>JANAVB010003397.1:583703-662960 GCA_029216955.1 Iris pallida
AGGGGGGGTGTCCTTGGCCTTTCTTCATGGTAAAGGCAAGGACTTTTGGTGCCAAGCAAGGATATTTTGAGGGTTTTGTGGAAAAAATCTAATATGTAAATATCTAGATATTTACACCACTTTAACCCATGACTAATTATCTATCCTCAAGCTTCTAAGTTAGTAGCTAACCTCTAGATTAGGGTAAACTAGGTTAGGGACTAATCATGGTACTTAACAATAATTAAATAATATTAAAATCACATAATCTCAAATAAAATCTAGTAAATTACCAAAATACCTTTTTGGCTAAAATCACTAATTTGATGTTCTAAGCCTATGGCTAGGCTCACATGGTCATGGCAACTTCTAGGTTAAGGAATAACTAGGGTTTACACTAGGGCTATACTAGTAAAATCACAAAGTCATAAGTCATGACTTAGAAAATAGTTTTAATTACACTAGAAATCACCAAAAATCATATCATGACTAAAACACCATTAATAAATAATAAAAATAATAAATTTTCAAAAAATACCCCAATTTCAGAAAACTGGGTGTTACAAGTCTACCCTCCTAAAAATAATTTCGTTCTCGAAATTTAAAGACGAAACTGAAACTGATGAGAAGGATAGTAAATCATACCTCAAGGTACAGATAGATAAGGGTATCGCTAGCGCATCTCATCCTCCCGTTCCCAGGTGGACTCTCCTGGAGAATGATGCCTCTATGCGATACGAACCAAATGTTTCGTCTGGTTCCTCAATGCCTTCTTCCGTCGATCCAGAATCTCAACAGGTTGCTCTTGATAACGAAGAGTAGGACCCACCTCGATCTCGGAATGATCAAGTACATGGCTAGGATCTGCCATGTACCATCTCAACTGCAACACGTGAAATACGTTGTGGACTTCCTCCAATGTTGGTGGTAAGTCTAGCCTGTAAGACACGTCACCGACTCTCCCGCTGATAACGAAAGGGCCGTTGAAACGCGGGCTAAGCTTCCCACCTCCACTAAAACGTATAGTACCACGTGTCGGAGATATCCTCAAAAATACCTGGTCTCCAACCTAATCACAAACAAGGTCTCAATTTAATTATGATAATCAAACATGGTTAACAAAACATAAACAAGACAACCTAATTCTAATCCTATCTCTAAGCTGTACCTCAAACTCCAAAGGTCTGCGATGGCTGTCGGCCCAGTACCGATGTCTGTCCTGCGCCACGCGAAGTCGATCTCTGATGAGCTTCATCTTCTCTGCTGCATCAATAACCATCTCAGGCCCCAATAAAGCTCGTTCCCCAATATCATCCCAAGACAAGGGTGTACGACATCTACGCCCGTACAGTGCCTCGAAGGGTGACATCTCAATGCTGGCCTGAAAGCTGTTATTGTATGCAAACTCTACTAAGTGCAGGTGACTCTCCCAAGATCCTCCAAAGTCCAGGACACAAGTCTGCAGCATGTCCTCCAGTGTCTGAATGGTATGCTCTGACTGTCCGTCTGTCTGAGGGTGGTATGCAATACTAAACTTGAGCTGAGTGCCCAAGCTAATATGCAAGCTCCTCCAGAAATGTAAAGTAAAACGGCTGTCCCGGTACGATACAATGCTCATTGGAACTCCATGAAGTCTGATTATCTGCCTCATATACATCTTCGATAGCTTTTCGGTAGACAAACCCACTTTGAATGGCAAAAAGTGGGCTGATTTGGTCAACCTGTCGACGATGACCCAAATCGCGTCCTTCCCTCCTGGAGTATGCGGCAATCCCGAAACAAAGTCCATCGTGATGTGCTCCCACTTCTACTCTGGAATGGGCAATGGCTGTAACAGTCCTCCTGGCCTCTGCTTCTCTGCCTTTACCTGCTGACATATCAAACACATGGCTACGAAGTGTGCCACCTCGCGCTTCATCCCACTCCACCATACATGCTCTCTCAGATCCCTATACATCTTGTTGGCTCCCAGATATATAGAGTACTGAGAACGGTGGGCCTCCTGCATAACCTGCTCCCGAAAGTCTCCACTGGGCACACACAGTCTGGAACCGTGCCTCAATGTGCCATCCCCTGTAAGAGTGAACTCATCGTCCGCAAATCCTGCTATGACCTGCTCCCTGATGCATCGTAGAGAAATGTCATCGAACTGAGCCGACTTGATCCTGTCAATCAAGTCCGACTGAATCTGGAGGCCCCACATCTGCATCTGCACTCCCGACACAATTACCTCGATCCTAAGGCTCTCCAAGTCGGCTAACAAATGACGATCCATCGTCAAACACATAGCTGTCGGATATCTGCTCAAAGCATCGGCAACTACGTTGGCCTTCCCTGGGTGATACTGCAGTAGAATATCAAAGTCCTTCATCAGCTCCAACCATCTGTGCTGCCTCATGTTGAGCTCCTTCTGCATAAACACGTATTTCAAGCTCTTGTGGTCTGTAAATATCTCCACGCGCTCTCCATACAAATAGTGTTTCCACAGCTTCAGAGCAAAGATAACTGCCGCCAACTCCAAATCATGGGTAGGGTAGTTCTTCTCATGGGGACGTAACTGTCTGGAAGCATAGGCAATCACCTTTTTATGCTGCTGCAAGACACAACCTAAACCTTTCCCCGAGGCGTCACTGTAGATAGTGAACCCGCCTGATCCTGATGGCAATGTCAGAATCGGGGCTGTCGTCAACCGCTTCTTCAACTCATCGAAAGCGGCCTGACACTCCTCTGACCAGACAAACTCTACGTCCTTCCGGGTCAGCCTAGACAATGGCTCTGCAACCCGGGAGAAATCCTGGACGACCCTCCTGTAGTAGCCTGCCAATCCCAGGAAGCTCCTGATCTCTGCCACTGACGTCGGTGCTGCTCAAGCCTCAACTGCTGATATCTTTCTTGGGTCGACTGAGATCCCATCTCCAGTCACCACATGACCCAGGAAGTCAACTCTGTCCAGGAAGAACTCGCACTTCGAGAGCTTGCCGTAAAGCTGCTCCTGCCTGAGAGTCTCGAGGACCACTCTCAAGTTCTCCACATGCTCCTCCTCTGTCTTCGAGAACACCAGGATGTCGTCGATGAACACCACCACGAACTTATCTAAGTACTGGTAGAACACCTTGTTCATCAAGTTTATTAACACCGTCGGGGCATTAGTCAACCCAAACGGCATCACCATAAACTCGAACTGGCCGTACTGCATCCTGAACGTCGTCTTCGGAATATCCTCCCTCTTTACCTTTACCTGGTGGTAGCCTGACCTTAGATCGATCTTCGAGAATACCCGAGCTCTGCTCAACTGATCGAAGAGATCATCGATCCGTGGCAGTGGATATCTGTTCTTGATCGTCAGACTGTTGAGTGTCCTGTAGTCGATACACATCCGTACCGACCCATCCTTTTTTGGTACAAAGAGTACCGGTGCACCCCATGGTGAAGAACTAGAGCGGATGAAGCCTTTGTCCTGCAACTCATCCACCTGCTTCTTCAATTCCACCAACTCGTTGTTGTTTACTCGATAGACATGCTGAGAAATCGGTTCCGCACCTGGAACCAAGTCTATCGAGAACTCAACGTCTCTGTCTGGTGGAAGCCCAGGCAACTCCTCTGAAAATACGTCCATGAACTCAGCTATCAATGGATGTGGAGCTAGCTGCTCCTCAACTGAAACTCCGTAAAAAACTCCGCAAGTCTGCTACGCCTGCCATCGGAAATATACAAACTCTGGCTCTCCTGGCGCTCTGAGCAGAACTCTACCCCCGCGGCAATCTATGCTGGCGTGGTGCCTGCTCAACTAATCCATACCGAGCACAATATCGTAGTTCAGTAGTGGCATTACGAGCAAACACACATCCAACTCTCGGCCTCCCAAAACTACTCTCCGTCCCTTGTAAACATCACGAACGAGGATAATGCCACCCCAGTCGTGATCTTACAAGTCCTAGGCAACGATTCAGATATAACATGATGTCGATCGCAAAAGATACTGATACAAAGCTATAGGAAGCCCCAGAATCGAACAATACAAAAGCTGGAATAGAGTTGAGAAGAATAGAACCTGCTATCAGCTCTCCAGTAACCTCAGCATCCTCTGCTGCCATGGCGTAAGCTCACCCCTGCTGTCCACCCCTGGCCTGATGCTGGTGCCGGGTGAACCTCTGCTGCTGAGTCGGCAAAGGTCCCTTCTGTTTCCCTGCCGGAGCCTTGGCTCCGCCTCCCTGAACTGGTCGCCTTGAAGACATGGAACACTCCCTCAGTTGGTGGTCTCCGGAACCACATAGTAGACACCTGCCAAGCCTCTTTATGCAGTCATTCCATCCATGACCCTGCTTCTTACAGAAAGTACAACTGACGACCTGCTGCCTAGGTGCCTACTGCTGGTGCCTCGGCTGCTGGTGCACCTGCTGGAACGGCCTCTGCTGCTGGAATGGCCTCTACTGCTGGTGCTGAAAATGAGGCCTCTTGGCCTGTCCTCCACTGCTGCCAGCTCTCTGAGTGTCACGGCCCCTTTTGAGCTTCAGCTCAAGATCATCCTCAGCCGCCATCGCTCCAGCCAGGATCTCCTCAAAAGTGGCATTCCTGTCACTCTTGGTCAAGGACTTGACCTCCTTGACCAAGCCCTTCCTGAACCTCCTCGCCTTCGCTATCTTGCTAAGGCCCTCCACAAATCTGCTTAACCGACAAAACTCACCGGAATACTCCTCTACAGTCTGGTTCCCCTGAACCAGGTTCTCGAACTGGGTCTCCAAGGCACCGACTGCCTGATTCGATAAAAACTTCCTCTTGAAGAGATCCTTGAAAGCTTCCCATGTCTGCCCTGGAGTGCCTACTCTCGGGTCCGTCTGATACCAGGTACGGGCAAGATCCCGCATCTGGCTGGCTGCTGCCTCTATCTGGTGTCTGACTGGTATCTCCGCCAGTCGAAAGATCTCCTCAATGTTCTCAATCCAGTCATCAGCATAAAGAATCCCCTCTGTCCCCAAGAAGTCCCTGGGGTTCATCTTCTTGAAGTCCTGAATGCCCGGAATCCTCTGCTGTCGCGGCTGTCCCAATCCTCCCTGTGGCTGGACAGCCAACCTCTCCACCGTCGCTCTAGCCAGCTGATGGGCCTCATCTATGCCCCTGGTAAACTCTGCTGTCTGACGCTGTTGCTTGGCCTGCTACGTCTCTAGGAAATGCTAGAAGTATGAAAACATCTGTGCAGCATCCACTAATCCAGATGGCATCGGCGGCTGGAACTGCTGCTGGTGTTGCTAAAACTGTGGCTGACGAAACTGCAGGAGAGACATGTATGGGGTAGCTGGGATGGTCCCCCGAATAAGTAGAGGTGCACCCCCAAATGTGGCAGAAGCTCCCACATGAGCTGGAGTAAGGGAAGCTGCAGTCCCTGGGTCCTGGTGAGCTGGACGAGAGGTGGCAGACCTCTCAGCGGTGTCACCTGGACCGAGACGCTGCGATCGTGTCTCCACCATCCTGAAGACAGATCAACAAGAAAAATCAATACGAAGAAGAAACGATATAGTCAAAGGGGACAGTTTATTTCAAAAGAAAGACAATATCAGCAAGAATTTAGATAGCAGTGATTTAGATAAGAGTTTTTCCTAATGTGATTGAGTACCTCGAAACTACATCCTATTTCCTACTGCAGGCTGTGGCGATACTCTAGTTCGAATACCACCACATAAACACGACCTGCATGGGCCACCACTAAAAATGTGTCACGACCCGCACCCTAGAGTAAGGGCACGAGACGAAGGTACGTCCAGCCTACGTCGCAGTGTCGGCGGTAGAACGCTGTCCTAGGTCAATCATCTAACAATATAAAAGGTACTTGTACAGTTTATACTCTCCGAATGGAGGTGACATAACAATATACAGTCTCAATCATATCTAAGGTAGAAGAATAAAAGATAGAAAGATAGATAGATAGTAACTCAAAGAGAACAGTACAATAGATGAAATAAGTCTAAGTGTCTAGGATAACATAACATCCAGAATATCAACCCAATATACAAAATAAGTCTAAGGGTCTATACATCTCATCATCTCAAAATACAACTCAGAATGTGAGACAAAATAATAATATGAAATGACTGTCTAGCTAAACTAGCCTAGACTACTGGGGCAACATCCCCAGCTGCAGGTGGATCCTGCTGAGGGTCCTCAACACAAGTGTCATCTAGTCCTGCTCCATAATATGTAGTCACCCATGCCTCATCCTCGTCCTCTGTAATATTTTTAACAGGTCCAGTCAGGACAGGAACGAGCACAATACATCTCACACAGTTCATATCAGGTTAGAAAATACTATACAGGCAATAGAGTAAAATACAAGAAGTGCTGAAAGGAAATATACGCTGTAAAAGAGATAGATGTAAAGGAAATATATACTGTATATAGAGAACTATAAGTGGCTAGTGATGTAGAGTACAAGATAGGCATATGAATGGCTAGAATTTATACATGATTACACTACTGAGTTTATACATGATTACACTACTTTGGAATTATTCACATGTCTACTTCTACTCCCCTGTTTCCCTAATCAATACACAGGATCTAGACAGGTTACGTTATTATACATTACTTCACATGAGGCTCATAAATGAGTATACGTGAAGTTATACATGAGGGCTCAGTGAACATGAGAGTACATGATCACATGAGTGCACATGCATGATGGAAGCATAGGAGTACATGATGAAAGTGAAACACACGTAACATGAAGTACCCGACGCTCCCGAGGGGGATAACATCTCATGTAAAGATCCATATAGTACCAATCCGTGTTACCAACGTGACAGCATCAAGTAAAGTAATCTAGAGCGAGAAAGTAAAGCCTGAACAAGTATGAAACGGTCAGAGAATGTACTCGTCTGGTGTATGAATGTCTGTAGAGAATATGCTGTCTGAGGAGAGGTGTCTGGCTCCTGATCAGAGCAACACAAGTCACAATGTATTCTAAATAGTAAAAATGAAGTTCACTATGCATACTACATGATTCTAGGTCAATCTGGTCAAAAGTCAACTCTTGGTCAACTCTAAAGTCAAACTAGTCAAAGTTAGGTCAACCATGGTCAAACTAGTTAGGGTTTTAGTCAAACTAGTTAACTAGTCATTTTAGGTTAATTCAAGTTCAATCTAGGTCAACTAGGTCAAGTTTGACCTAAGGTTGACTTTGGTCAACACTAGTCAAACAAGGGTCAACTAGTTAGGTCATGGGTCATTAGGCCAATTAGGGTTAGCCCCTAATGGCCATAGGCTAGTAACTTAGGCCATAGGCTAAATTCCTATAGGTTTCCATATAAACCTATATCTAGAAAGTCACAATATATACATATCTATATATATAGATATACACAAGTCTATCTACTACACATATATCAATATATGTATACACTATATATATAATACAAATCACACACACATATATGCATAATGACACCTATATATATAATACATATATACATATATAGATAGTGAGAGAGGGAATAATGAGAGAGAGTGAATTAGAGTGAGGAAGAGAGAATGGGGTGAGATACAAAAGGGCATGATGTGTGTGTACACAGAGAACACGGGGGGGGGGGGGGGTGTTCCAGATTTCTGGAACCCAGAAATCAGACGCACACACACACACAAATACACACACACACCCCTACATATATACATATATGTATACACATGTACACACATGTATATACCCCTAAATTCCTCCTACACACACATATACATACACTACGTATACATACACTGAAAACATACAATTATATGTATAAAACATAACAAAAATCATTTTGAAATTCGATTTTGAAAACTGGAAAAATATCCAAATTTTTGGAAAAATGGCACTGTGCACAGGAAAATGGGTAAACCCAAATACACGACCCAAACCGAGCTAAGGCTCGAAACCCAAGGTTGGTAATACTATTCCCTAGTGTCCCTTAGTGTCCTAGGTGCCTGACACGACACCACGACGCAATTTGATGTGTCCAATCTCACAAAAACCCAATCGGGTAAACACTGATACACACGAATATACACAGTGTCGTACACGTGTGCAACTCACTCTAGGACACGACACACACACTCACGTGTCTCGTGCTCGTGCACGAAGGTTCACCTAGGGGTTGTGCACGTGTCCAAGTGCCTGCCCCGTGTCCACGTCACTCCAGGACACGACACGAGGTCCGTATCAGTCGTGAAAAATATGACTGATACGCGTGTTCAGACCGCGTCGTGCACGGGTTCAAGTGCCTCGTGTTCGCGACACAGGACACGACACGTCTCGTGCTCGTGTCCATGTATTTGCCATATGATGGGCTACCCACTCGTGCAAATACGAGGTGCCCAAGTGTCGTGTCCGTACGACACGACACGCACGAAGTTTGCCCCCGCACGCGTGTGCACTGTCAGTGCACGACCAGTGCACGTGTCCTCGTGTCCTCGATACGACATGAGAGTGTCTCAAAGTCGAGGAGGGGCTTGTCAGAGGTTACCCCCACCTCTGTGCCAAATGGCACGTATCCACATGGCGTGAGGAGAGAGAAAACAGGGTCGAGTAGCAGAGGATTGTGCGTGCACTGTCACAGTGTGTCCGTGTCGATTTTTGACTCGAAATTGACACAGTGTCGTGTTCAATCAAGTGTAGATGTAATCAGCAAGTCTAGGGCTACATGAATATGTAATTTGTTTTGCAAAATAACAAAATCCATTTCTTTGAGGCATTTCACCAAACAAGGTTTTATAACCAAGGATACGTGTCCGATACGGACACCAAACCAACCCTAAATTTCACCAAACTTTACCCACAGCTAGGGTAGACCTATATGCATGCATTTATGAAGAAAAAATAGAATATTAACTATGTTTATGGGTATTTACCTATTGATGCAAATTCCAAAGAAACTCAATAAAGAGGGGGTGTTTGTCCTTCCACTTAGTGATGCCCAAAGCTTGTGAAATCTGGATTGCTAGCCTCCCTTAGAACCCTTGATGTTGTAGGGTCCCAATGCAAAAGACTAGAGTAAATTTAGATCAAAAATGATCAAGTTATGGAAGTTTGAAGGAAAGGGAATTTTCTAGGTTTTAATTCATGTAAAATGATCATGAATGAATGTGATGGGATTATATAGGAAGGTGTAGTGCTAGGGGGGTGCCATATGGCCGGCCATGGCAAGGGGGGTGTCCCTGGCCTTTCTTTATGGTGAAGGCAAGGACTTTTGGTGCTTGAGGGTTGTGGAAAAAATCTAATATGTAAATATCTAGATATTTACACCACTTTAACCCATGACTAATTATCTATCCTCAAGCTTCTAGGTTAGTAGCTAACCTCTAGATTAGGGTAAACTAGGTTAGGGACTAATCATGGTACTTAACAATAATTAAATAATATTAAAATCACATAATCTCAAATAAAATCTAGTAAATTACCAAAATACCCTTTTTGGCTAAAATCACTAATTTGATGTTCTAAGCCTATGGCTAGGCTCACATGGTCATGGCAACTTCTAGGTTAAGGAATAACTAGGGTTTACACTAGGGCTATACTAGTAAAATCACAAAGTCATAAGTCATGACTTAGAAAATAGTTTTAATTACACTAGAAATCACCAAAAATCATATCATGACTAAAACACCATTAATAAATAATAAAAATAATAAATTTTCAAAAAATACCCCAATTTCAGAAAACTGGGTGTTACAAGAGTGAAATGGGATGAGGAAGGGGATAGGAACACGAAGTTCTACCATTCTTGTGTCTCCTCAAAGCGCAATCGTCTTCACATTCATCATCTTCAATCAGCAGATGGACGGTTTCTTACTAATCTTACTGATATTCAACAAGAGGCCAATGAGCATTATAGTAAGGTTTTCACTCCTTCTCACTTTTTCATTGATGATGAATATTTTGCTCATATTCCTAGTATTATTACTCATGAAGACAATGACATCCTGATTGCTAAACCTTCCATGGATGAAGTATTAGCTACTGTCAAATGCATGGATCATAATAGCACTGCGGGTCCTGATGGATTCTCGGGTTTATTCTTTTTGGCATGCTGGCCTATCATATGTGAGGATATCCTTGATGCAGTTAACCTGTTTATGGATGGTTTTGCTTTACCTAGATCCTTTACTAGTACTCATTTACTTCCTATCCCCAAAACTAAGCATCCCAAATCGCTTAATGAATATCGCCCTATTAGCCTTTGTAACTTTGTTAACAAAATTGTTTCCAATTTAATGGCTAGAAGGTTGATAGAGATTCTTCCCCGTATCATTTCTCATGAACAAAGTGGCTTTGTTCGGGGTCGGAAGATAGTGGATAACATCGTCCTCGCACAGGAGATGATTTATGTATTAGATCATAAACATTGGGGAGGCAATATAGCGATCAAACTTGACATGAGCAAAGCTTATGATCGGGTGAGCTAGGCTTTTCTTCTTCGGGTTATGAAGCAGTTTGGCTTTTCTAATGAATGGTGTACGCTGATTCTTCATCTAGTGGATAATATCTAGTTCTCGACCTTGATCAATGGTCGATCATCCGGATTCTTTCATGGCCAGTGTGGTATACGGCAAGGGGACCCGATTTCTCCAGCTCTATTTATTATTGCTGCTGAAGCTTTAAGCCACAATCTTATTAATTTAAATCAATCAACAGGATTCATTGGCTACTATTCTCCTAGGGGATGTCCAAGGATCTCCCATCTTGCCTATGCAGATGATCTTCTTATATTTTTTTGTGCAGATAAATGCTCTATACATCTTCTTATGGGGGTCATTCAGGATTATGAATCTAACTCAGGTCAAAGGGTTAATGTCTCCAAGTCTTCTATGATATTATCTGAGAAAGTGCCTCTCAATCGAGCTCAGGAGATTCAACAAATCACTGGTTTTCAGTTGATGCATGGCTCTATTGTCTACTTGGGGTGTCCTATCTCGGTTGGCAGGAGGAATGCTGGTATGTATGATGAATTAGTCGATAAAATCCGATATCGGATTTCAGGATGGAATAACAAGATTCTTTCATATGGAGGGAGACTTGTTCTCATTAAGTCTATCCTCACTTCTATTCCAGTTCACTGTTTATCTGCATGTAATCCTCCTTTGTCTGTCTTGAATCGGATAGAAAGCTTGTTTGATAGTTTCCTTTGGGGCTCGAAGGATGGTCTACCTAAACGTTCATGGCTATGCTGGGATCGGGTAGCTAGAACAATTCCAGAGGGTGGCCTTGGCGTTCGTCGACTGGGGATGTCATGGATGCGATGGCAGTTAAACTATGGTGGAAACTTAGATCGACTGACTCTCTTTGGGCTATGTTTATGAGAGCTAAATATTGTGCTTCTTCTCACCCTTCTGATGATGAGCTTACTTCAGCTGCGTCTCATGTATGGAAGCGACTTCTTCGAGGTAGATATCTTGGTGATGCACTTATTGAGGAGGATGATATGGGTAATTTTACTTGGACACAACATCAGTCAGGTAAATTTTCCATCTCATCAGCTTGGAATCATGTTAGAGTCCAATTTCCTCAACAAGCTTACTTCAAAAATGCTTGGAACTCTTGTATGCCGACCAAATGGTCTATATTGCTCTGGCGCATCCTTTTCAACAAACTTCCGACTGATGATAATATTGCTCGATTGGGTTACTCAATGGCGTCGGCTTGTCATTGCTGTTCTGCTAGGCAATCAGAATCTATTGCTCATGTATTCAGTGATGGAGAATTGGCTTCCTGTGTTTGGTAGTACTTTCAAACTAAAACTGGTGCTCGAGCTCGCGTCAATCGAATGGATATTTTGCAGAGGCTACAAAATTGGTGGCGGCGTCGACAGAAACACCTCAAGCAAATTCTCATGGGTGCCATATGCTGGGTCCTTTGGAAAAATCGCAATAAATGGCGATATGAAGCTTATGTTTACTCTTCGGATCAGATTATTGCTGAAGTTATAAGACAAGTTAAGAAGGCTATGATTAGATGTAATTATGTTGAAGCTCCTGAGCTCTAGTTTTTGTACTTGTTACTCTTTTATTATGAATAAAGGTGGTGTTCCTTAAATATATATATATATATATATATATATATATATATATATATATATACATATATATATATTTTTGGGGTGTGTGTGTCTAATATGTATTTATTGGTGTGTGTGAAGATATGGAGATAGAGAGGGATTATGAGTTGGAGTAATATAGAGAGGGTGTTAGAGTAGAGAGTTAGAGAGTGATAGAGAGAGTGAGGAAGTGAAGGAATGGAGGAGGGAATTTAGGACAGCAATAGCAGCAGGTTGCGAGGGAGCTGCTGCCCCCTTGGCAGCAGCAGTTGGTGGCAGCAGTCCCCACAGGGCACTGTATTTCGAGCAGCAGCAGTAGCAGTAGGAACTGCTATTTTGTAGCAGTGAGAGGGGGGATCAGCCCATAGCAGCAGCAGCATTAGCAGTAGGAACAACAGCAGTAGCATCGTAGGAACAGCCCCATAACAGTCCATCCTTAGTCATCCATTCCCCCAATTCGTTCAATCATTCACATGTTCATTCATTCAATCATTCATATGTTCATTTATTATCCTTCCATTTCATCCATATTTCCATTCATTCACTCAAACATTCATTCACCTATTCCATTCATTCACTCCATTCCCTTATGCATTCAACCACACTCATTTACCCCATACGTCATTCATCCATCCCACAAGTTCCTATATATACTAAAAATCAGCCCCTTAGAAAACCCTTGTTTGTGTGTGTGTGTATGAGAGAGTCTATGAGGGGTAATAAGGAATTGGGATGTTAGCAAGGTAAGGTAAATTAGTATTGGGTTAGAGAGTGAGTTAAGGTAAGATATGGTATATGTTAGTGATATGTTAGAAGGGTAAATGTTAGTATGATGTTGTAGGCTAGTTAGAATTAGTATTAGATATTAGTCTAGAGTTAGAGTTGAGGTATCTCGTGATACCAATATGGTATCATAGGATAAATAGGATTTATCATATTTTTTAAGATAAGATAATTGCCTATAGCTAAGGTATGTGATTTAGATATTAAGATATGGTTAGAATTTGGTTCCCTTGGTTGGTAATGGTCAGAAATAGTACTCTTAGACTAGTTTTGACCTTGGTTGACCGTTTTGACCAAAAGTCAACAAAAGTCAACCGAAAGTCAAACCTAGCCTAAAAGTGACTAGAATTGACCGAAACCAAACTAGAGTTGGCCAGTTGACTGAAAGTCAACAGTTGGTCAACATTAGCCTAGTTTAACCTAGGGTTGACCTAGAGTTGACCAGGGTTGACCAGTTGACCAAAAGTTAACTATAAGTCAACCTTTGACCCAGTTTGACCTAGTTTGACTTGGATTGACTTCCAGTGACCTAGTATGACCTAGTATGATCTAGTATGACCTAGTATGACCCACTTTGACCCACTTTGACCTAGTTTGACTTAGACTTGTATATCATGACTTAAATTAGTTTCCCTTTCATTATAAAACCCTATTTGACTTATAGTATCTCATCTTTAGGTCTGTGATTACTCTGAGCGTCTGTTCATCTTATCAGCTCAGGACCACAGGCGAGTACATTTAATGATAGTTTTTATTGTCTTGATATCTGCTATATCCGATTCAGTTGTTGTCACGCCCCAGAACCAGAATACTGGAGAGCGGGGGCAGACATAGCCAGCTACGTATATGAAATGGGATCCATCTCGCTATACGGTCACGGCTGTCTAGATACATGAGGGTTTATCTACAAGCCAGCAGTCTCTTAAGGTCATGAACAAGCCTATTGTCTCAATCACAAGCAAGTAAGTAAAAGTCATAAGATGTATGATCATTAAATATACATACATATTCAGTTGATCATGAAGCTAGTCGTTACAAAATGTCAAGACTAGCAAGAGTTTAGCCATACATGATCAACCCTAGGATTTGTTAATCATGTTACAGCCCGTAGGCAGACAGTAAGTAAGTGCAATCGAGCTAAACAGGTGCTCGTCGGCTAAATGCCTCAAAAGAATATTTTTACAATAGAGTAGGAGAGCCAAAAATAATCCACTCGTTGCCAGGGTTCCGTCTAGTGGCCACCATCTGGCTGGAAGGTCGGTAGATCCTCTAGAGCTGCTCCGAAATCTGGCCACACAAAACCAGCTGGGTCAGACCCCAGAAAGAGCAAGTGCCACAAAGGAAGCTTCACTTAGGAACTAAAACCAGCAATTAGCACAATAAAATTAATAATAAAGACAGGAATTAAGGAAAAGCATAACAGGTGATATACGACGAGATAACCATAGAACTATTCAGATAACCAGGTTACAACCCGTAAACCAAACAAGGACCGGGGTTGTAACCCTTCATTTGAAGCGAACTTGGAATTCTCACCATTTATCGGTAAAATAAATACAGGCATTTTGGTCATGCAGTAATCAAGATCAGGGCAAGACTAGACTAGTTAGACTCCATCCAATCATTTCACGGCTAAACAAGAATTACGGCTTGATACTTTAACTAACTAGGGTTGTCACAAGCCTAATTACTAACAAGATGCAGTGAGATTATTCCACAGCCACAAGCCCTGCAGACCATCCAGGTTACCCGGGTTAAAAGATTAGGGTTGAATTCAGGTGGGTACATCGTCCAGGAAACGAATGTACCCTTAGGTAGCTTGAAGGGTGCAACACATGACAGTGTGCTGGAAATGTGCCCTACTCGACGGCAGGCTACAGATCCCAAGGCGTGCCCAGGTAACGGGATTGCCTGTAGCTGGGAGATCTCTTTATGACTAATGTATTAATCTAGTTATTTAGCCTTAGTCCATTTCAGTAGGTACTCCTGACCGTGGTACTCAGGAGTCCCCTCCTAGACATGATGCAAGACAGGACTGGATTATTTGTACAAGCACAATCGCCCACGGTGTCCAGATTAACTATACAGGTCATGTTATGTCAGGTAGCCGTCGTAACAGCTATTCGAGATAATCATGTCAGGTTTATCATGTCAAGTGTACTAGTCAGGAGTGCGCCACGACGGGCCACTATCAGGTCATGTCAGGTTATTATGTCAGGAGTGCACCACTACGGATCACTATTACGTCATGCTCAATTATCAATACCAAACATATCAAATGAATTCATGATTTTCAAGTTCAGGACAAAAGGCGTAAGGATATAAAATAGACGCTAAATATCTAATAAAATATCAATATACAGGGCTATAGAAGAGCCATGCGGCTAAGGCACATGTGGCCAGGATGGATCTCATGCGGCTGGAGAAGGAGTCTGGTTCATGCGGCTGGGGAGAGATTCATGCGGGTCGGGGGAACTAAGGACCCATGCGGCTCGTAGGAGAGGGATTTTCATACGGCTGGAATAAATCGAACTCATGCGGCCAAGAGAAGGGCAAGACACATGCGGCCAGGAAGGCAAGGGTACTCCTGCGGCTGGCGAAAATGAGTCCATGCGGCTCAACCAAGTCGAGCCCCATGCGGCTGGGTCAAGGTGATTGCTTATGCGGCTGACGGGGAGGGGGGGAGTTCATGCAGCTTATAAGGTTCAGGATCTCATACAACTGGCGGATATAGGACTCATACGGCCAGCGAGTGAGTCTGGTTCATGCGGCTCGTCAAGGCTGTGCACATGCGGCTGGGTCCAACTCATGCGGCCAAGATAAGCTGATGCGGCAGGATAAGGTCCTCAGCCTTATGCGGCTAAACTGACTGGGTCCCATACGGCCGGGAATACTTGCCGCATGAACTTGTCACACGGTCAAGTTAAGGCAATAGTGCATGCGGTTGGAACTGACTTGCCGCATGAATGTTCATGCGGTCAAGTACACCATGCGGCTCGGGACTGTACTTTTTCTCCAAATTACCGAGAAGAAGTACACCATAAGCCATGGCTTCCAAGCTGCATAACTCTATCATCCGGAGCCCAAATCCGAACTTTCATAGGTCAAAATGGGGTAGAACGATATGCTCTACAACATGGAACCATCAAAACTCAGAAATAACAAGATTAAGTAAATCAAAACCCAAGAATTTTGAAAATAAAATAGACTTAGATCTACAAGAATCTAGCCAGGGAAAGTAAAAATGCCAAGTACTAAAGTTAGTTAAAATGCTGTAAGGAAGAGAATAAAGCAATAAAATTAGAGTTCCTCCATAAAGCAAGTTGCACTTGCCTAGACCTCTCTCTCCTCTCTCTGGTAGGTGAAGGAGTCAATGGAAGAAGAAGAAGAGGTTAATGAAGAGAGAGAAAGAATAATGGTAATAAATACCAAAGGTGGTGGTAGGTAGGAGGTTCACCTTGGGTTCATCATGAACCAATAGCAATCCCAAACCGAACCAAGCCAACCCGGACCATGAAATAAACCAAGCCCAGGGAGGAAATTAAACAAGAAAATCATGCAATACAAGAATAAATACGTACACGTATTCCAGAAATACGTAATACGAACCACAGGCATTACAGTTGTAGTATCTTATTGGATTTCCAGTCACGATAGTTCACGGGCTAGTATATGTTGGATCATGACATGAGATGTTATTCCTAGATTTTCTTGGTATATTTGTATATTTCCTGTCTTGTTTCCTGTACTTGTATAGACACCAATTTCTAAGGGGACTTGCTACCCTCTTATGAAATCACGTGTCATGACGTGACATATCCAGATCCATTATATTATTCGAGGATGGGGGAATTATTAGGGGTATACGATCAAAGCCTTCCTGTCACTATATTCTTGTGCTTGCATCACCCTTACCTCATGTAGGGTGTAGCGAGATTTTATTCATGTGCTCGTTATCCAAGTTGGACAACATGACCCTTTCCAGATTTTTTTTGTGATTGTCGGGCCAAGTGGATAGCCTGTCCTATAATATCTCCAAGTCGATCACATAACGCTCTAATAATTTATGGCATATTTTATATTTATTTTATCGTATCTTATATCCTGTTCAGTTCTACATTCAGTACTTTTCTCACCATGCTATGATATTCGTTTACTCACATGTTCTATATGACTTTATGCATACCTTGATTGGAGGCTAAGTTCTGTTCGGGAGAAGGGTTACAACCCCAGTCATTGTTTGGTTTAAGGGTTATAACTCGGCTTCCAAATGGTTTCCAAGTCATCCTATATCTTTGTCTTGTATTTTATTATACTGTCTTTTATAGAATTTGTCAATTCATATGGAACTGCTGTTAATGTTTGTACTTGCTCATTTTTCTGACAGGATACCGTTGATATATTACAGATGATTCTGAGCAGTCCAGGACTGTGGCCTGATAGTAGAGCCACTAGACTTTGCACACCCAGAGTAGTGTAGCTTAGTTAGGTTTGCTTGGACTGCGATCCAGCTAGTACTTTTAGACTGTAGTATTCTATATTATATTTTGTGATCCTGTGATGTTGTGTATATCTCTCGGCTTGTGTTGGATCTTGAACTTATTTCCTATTTTTATCTGTCATATTTTCTTTCCGTGCTATCTACCTTAGTTTTATCTTGTGATTGAGTTATGCCATATTATATTCCTCTGTACAGAGATGAAAGGTACCTTTATATTGTTTAGTCGTAGTATTTATAGACGTCATATACAGCGTTCTACTGCCGATTCTGCAGCGTAGGGCAGGATGTACCCACGTGCTCATGTCCCTAATCAGCATGCGGGTCGTGACACTGATGCCTCAACCAGTCGAATCTTCCTTCCACTGGGTACACCTGTGCGTAAGCTGTCACGAGACGTGGGTACGTCCAGCCTATGCCGCAGTATAGGCGGTAGAATGCTGTCCTAGGTCTCATGCATCTAACAGTATAAGGCTAAGCAGTTTATACTCCCCGAATGGGGGTGACATAGCAGAATGTAAACTCAATCACATCTAAGGTAGAGCATAATGGAAGATAGATAAAACATGAAATCCACAAAGAGATATATCAGATAGAAGTCTAAGTGTCTAAGATACACAAACCCAGAAAACATCTCAAAATTCAAATACAGTAATCCATAAAGTAAATACAACTCAAGACAACTAAAATAACTATCTATACAACCTCTACTATGTCTCCTCTAGGCTAGCAGGAAACCTCCAAGCTATCTATACAACCTCTACTGTGTCTCCTCTACTTGCATACAAACATAGGTATCCAAATGAAACTCATTCTAACCATCCTAACTACGATCAATCCACTCTCTAACCATTATAAAATTGAATTTAAATATCTATTTAAACTATTATCATACATACATACACATAGGGTGTCCTAATTTGTGATCTATCAAGTAGGACACAAGACACATATCTAAAATCCTCAAGAGAGCTCCAAATGGACTCAAATTTGAATCTAAATGGGACACATGCATGAGGATGGATCCTACAGATTCAAAACTAATTTATATGCAAAGAAAATCGATTTAGAGGATGGGTTTTACCTATTGGAAGTGAAATCCCAATGAAATCCTTTAGGACACAGCTCCGATACGAAGATCCCTCAAAGTGGACACTCCTCCTTGTACTCCTCTTCCAATCCTTTGTAGCACCCTTCCCTTGGAGAATGGCAATAATTGAGGGAAGGTTTGGTGAAGGAATGATTTGATTTGGAGATCAAATCAATGGAAGGCTCTCTAAAATTAGGGAAGAACAAAAGGAAAATAAAAGAGGCAAGGTTGTAATGAATGAAATAAATCATTCTCTCCTAAAGGTGGCTGCCATAAAGAGTCCATTAGGGCTAATGGAAAATGTCCTAATTGCCCCTCTCTAGTCTCATATGGTTAAGTCTAGACTAGGTTCAAGTTTGGGGTCAAAATGATCTAGTTTTGAGTCTCTAACTTAACCATTCTAACATAATAAAAATTAGTTTAAGTAACTAACTTAATGTTGGGTTTTGTGAGCCATGTTTAACTTAATATTGGGTCCCATCTAGAGTTCAAGCTACCCGGGTCACAATACAAGTCGGAACGAGACGAAACTCAAACCCGACTAAACAAATCCAATAAAAACAATATTAAAAATATAAAATTTTCCCAAAATATTAAAATATGAAAAATGACTAAAATCATAATACATCAATTTAAATATTAGTAAAATAATCTAAAATTCACTAATTAATTAAAATCCTAAATAATTCAAAAGTCACGAAATGACCACAATACCATTAGCCTAAAAAGTTGTAAATAGTTATTCTAATCACATGGTTAGGTCCCCATGGTCATGGTTAGTCTCTAAGCTTAGCAAAACTAGGGATTAACTAGTTAACCATCAAAATCACAATTCAACATTTTAAATAGTTTTAAATTGATTAAAAAAATTACCAAAAATCACAACATGAGTTAAATCTTATTATCGATTAATCAAAATTATAAAATTTCAAAATCACCCTCATTTGGAAAACTGGGTGTTACATAAGCCGAGCTAGGGGGTACGTCCCACGGAGTGGGAGCCACGCGAGTGGCATTCCCGTAGGAGCGATATGAGGCTTCCTCGCCAGACTCACTCTGATCGTGCTTACATACAGCTTCCCTGTATGTAGAATGGGAGTGCTACGACATAAGATCCAACCCTCTCCCAAGAGGAAGAAGAATCTGTGGTGCAATACGTGCCTAAATTAAGGCACTCTTATACCCAGATTACCATCAACTACCGTTCTCAGCAGACGGCTGCGCTATCGCCAAGCAGGCACTCCATCTTCCAGAGACTCTACTCCATGCCGACTCCACGGCGGAGGCCTAACAGGGGATTAGTATGACATAGAGAAGACGAGCTCCACATCGCCACATGCTACGCGACGTAGGGTTCCAGAGCTTTCAAGGAGCCCTCCCAGAATCCTCCCATATTGGTTGCTAAATCGAAGAGGAGGTCAGAGAACAGCAAAGCTAAGGTACCCGATACAGGTGTGTTCCAAGGCACTCGTTCTAAATCGACATTAGGTGCCTTATCAAAAACTGGGGGTAGCTAGCTTCCTATCATGCACAACAATCCTGTGTTCCAATCTGACTAGGCACAATACAACACGGATGTCTCCATTGGCGCAGCTAGTCACCAGACCGGGGGTAGCAACCATACTGAGTCCGAAGAAGATCACAATCTTACGGTATATCCTCAGGGCAGTGAGACTCAGGCGTCTGAGCCAGAAAGTAAAGGATCCACAGCTCCCTTGAGACACCCTCACACTCGGTCTATCTTCATGGCCGATGGCAATAAAGAAGACAACAACGAAGCCCTCAGGCGTATCGAAGTCCTCAAGACGAAGTTTAATACGCTGACGGACACTATGAAGACCCTGTCCTCAGTCATAATCGGCCTCAAGAGTAGCATGGCCCCCGCTGGCTCTACACATGTGCGTGATCCGCCAATTAATGACAAATCCAGTAGGTTGCCTACTGCCAATCAGGCAGGACCATCCTCGTCTACTCCATCAGCTACAGGCTCCATAATACCGGCCGAAATACAGCAGGCTATCAAGGAGCTTGTAACGCCCCAGTCCCAAAATACGTAGGACTAAGTACGAAGACATGCCAGCTGTATACATACGAAGTACAAGGGTCTTGTATGTATAGATAAGCTGTAAAATGCAATAAACCACAAATAACTAATATTATCCACAAAATAAAGGAATACAAGATATCATAAAATGAATAGTCTTGATATAATATATTGGGTGGAGACACATCTACGACCAACCAAAATAAAAAAAAGAAGTACAAGATATATAAGAGGACTAAGTGGAAGTAGCAAGGAGGAACCATGTCACGTCATCTTCAAATAAATAGTGAAGACCACGATCCCGGCTAGAATACTTGCGGAAGACATGAACACACACCTGGGGAATCACCAGGTCCTCAGACGGATGTAGCAAGATACAGGAAGAACAAGCTAATATGAAATGTCAAAATAAAATAATATATAGAAGACTATACTAGACACAAATATGCAAAGGAGATTCTAACCATCTATTGTGCAATTTAGAGGACAACTTTCATGTGCATGGGTGGGATTTTAGGCTATGTATACGTAACTGGCATCCAGTCATCTGTATCCGGCCGTAACGTCCAAAACGTCAGAGGGTATCTGTAAAAATATTGCTATAGTTCCATCCGGAGACTATGGTTTACCTGTTTGGCTTCCCATACGCAATAGCGACTGTCCTCCCCCAATATTTCCTACACTGTTCAAGTCATGTCCATGGCTCGTCCAGTTTTGTAACTGCTTGAGTCTCTAAAATCCTAGTCATAGTAGTTACGATCATCTACCGTCACACGACTTTAGAGATGGCCAATCCATAAGTCGTGCCCCTAGCAAACTGTCTCAAACCGTGTAGTGTGAGTGTCATGGCCAAAGGAGATATAAAGATATCCTACAACAAGAAGGTAGTCCACTGAAACTAAGTTAACATGCATATAGTAAAGTAAAACGACTAATAGAGTCGCTTGCACCCAAGTATGGCTTGGACGCGCAGTTTATAACAAAAAAAACTAACAATATAAAACAAAGTAAACAATACGCAAAATAAATAATATGACAGTAAATTAGCAAGGTATACTTGCCTGGTGGGGTCGCCTGGTGAGCTGCTTGGTGTGGTACAATAAAGGTGGCACAAGGTCGACTTCGGTGTTACAACTACGCAAAGGGCCTCCGATGGTAGCACAGACTGTTCTATTGGGTCCAGAATGGTCAAGTTAGCTAAGATCAATAGGAGGACGTATAGCATTTGGCGAGAGAATGGGAGAAAGGAGTTTACTCATGGACATGAGGATGATCAAAGAAAATTTGATAAAGAATATATATATTATTTTTAGAAAACTATTTATAAGTAATAAAAATCATTTTTAGATCAAAAACTATAATTACTCAGCTAAAATATTTTACATAATATTTGAAAATATTTATGACTTCTAGAGCCTATTTGACATAGGTCCCAAGCCCACTGCCATGTTTTTATTACAAAGTAGTTTTTAGAAAAATACATACAATTATTTATTATATGTATTTATAAAAATACATTACCTTATAATAAAAATATATACATAATATAAAACTAGGATAAAATATTACTTAATTAATACTGTATAATACAAACTATAATAATGTATAACACTTTTTAATACCAAAATACAAAATATGATACTGTATAATACTTTATATGGGTAAACACCATAGGCAAAAGCAAAAGGAACCAGAAAATAAAATAAATAAATAAAATAAGGTAGTAACTAAACAGACATCTATTACAGCTGTACCTCATTCAAATCAGAAAAAATAATAATTAGCAATAATAAGAATAATAATAATAATAATAATAGTAAAACAAAAAAAATAATAATAAAACAAAAAAATTTAATTACACAAAACAACAAAAATAATAATCCTTTTAATAATAATAATAATAATAATAATAATAATAATAATAATGTCAACAAAAAATCATAAATAAAAAAATAAAAATAATAACAATTAATCACTAAAGGGCTGCTGCTCCTTTCATTTTTTTCGAGGAGAACACATTCATGAAGCATGAAAGAAAGTAAGAGAGAGAGAAAAGAGTTGATAATAATAATAATGATAATAATATAGTAATAACAGAGCTGTTTCTCTCCTATGTTTGGGAGGGGTTAAGAGCATAAAAGAAAAGAAAAAGGAAACAGAAGGAGAGAGAGAGTGGGAAGGAAAAAGGAATGAGAAAGAGAGAGGGGATCGGAGAGTAGGGAAGAGAGAGGGGACGGCGGTCGGAATCATCGGAGGCAGAGAAATAGGCGGAGGGGGCGGAGGATCTACACGGGAAGAGGGCGGCACTGCGGCGCCGCTGGTGGCGATCGGCGGAGTTAGCCGCGGGGTGCCGGCGACACAAGGTGGCGGTGGAAGCTGGACACGGAGGAGAGGGGGCTTGGGGTCATGAGTGGGTGGCGGCAGCTCCGGCCGGTGGTGGCCGCGGTGAAGCACGTCGGCCATAGCGCTGGTCTCGGCTGGGAGACGTGGAGGGAGGAGATGGGGATCGGGCGACGAGCGGTGAGCCAGATCTTGGCTGCTCATGGTGGCGCGTCGGAGAAGTCCGGGCAACGCGCCGCTCGCGGAGAGACGAGGCGGAGGAAGCCGGAGGCCAGGTGAGTTTTAGGGTTAGGGTTTGTCTAAATTTTTGGTGGTGGCGGATGTGCAATGATGGTGGTGGCACTGTCCGGCAGAGTTGGCCAGAGAATAGGGGTGCAGCGACAAATTTTTGGTTTTATTTGTATTGAATTTTGAGGACAGTGGTGGTAGTAAGGTGGTTGTCGGGGGTTGGCTCGGGTCGCAGTCAAGGTGAAGGTGGTCGGTTGTATTGGGACTGTGTTGGAGATGGCGTAAAGGCTGGCCAGGCGAGGCGGTGATATCGAGACGATGGCGGAGCTGAAGGTGATGGTGGCGGTAGTGTTTTGATTTGGGCTTTGGGTGGCCGAGGACAGGTGGCCGGGGACGGGGGCTGCGGTTCGTCGGGGAAGACGGGAGGTCGGAGTGGACAGAGTCGGGCGGTGGCGGTTGTCGGGATGATTTTGGGGTTCTAAGGATTTGGATGGCGGTGGTGGTGGTTGGTGTCTATGGCCGACGGTGGTTGGTGTGGTGATGGCGGGGGTAAGTCTCACGGTGGTGGCGGTGATGGATTGGGGGCTGGGGGTGCAGCACTCGACGTTGGCGAGCTAGGGTTAGGAAATTGGAGATTAGGGCTAGGAATTTGGGGATTAGGGATTTGATGTTTCGTGCCGGGGTTGCCGGCACGGAGGAGGAGCACTGTATATGTACAAATAATAGAATAAGAACGGATGGACACAGACACGATCGCATGACACATTTGTGGAGGATTTTGTGGATGTGAGAAATTTATGGAGGAGTAACTGCCTATTTATAGGATGTGGGAATTCCCAGTTGGATAAGGATTAGGAGTAGTTTAAACCCAATTAGATAATTAGCTATTAATAAATTTAAATCCGAATCCAAATCCAATCCAAATCCAAATCCAATTAAATTCCAACCTTTAGCTTAAAATTAGATAAGGTAAATCAAATTTCAAAATATAGATATTATTTTAATTATTTAAATAAATCCATAAAATCAAATCATGATTTAAATCGCCATAATAATTCAAAAATATATTTTCCAAAAATACTAATAATATTAATTTTGAAAATAATAAATATTAAAAAAATAAACTAATAAAATATTTATGAAATATATATGTATGTACAAAGAATATTATTTACTATTAATAACTGTATAAACCAAAGGCTTTTTATAAATAAATTTATAAACTAGAAAATTTTGATACGATAGCTAAAAATAATTATTATATATTTTATTTTGAAACGATACAAATAGAAAAATATTTTTAAAAAAAATATGTACGCTCGCACATATTCGTACTCGTCGAGTGATTGCGAAAAACAAAATTTTGTGCGTAACGTACAATACAACTACGCGACGTACAATACAAAATAAAAAAAAGTAGCACCAAAATTAAAAAAAATATAGCATAAATTTAGGGGTTTTACAGAGCTGTATGCTCGTCATGATCCAAAGGAGAAGCAAGCAACGCTCCGGAAGATGGGAATCCGGCAGCCATACCCTGCCGAGTGGGACAACGTCGTCTATCCTTCCAAATACAATCTGCAGACGCTTACACCTTATGAAGGGAAGGGGTCTCCCCGACAATACTTGAGGTACTTCACCTCAGTAATGGGGCGCCTGCCAAAAAAAGATGCCGTCCTGTCCAACATATTCATAGGAGCCCTACAAGGGATATGACCATATCGACACTCATGGATATGACCATATCGACCCCTGAAACTCGCTTCGTGGACCGATTCTACAAAAGGAGGCATGGATATGACCATATCGACCCTCATAGAAATTGTCGAGAGGGAGAAAGAGTATGTCCGCACATACATCAAGTGCTTCCGCCAGGCAACCCTCAAAATACCACCCAATATGCCCGAGCCTATGCTTATGGACTCCTGCCGCAAGAACATGTTGCCCACTATAAAATTGTGGTACAGTGCTCTCTCAACGGAGTGGACGCCTTTTATTACAGAGGCAGATGCCGCACAAAGGAAAGCCCAGGATGCACAGCTCTTGGGACTATACTTTTTTGCGCCCGAAGACAAGGGGAGACGCTTGTACAACAACAACCCTAAAGACGAAAAAGGCAAGCAAGCCATGACCGTCAACATCTCTAAAGGTTCAGCAGCTATGAACTCCAAGTCTGCGGAAGCACAGAGGCCGAAGGAGACTTACTCCTTCAATGACGAGGATACGATGGAGCTCTTCGAGATGCTTACGAAGAGTAGCAAAATATCCATCCTGGCACCCAGGCGCCCTGATGAAGTGGGAAAGGTGGACCATCCAAAGCACCTCCATTATCATCTGTACGTTCATCACTCAACACAGGACTGCTATGTGTTGAAGGGGCAAATTCAGCCCTTCATTAACGCTAACGTCATATCATTAGATTGCAAGGAGAAGATTATCACAACCAACATGGTTACTCTCCAGTTCGAGAGTTTTCCAGCCATAGAGGTACAAGATGGCGCCATCCCTATTCCAAAGGCGACGATAGAAGAAGTTAACCTTCCGCCAGCATGGAACAATGCTCAAGAGATCATCCCGTTCTCCATGCCTCAAGACGGATTCATGAGGGTCCACCCAGACCAGGCTCCCGACACGATGAACCAGTAATCATCGTGAATCTCTCAAAAAATATTTTAGGACCTCACTTCTGAAATGTTATCCCTAGATGTGTCTACCATGTACTCTCTACCTCTGAGTAGTCACCTCCTCCATAATAGCTGTAAGCTATCATAATCTTTAGAAAATATTTTACGTCCATATTATATTTGAAGTTTTATTCTATATCGTGTCTACTATGTCCATATTACCTCTGAGTAGTCACCCCGTTATGATAATCCCAAAGTTGTCATAACTCCCTAAGAAAAAAGTCGTCATGTCCATATTACCTCTGAACTATTATTCTAGGAAGAAGGATGCTTTCCATGTTCATATAACCTCTGAGCAAAGCCTCATTTCCCTGACGATTCTACACAATCGTCATCTATAGAACCCTTCACGTCCATATTACCTCAGAGTCGTTCTATATTCCAGAAGAGTCTATCCTTACCATGTCCATATCACCTCTGAGTAAGAAAAGTGTCTCTAGCAAAAACTCTTGTGTTTGCCATGTCCACATAACCTCTAAGCAAACACCTTGTCCCCAGGGAAATTATTCCCCATGAGGGAATTCTCACCCCTATACAGGATCCACACCATGAAGAGGGACAAAACCAGAAAAGGAAAACAGAAACTCCAGATACAAAGAAGGCAATGTTTTCTATTACAAAATATGCATATGATCCCTTACAAGTCGAAGGACAAAAGGAAGTAGGAAATCAAAACTGGGAAGACTGGTCCTGAAGGTCTTCCAACCGGCTCATCAGATGAGCCCTCCACCGTACGATCCATGCGCGGGACCTTCTTCGGTCTCTTGGCGTCTGGCAGTCTCATCTTCGGCAGGGGCCCAAGCCTGACGTGCAAGAGCCAATTCGACCTGACGGGCGTCGATGTCCGTCCTCTCTTGAGTCAGAGCCTCCGAACGTTGGCGAAGGACTTCTCCCTGGTCATCTGACTCCTTTAGGTCACCCTCAACAAGGGCCAGGGCATCCGTCAGCTTCCAAATCTGTTCATGAAGGTCTCTGCAGTACTCCTCCGTGGTTGCACGATGACGGACTCGAGCCCCTTTGGCATCAGCCAGCTCAGCAATCTCTGATTTGACTTCCACAAGTCGATCAAAAAAGCCTTACGTATCTGCACTTGGCGGGATTCTTCAAAGGCCGTCCTCCCCTTGGAGATTCAAATTCCTTCCTTACGGGTAGCCCTCACCAATCAGCTAACCGTCGAAGACAATCAACGCAGGTGGTTACAAGAGTTAGAAGCGTTGGATGAAAAGTGCTTGCTCACACAGCAAAGGATTGAGCTTTACCAAGCTCGTATCTCTAGGGCCTTCAATAAAATGGTCCGCGAAAGATCCTACCAGGTGGGCGACCTCGTCTTGGCAGTACGAAGACCGATGGTGAAGACCCACAAGACGACTGGGAAGTTCGAGCCCAAGTGGGAAGGACCGTTCGTAATAGAAACGGTGTACTCCAACGGTGCTTATCGGCTAGCTACGCCTAATGGGGACTTGCTAATGATGTCCATCAACGATAAGTTCCTAAAGAAGTATTATGTCTGAAGATAGAACCAGCATAGGCACCCACATCCCCTAAAAAGGGTGCCCATGAGTTCTGGTAAGGGGATCTCTCACTCTCCTTCTTATATATTCTCTCAAGTAGATGAAGCACTTCACGTCCACATTACCTCTGGATTGCTTCTCTACACCTGGAAGTCGCAACTACCATGTCCATATTACCTTTGAGTAGTCGTTCTTCTCGCATCAGTTCTATGATTATCCTGGCGGTCTAGAAAATAGTTCACGTCCATATTACCTCTGGATTGTTGTTCTATACCCCGGCAAAAATCAAGCCCACCACGTCCATATTACCTCTGGTCAGGCAAATCCATTATACAGATTCTCTCTTTATTCTGGAGATAAAAGCAAAGGAAATAAGAAAACTTCTACATATAAAAACATGTGGCTACAAAGACCTATTACAGACTTTTCGTAGTTACATACATAAAAGCAAAAAAGCTGAAATTGCGGTACAAGCTCTCAATAGCGCGGGTGAGGCGGTGACAGAGTCAATCACTTCCTGGTCAAAATGAAGCCATCGCCCGGAGCTTCTACTGGCCCGGGCCAGGGATGATGACCAGCACAGGACTCCCCTATCTCCCCAGCTGGCCGACGAGAGCAACCACAGCAGCAAGCCTCGCTATTCCTCGATCAGCATGGCAAGCAATCCTAACCCAGGAAGCAGAGGTCTGAGATGCCATTGACGCCCAAGACAACCAGAACGCGGGATGTCTTGAGATCCAATTGTAGTTCTACTACAGCTTCTTTAGATAAAAAGATTCGCCACCGACGGCCGCCTCAAGCAAACTCCAGGGTCGTCATAAGCTGAACATCAGGCAAGCAAGGCCATTGTTGAAGCAGCCAAGGAGGACATCCTTTACGTAGGCTGTTCGCGTGGTCCAAGCACGAGCCATACATTGGTCAGAAGGAAGCCTACAAGTTAAGCTAAAGCTCCACTCCATGATAGATGTCAGTACTGCGAGTGACCAAAGGAACATGACTCTGAACCTGCTCTGTTAAAGAGATTCGCGATCCCTGTAAAGACGCGAGAGCCTCCAATATCAAGAAGCCGTCAGGAGCCCATGCTCTGAAATGATGACTTAGGACCATTAACACTAAGAGCTAGGCGTGACACCAGCCATCACCCAGCTCGTACAGTCCTGACGCGTGTTCATGCTTCTGTTCAAAGTATCCCGAGCTTGACTCAAGTTTGGGACACTTTGAAGGGGGTCTTATAGAAGCATAAAAAATATCAGCTGAAGACATCCCTTTGCCAAAGCGCAGTAGATGCAAAAGACTCAGGGTCAGTGCTAAAAAGATAAAACAGAAGATATAGAGAGAAGTCCCTTCATTGTCATGTCTATCAAAGTCTAGTACAGACACATCAAGACCATACATAAGAGACTAATTATGTTCTTCTACAAAGGATCTAGTACAGATTCGACAGAAGCCTAAAGGGATCTACAAGGGATGCAGTCTTCATCGAAGCGCAGCCTTCCTTCTTCTCGATACACACGCTGGAGGATTGACCTCCATCGAAGCATGTTCTGATATTCTTGTGGGCACAGCCTCTCAGAAGTATATCAGTAACTCGGCACTTTAAAGAAGCCAGAGCCTTCGAGCCAGAGGTGTAGCCACCTCCCTGCACCAACCTTAGAAACAAGATGGTGGTAGGCCCTTCTCTCCTTCTTTTATTCCAGAAGCCAGTGTCTTCACTCCAGAGGCGCAGCTATCTGCCTGCGCCAATCTCAAGATGCGCAAGGGTGTCATACCCTTCCTTTCGCAGCCAACGTCTTCACTGTTCAGAGGCGCAACTACTTACCTGCGTCCGCATGAGGCACAGGATGGTGATATGCTCACACCATCTCCATTCCCACGACGTAGTCATCTGCTCCGGATCAGAAGCTTAAGTCACTTTCTACAAGAGACATGGGAACTCCCATCGCAACCAATACAAGTCAACATTTTGCTCCAAAAGCATAGTAACATCGTCAACCTGAAGTACAAGCCTACTTGTCGCCTATAGCACAGTGACTCTGGTAGCCCGAAACACAGTTCATAAGTTGCTTTACATGTATAGAAGTATCGTCGTTATTCGAAGCCAAGTCCACTTGTTGCCTGAAAGTATAGAGGTTCTATCGTTTCCAGAAGCACGGTCTTCTCGTCGCCATAGAAGTACAGCAACACTTAGTCCTCACCAGAGGCACATGAAGCATGGGTCTACCCAATTAGTTTGTTTAAACCGTCTCTTGCAGAGAAGATTGGGATTAAATTATGATTGATATCATATTAGATTTATTTAAATCTTAGATGAGGATCAATTAGACTACAATTCTAGGATAGAATCCCAAGATTTAATCGACTGTATCTGAGCAAGCAAATCGGCACGCACCACGTGTCACCTTCTTCGGTTATGTTTATAACCACCAGAGATCTCGTTTGAAGGGAATTTCGATGTCCGCCACGTGTCAGCACCGCAGAAGCACATACCGTACAATGACAGCAGATTCTTTCATATCATATGACCCTAATGTACATCGTATATGTGCTCGATTCTCTATAAATATAAGGAGTTCTTCTTCCACAAAAAAAGAAAAGGAGAAGAAAAAGAAAGAGAAAACATTGACAATCGACAATCTTCAAAGGAGCAGCGATCTCCATCCACAAAGAGTCGACCACCCTCATCCACCTATCAACCAAAGAACCAACCAACCAACCATCTTCAAGGGATCTTCTCATCCAGACAGTCTCTCAATCGGTGACCCCGGTCCATCAAAGGTGCCAGAAAGCCATAGCAAGGTTGATTCATCGTCATCGGAGTAAAGGAGCCGCTACAGTGCTCGATCTCCACCGTTACACTTTCCCAGAAACCTCTTCTCCTTGTACTTAGAATATCCTATTTAGGAATTCCTTCTTTGTACACAGATACCTTATACGTTAAATAAAGCAAAAATTTCGTTCAACATTTTGTTACATCGAACAGCAGGTAGCCAAAAAGCGGAGGGTAGCAATTACAATAAGTCAGAGGATGATTGCAACATGCCGATCTATCCTCAAGACGATGGGACTCAGCCCTCTAAACCAGAGAGCGAAAGATCTAATGTCCCTTCTACCCACCCGTACATTGTATCTGTGTTTATGGCCAAAGGTGACAACAACGCGAAAGCAGCGAAGGCTCTAGTCAACAGAAATATATAGAGGTTCGCGAGGAGAGCCTAAACACGTTGAACATTACTATGAAGTCCTTAGCTTCTGTTGTCCTAGAGATCAAGGGGAGATTGACACCCTATGGTCCCACTCCTGCTACAGACCCAGCAGCTAACGGTGGGTTTAATGTGCTTTCCATCGCGAGCCAAGCAGCGCCAACATCATCTCCTCCATCAACAACCGGGCCTACAGCGTCGAATGTGTATGAACGAAATAGTAAAGCGTAATACTCTAAGGGGGGTGAATAGAGTTGGCAGCGGAATAATGCTAAATAAAAATGTTAGTAGCACAATCACAGAATATTAATCACAACTGAAATAATGTAAAGGCAGAGTTAAGAGAGCAAACACAAAGACATCGATGTATACTGGTATCCCTCTGTTGAGGACTAATCCAGTCGGTAGAACTCTTGCTACCAGTTGAATCCACTATTGGAAAAACTGCAAGTTTTCTTACGAAGTCCTTGCAACTTCTACAACGCGAGCTTTGATACGAAGAACTCGTCCAACTTCAAATGTGAAGAGGTATTCTTCAATCAAGCCTTCTGATTACAATCTCTCAGAAACTTCTAGACCGTAGCGCACTGGCAAATTGACTAGAGGATTGTAACTGGCTTGGGATCTGAAATTGTAAGCTCTAGAAAAACTCTTTGGAAGACTGAAAGCTTTAGATAGAGAGAAGATTGAAAGTGAATGAGTGAGTTGAAATGATCGAAATCCTTCTCTATTTATAGGAGTTCCAAAGGCAGACTTCTGTCAGAATTCGGGCAGAATTCGGGCAGAACTCTTTGAGCAAATCTCGGTCAAATCCGCAACTGCAGGAGGACCAAGTTCCAGAGTTTCAAAATCACAACGGCCACTAACCGAACTCTGGCCGAACTCTGGCCGAGTTCTGTCAGGGCTAGGTTAGGGTTTTAAAAATGGGTTTTGGTGATTTTTGAAAACCTTTTTGAAAACCTTTTTGTAAACATTTTGATAGGTCATTTTAAAAAATATTTTGAACTATTTTGGGGATAGCCTATTTGCCAGTACGACTCGGTGTACAACAAATTCCTAGACTCAAATAAAATAAAAAATTATATTGCATAGGAAATACAGACTCGAGTAGGCAAACAGATCTTCAGTCTTGAACGGAGTGGATAGCCAATCTTGCTTTTGTCCAAGTAACCGAGATGTCCCAACTAGCTTTGTATATCCAGACAGAGTTTGATCAGTTATTAAAATCAGGTTGACCATATGACCAATGGGCCAACAATCTCTCCCATTTTGATAATTGACAAACTATGAATGATATAACATTAAGCTTGTTCAAAAAGAATCAAAATATGAAATTGTTCAAGTCCTGTATTTAAACTCAAAAAAAATGTTAGATCTTTAATTTTTTTCCCCCTTTGTCACTTAGCAAAATAATTGCACAAGAGAAGGCTCCCCCGCATTTAATGCAGAAGGCTCCCCCGCAATTAATGCATAAGGAACAAAAAGTGAGAAAACATAAACAAATAAAACATAAAGAGTAGATATACATCATCATAGGCATGTAAAGTATCTACAAATTATTATCACATGCATGCTATTGTCTCTAAAGAATATTATCACAGGCATGCTATTGTTTCAAAAACATAAAAGAAATCTCAGGCAGTTTGTAATGAAAAAGCAGTATAAAGAGATACTGCTAAAACAAAGTGCTGAAATAAACTGGAATGTTATAAATGAAACACCATAAGCATGTCCATGAAAAAGTACTGAAACAAAGTGCTGATAAAAATCAAAAGTACTGATAAAAAGAAAAACTGATAAAAATTTGGAATGTTGGAGCATTTCCAAGTATACAATAGAATGTCACTAAAAAAATCAAATCACATCTCCTCATCACTATCCTCGTCAATATCATCATCAGCAGCTCGGCCAGCATGACCGGAAGGACCAGCACCAGAAGTACCAGCGCCAGAAGGATGAGTAGGGGCGCCAGCATAGAACTCACCAACGTAGTCACGAGGTGCACGATACCAATCATAGGCGTTACCTGGCTGGAAGTAGGCATGGACAGCCTCATCCTCACAGCGGTAACCCAAAAAATCTGGATCTCGAGGGATAGAGCCGGCAGAATGACCAGTCTGGGCAAAACGCAGATCAGCCAAGGAGTTTGCCATTGCCTGGTAACGGATGACGTCGCGGAACTCACGCTCGCGAGCCATGTCCGTCAACGAGACATGCAAAGCAGATAAGTGCTGATGTATGCCCTCAAATGTCATGGTATACTGATGAGGTGGTGGAGGAGGTGCAGTATGAGGAGCAGTAGGTGGAGCTGAAGCAGTCCGGCTGCGACGAGATAGCTGAAGAAACTTGGGCTCAGAGTCCTGAGTACAAGTCGATAGATCGATCTCAAATCGCTGAAAGATACGAGGAAGAATCATCGCGTAAGAGAGATTTCGATCTCTAGCACGACATCGTCCCATCATCTGAATGATAGTCTTAGGGGTGGAAAAAGGAATCCCCTTAAGAATATAGTACATGGCGGACAGCTCAAGTGAGGTCACATCATCTTTGGAAGTGGATTTGGGAAGGATAGTAGAGTAGATGATGCGGTACAATTCGTAGTTGAACAAGTTCAGGTTGTTAGCCTTAAACTTTCCAGAGCATACTCTGTCAGGAGCACAGAGTTCCGCTTTGAAACTAGTGAGTGTCGTGCCTTCGGGAAACTCGAATTCCGTAATGTCTACTAGCGGTTCACCTTCATTGGGAATACCAAGAATCTCCGCTAGGAGGGTATCATCGAACTCGATGTCGATGCCTCCAACACGTGTGCTCACAACAAAAGTGTTAACTACGAGATTATAATAGAATAAACGAATGGCATTAGTAGCTATCGGGAAGCACAGTTTAACAAATAGGTGTAACCCTAATGCCTCAAAGAAGTGACGATGATCGGAAAATACCGTCCATTTGATCGGAGCGCCGCCGCATATGGATCGGGTGGAAAAGTTACCATACCATAATAGGGCTTGATCGAGGGTTTGAAAGAAGAACCCATCGAAAGCGCCGTCGCTCGTTTGGATCGGCGAAAACAGTAAATCCGTGTGAGGATTCGAAGACGACCCTTCCTCACTAGAAGTGGTCTTCTTTCTCTTAGATGGATTAAATCTAGGTGCCATTGGAATAAAAAGCACAAATTGAAAGGTCGAGAGAGAGGGAGTTATACCTCACGAAAATAGGATATGTTGTAGAGAATGTCGATCTCCGCACGATTCCAAATTTTGGAGAGATTTCACCAAATAGATTGGAAGAAAAGGATTGGTAAAAAGCTTGGGTTTGAAGACTCGGGACGGCTGCTGCTGCTGTTTGAATTGGTTTGGAAGCAATGAAAGAGAAGAAGCTCTCGGGTTCTGGATATATACACAGATACCCTCAACTGAACTCGGGCCGAATTCGGTCAGAGCTCTGGCCGAATTCGCCTAGGGTTCTTCAAAGTTGATTTAAGCCACTTCTTTTTTATTGTCTCATTTCAAATATTTAATTCAAAGATTAGTTATTTTAGCCTTCAAATAACATAATTAATAATATTTTATAAATTAAATATCTTTACACAGCGACTGTCTCAGATTAGCTGTAGGAGTACTGTCCCAGCTGGCGGAGGTTCACCGGGGAACTCTTAAATACCGCTTCGCTTCAACCGTAGTTGTGGTGACAGACAGACTCTTTATTGGCTTGTCTCTAACACAGTTTTTGCGTATTTAAGATATAATCATAAAACAAAATTAATTAATATTATTGACGTCCAAAATTCCTAATTCTCGACGTAAATAATTGAAACGATCTTCCGCTAGAGGTTTAGTGAAGATGTCAGCTAATTGATTTTCAGTATCTATGTACACAAGGTTTATATCTCCATTTTGATGATGATCTCTAAGAAAATGATGTCTAATCTCATTATGTTTAGTACGAGAGTGACATACTGGATTCTTAGTCAAATTAATAGTGCTCGTGTTATCACAGAAAATGGGAATATGTGTGTAAAATAAATCATAGTCTTCTAGGGTTTGTTTCATCCATAAAATCTGAGCACAACAACATCCTGCGGCGATGTACTCAGCCTCTGTTGTTGATAGGGCTACAAAATTTTGCTTTTTACTAAACCAAGAGACTAAAGCTTTGCCTAAGAAATGACATGTGCCACTTGTACTTTTTCTATCAACTTTGCATCCAGCAAAATCTGCATCCGAATAACCAATAAGGTCAAAGGACTTAGTTTTGGGATACCACAAGCCAACAGAAGAAGTGCCTTTAAGGTATCGGAAGATACGCTTAACTGCGGACAGATGTGATTCCTTTGGGTTAGCTTGAAAATGTGCACACAGGCCAACACTAAACATTATATCTGGACGACTAGCAGTTAAATAAAGTAAACTACCAATCATACCTCGATACTTACGTATGTCGACTGGCTTGCCTTGTTCATCTGAATCAAGCTTTGTTGAAGTTGCCATCGGAGTGCCAATAGGTTTGACATTGTCCAGATCGAACTTCTTTAGCAAGTCTTTTGTGTACTTGGCTTGATTTATGAATGTCCCATTATCGGTTTGTTTGATTTGCAATCCGAGAAAGAATTTCAGTTCTTCCATCATGCTCATTTTAAACTCATTCTGCATACACTTAGAAAATTCTTGACAAAGAAATTCATCAGTGGATCCAAATATGATATCATCAACATAGATTTGAATTAAAAGTAGCTTGCCATTAAAAGATTTAATAAAAAGTGTAGTGTCAACCTTTCCTTTTGAAAAACCGTTGTCAAGTAGAAAAGAGCTTAGACGATCATACCAAGCACGAGGGGCTTGTTTCAAACCGTATAGAGCTTTCTTCAACTTGAAAACATGGTCAGGATTTTTGAAATCCGTGAAACTCGGAGGTTGTGCTACAAAAACTTTTTCTTTTATAAAACTATTTAGAAAAGCACTCTTAACATCCATTTGAAAAAGTTTGAAATCATGAAAACATGCAAATGCACATAACATGCGAATGGATTCTAATCTCGCAACTGGGGCATAAGTCTCATCGTAGTCGATACCCTCTTCTTGATTGTATCCTTGAGCTACGAGTCGAGCCTTATTACGAGTCACTAAACCATTCTCATTCAGTTTGTTTTGGAATACCCAACGGGTGCCAATGACCGGATGATCAACAGGCCTGGGAACAAGTTCCCAAACTTGATTCTGTTCAAATTGGTTTAATTCCTCTTGCATAGCATCTATCCAAAAACTATCACTACATGCTTCATCAATAGTTTTGGGTTCTAGCTGTGAAATAAATGCAACACTAGAAACAATATCTCTACAGGATGTACGAGTACTTACTCCCTTGGTAATATCACCAATTACCAAATCCTTTGGATGATTTGCTGTAAATTTCAACCTTTTTGCTTCATTCTGAAGGTAGCTGGTTCCTGGATCTTCTCTAGGAGGTTCAGCTAGTGCAGAGCTTGGTTGAGAATCAGCTGGAGTTGAGCTTGGTACAGATGTATCTTCGTCATTGTCATCAATCGTCATTTGATTTAATTCATCAAAGGTGACATTGATTGACTCTTCGATAATCATGGTACGTTTGTTGAAGACTCTGTATCCTTTGCTCTTGGCCGCATAACCAAAAAATATACCTTCATCGGCCTTTTCATCAAATTTTCCCAAATTGTCTTTTGTGTTAAGAATAAAACATTTACAACCAAAAATTCTAAAGTATGAAACTGAAGGAATTCTATCAAACCATAACTCAAATGGAGTCTTCTTCGATTTGGGTCGAATTAGAACTCTATTGAGAACAAAGCAAGCTGTGTTGACAGCTTCAGCCCAGAAATATTTGGGTAGACTAAACTGGTTTAACATCACTCTGGCCATTTCGGTTAGAGTTCTGTTCTTACGTTCCACAACCCCGTTTTGTTGTGGAGTCCTAGGGCAGGAGAAATCATGAATAAAATCGTGTGTGTCACAAAAATGCTCAAAATCAGCATTCTCGAATTCGCCACCATGATCACTTCTAATGCGAGTGATCATGTAACCTTTTTCATTCTGAACTTTCTTGCAAAAGGCGACAAATTCAGATAATGCATCATTCTTGCGTGTCAAGAAATATACCCACGTGTATCTAGAGAAATCATCTACAATTACGAAAGCATAAAGTTTACCTCCGAGGCTAGCAACTCTGCTAGGACCAAATAAGTCCATGTGAAGCAATTGTAGAGGTCTAGTAGTACATACTACGTTTACTGACTTGAAAGTGGATCTGGTAGCTTTGTTCCTTTCACATTGACTGCATATCGAATCCTTCTTGAATGTAATGTCCGGTAAACCGCGTACTAGCTTCTTTGTGGATAATCTTGATATTGTATCCATATTAGCGTGACCGAGTCTCATATGCCACAGATGACTTTCATCACTCTTGGCCATTAAGCATCTACCTGAAATGTTAGTTTCTTCTAACAAATAGAAAACATATATATTGTCTTCCCTGATACCTTCAAAGATAGTACTACCAGTTGAGCTATCAACTATAGTACATTTGTCTTTGCCAAAGTTGATGCCATAACCATGATCAGCTAGATGACTTATGCTGAGTAGGTTATGTTTCAACTCGGTAACCAGACAGACATCCTTAATTACAGGATAGGGAGACTTACCAACATCACCGATACTAATAATATACCCTTTCAAATTATTACCGAAGGAGACATAGCCTTCCTTCTTTTTCTTCGACAGTGTTGCAAATAGGGTAGCATCACCGGTCATATGCCGTGAGCAACCGCTGTCGAGGATCCATTTGCTTCTAGCATGTGAAGGGTGTTCCACCTACAAAACAGTTTGTAGATGAAACCTTTGGTACCCATTTCTTGTAGGGTCCTGAATTGTTAGCCTTAGGTATCCAAGTATAAATATTTAGATCTACAAGCTTTCTCATTCTACATGCAGATGATATATGACCAATGAGGCCACAATAATGACATTGTGCATGTCGAGTGTTGAAAGCTGAGTGGTGTGCATGGTTGGTAGGTTTGGATTTTCTAGTATAGAAGAAAGCATACCTATAATCTTGTTTGGGCTTGACCTTTTGGGGTAAAGGTTTGATAGGGTTAGGTCTGACAGTGTTTGGCTTGGGAATGTTCCGATTTCTCGGTAAGTGACACGTGTTAGGGTAGGAAGCAGTAAGCTCAGGCTGTTTTCCTAGCCTAATTTCCAATCTTTTGGAAGTGTCATACAACTTAGTATAATCAGAAGTAAGTGATTCCATTCTGATTTGTACACATTGAAGACTTTTCTTCTCTATAGAAAGTTCTTCCTTGAGTTGGTCAATAATTTTGTCTTTCTCTTCAGATGACTTGGTAGTCTCGTGTAATAAGAGCTTTATTGAAGAAAGCTCACCAGACTCACTAACATTATTTCTAACCTCAGCTAGTAGGTCGGTAAGTCTACCTATTTCACCTTTGTACTCTTTGAGTACCTTCTTAGAGGTCTGATACTTACTACGCAGTTTCCTGTAATCAGTCATCAGGTCACTGAAGGCATCTCCTAATTGCTAAAAGGTGAAGTCATCATAAGTTTCTACAGGTTCAGTAGGTACCTGATCGGTTGCCATGAAGCATACATTTGCAGCGTCCTCTGAGTGTTCGTCTTCTGAGTCACTGGCTTCACTTTCATGCCATATGCTGGTGTTGGCATATTTCCGAGAAGTTGATTTTTTCAGGTTCCCTTTATCATACCTGTTGTTCTTCCTGCTCGATGATGAGTTTGTGGGACAATCCTTCTTTATGTGTCCCTTCTTCTTGCAGCCATAACAGACAGCATCTTCTTGGTACCAATTGTTGCTGTTGTTCTCTTTGACTCTCTTCTCATGTCTCATGAATCTTTTGAACTTCCTTGCTAGGAGAGCTTGATCTTCAGCGTCAGATCCACTGCTGTCTGAGTCATCTTCAGCAGCTTTTCTGTGCTGAGCCTTGAGGGCGATAGTCTTCTCCTTTGGGGCAGGCTCTTCAAAATCTTGTAGCTCCAGTTCATGAGTGAGTAGTTTACCCATGAGTACTTCGAGGGACATAGTTGTGAGGTCGTTCCCTTCAATGATTGCAGTAGCCTTTGGAATCCAGTTCTTGGTGAGAGCTCGCAGGAGTTTGCGAATCTTTTCATGGTTACTGTAATCTTTGCCTAGGGAGGACAAAGGATTTACAATATCCAAGAATCTCTCGAACATTTGTGTGACTGTTTCGTTGGGCTTTATTTTGAACGCCTCGTACTCTTGAGTAAGTCTGCTGACTTTAGATTCCTTGACTTGAGTCGTGCCTTCATGTGTGACTTCGAGTAGCTTTCATACTTTATTGGCCGTTGTGCAGATAGACACCCTGTTAAATTCAGTTCTGTCTAAAGCACAAAAGAGAGCATTAATGGCACGTGCGTCAAGACTGGCCCTTTTCTTTTCTTCCTCTGTATATCTGCTATGGGGTTTTTCAACTAAAACTCCATCAACATTTATACGAGGTGGCTTTTGATAGCCATCAAGAACAATGGACCATAAATCAAAATCAAGAGATTTCAAGAAGAAAGTCATCCGTGTTTTCCAATATGTATAATTTGTACCATCAAACAGTGGGGGTCTGTTTGTGGCCTGGCCTTCACTTGTGAATTTCACAGTTGCCATGTGTTGTGCTGTGATCTATATAACAGTTAATTAAAAAGAATAAATAATTGCACTGTTACCTTTGCATTACCTGTAACACCCGCTCTGATACCAATTGTAGGAACGAAATAGTAAAGCGTAATACTCTAGAGGAGGGGTGAATAGAGTTGGCAGTGGAATAATGCTAAATAAAAATGTTAGCAGCACAATCACAGAATATTAATCACAACTGAAATAATGTAAAGGCAGAGTTAAGAGAGCAAACGCAAAGACAGCGATGTATACTGGTATCCCTCTGTTGAGGACTAATCCAGTCGGTAGAACTCTTGCTACCAGTTGAATCCACTATTGGAAAAACCGCAAGTTTTCTTACGAAGTCCTTGCAACTTCTACAACGCAAGCTTTGATACGAAGAACTCGTCCAACTTCAAATGTGAAGAGGTATTCTTCAATCAAGCCTTCTGATTACAATCTCTCAGAAACTTCTAGACCGTAGCGCACTGGCAAATTGACTAGAGGATTGTAACTGGCTTGGGATCTGAAATTGTAAGCTCTAGAAAAACTCTTTGGAAGACTAAAAGCTTTAGATAGAGAGAAGATTGAAAGTGAATGAGTGAGTTGAAATGATCGAAATCCTTCTCTATTTATAGGAGTTCCAAAGACAGACTTCTGTCAGAATTCGGGCAGAATTCGGGCAGAACTCTTTGAGCAAATCTCGGTCAAATCTGCAACTGCAGGAGGACCAAGTTCCAGAGTTTCAAAATCACAACGGCCACTAACCGAACTCTGGCCGAACTCTGGCCGAGTTCTGTCAGGGCTAGGTTAGGGTTTTAAACATGGGTTTTGGTGATTTTTGAAAACCTTTTTGAAAACCTTTTTGTAAACATTTTGATAGGTCATTTTAAAAAATATTTTGAACTATTTTGGGGATAGCCTATTTGCCAGTACGACTCGGTGTACAACAAATTCCTAGACTCAAATAAAATAAAAAATTACATTGCATAGGAAATACAGACTCGAGTAGGCAAACAGATCTTCAGTCTTGAACGGAGTGGATAGCCAATCTTGCTTATGTCCAAGTAACCGAGATGTCCCAACTAGCTTTGTATATCCAGACAGAGTTTGATCAGTTATTAAAATCAGGTTGACCATATGACCAATGGGCCAACAGAATGAAATACAGCAGGCCATCAAAGAATTGTACGCTCGCTATGACGCCAAAGAAAAGCGAGCAACACTCCAAAATATGGGGATTCAGTAGCCATATCCTGCCGAACGGGATAATGTGATCTATCCTCCTAAATATAATCTGCAGATGCTCACGCTGTTCAATGCAAAGGAGTCTCCCCGCCGATACTTAAGATACTTTGCCTCAGTAACAAGGCATCTACCAAAGGATGATGCTCTCCTCACTAATATATTTGTAGGAGCCCTACAAGGGATGGCTTACGAATGGTTTTGCAGCCTTCTGGACGACTGCATTTCGCCCATTAAAGACTTGAAGAACATATTTCTCAATCGACTCTACGAAGGAGGAATGGACATGACGATGTCGTCTCTCATGGACATCGTTCAGAAGAAGAAAGAGCCGGTACACGTATACATTGAGCGCTTTTGCCAGGCTGTGTTGAGGTTACCTCCTGGTATACCTGAGCCCAAGCTTATGGACTCCTGCCGCAAGAACATGCTTCCTGCGATCAAGTTGTGGCGCAGTGCTTTATGCGTAGACTGGATGCCATTCATCATAGAGGCGGATGTAGCTCAAAGAAAAGTATAGGATGCACAATTGGGACTGAACTTCCCCCCTCGAAGATAAAGGGAAGCGCTTATCCGACAGCAAAGATGGAAAAAAGAAGCAATCCATGAATATCAATATTTCCAAAGGTTCAGCATCAGCAAACCCGAAGCCGACTGAAGCACAAAGGTCGAAAGAGACCTACTCTTTCAACGACGAAGAACACTAGAACTCTTCGATATGTTGGCAAAGAGTGGCAAACTTCTGCTTCCACCGCCTAAGCGTCTCGATAAAGTGGGAAAGGTGGACAATCTAAAATACTGCCACTACCACCAATATGTCTACCATTCGACGCATGATTGTTATATGTTGAAAAGACAAATCCAGTGCCTCATCGACGCTAAGGTTATCTCACTCGACTATTAGGAGAAGACTGTTATCGCCAACATGGTCACTATCCAGTTCGAAAGTTTTTTGAGAACAGAGGCTCAAGACGGCGGCGTCCCCATCTCGAGAGCGACGATGGAAGTAGTCAATCTTCCACCAGCCTGTGACAATGCCCAAGACCTCATCCCATTTACGATACCGTGAGGCAAAGTAAGGTGGATCCATCCTGATCTTACTCCTGATATGATGAAGCCTGCAGCACGCTCTGTTAAAGAAAAGAAGGTCAGGTCATGTCGCATGATCTCTACGACAACTGATGACACCCTGGTTACCACTCGCTCGGCTCACCAGCGAGAAGAGAACCAAGCTCTAGAGGAAGAAACACCTCCGCCCGTTGCGGCCAACGCCCCCGACACATCCGAAGCAGGCCCATCTCAAGTACCTGTTATAGATAAACAGAAGCAGAAGGAGGTTCTCTTTGACAAGACTCTTAGAAAAGACTCGATAGTATGGCCAATCAAGCCCTAAAATTTTGACATATTGGCGCAGCTGGCCAATACTCCGGTTTGACTCTCACTATTCGAGCTTCTCCATCTCTCCAAAGAGACTCGAGACGCCCTCAACGAAGCTTTATAGAATGCTGACTCTGTATAAGCATAGAAAATATTGCTTTTAGTCCCACATCGGAAAGGAGAAAAAGAAAAGGCTTACTCCATTCTATAAATAGAGCCCCCTTGCCTCCTTTGAAAAGGGGCACTGACTTCCCTTCCCTCCTTCCAACTTGGACTCTTCCTACTATGCACTTTCGGGTGCTAAGTCGAAGAAGTCTAGGGCAGTGCGAGCTCAACAAGCCCAGTCAACTGTCCCAACTACTGACCATCAGAAAGTCTCGCTAACTGATTACGGGCATCTGATGGAAAGTTGTACAGAACCGCCCGTATCCAGTCCCCAGCGGCAAACGGACAGGGCGGTTCTCAAAAGTCTTCCGACAAAGATCGAGGGCAAGTACTTTTACTAGCCCCACATCAGGGAGAAAACATGATACCTATGCACTTGTGTGCTCGGGATACCCGGGCCCACAAAACGAGTACAAAGGTTGACCGAGATGTCCTTGACTTGCGAGATGTGATCCTTCACAAACGTAAGGAAAGAAGGTGATTCTCTATGCGGCCCGAAAATCAACATGAAGATTCATGCGGCTCAAAACCCAGGAAGCTTTATGGGGCTCAAAACCAAGGAGGCTTCATGCGGCTCAAAAAGACCCAGAAAGCTTCATGCGGTTCAGAAAGCTTCATACGGCCCAAAAGTAGCAGGAAGCCTTATGCGGTTTGAAAACAACCTAAGCAATAAATGTATATAATAGGTCATAATTGCTCTGACACAAAAAGTGACAGCTCTGACAGAAATGATGGCTCTGACATAAAGAAGAGACACGATATGTAAACCCCCAAAATTTCCTAATTATATTAGTGCCTTAAAAAATTATTTTTCTATATTATTTAGAATTTATTTGGTATATGTACGTATATATATCTGCATGTGGGTATATATTATATGTGTGCTAGTTAATAATTCTATTAAATAAGGTATATAATAAATTCTAGGATTTTTAGGAATTTATTGGTAATATTTTGGGAATTTATTGCTTGCTTAAAATACATATACATATATATATATATTTATATATATATATATATATATTTTTATATATATATTTTATATATATATATATATATATATATATATATATATATATATATATGTATTAATATAACTAGTTACTGTAATAAAAATAAATAATAATAAAAAAGTAACAGTGTGCTCGGCCACACCCAGGTAGAGGGGGCGGGCCAACCTAGGTGGTCAAGAGCACTTGTGTTTGTGTTGTAAAAAAAAGAGAGGAAAACAAACCAAAGCAATTGGTGGTGGGACCCGACCCCTCTCCTAAGCAAGAGAAATTGCAAGCAGCTCAGCTGCTATTGTGTTGAACCCAAAACCTTAGTATATTAACAAACCGAGCCTTAGTTATATTAGGAGTCATCAGTAGCGGCGCTATATATTGCAACCTCGACCAACAAACCAAACCCTAACCCTCAAAGAAATTTCTTCACCTCCCCAGTCTCGAACCCCAGGCGCACATCCCAGGTTGCTTGCGGCCAACGTGCGTGCATCGAAGCCTCGCCAAGCACGTCGAAATAGATCCGGAAATAGAGATACCCTGTTTCTAAACTCAGCTAGGTACTCAACTTTCCTCAAACTTTACTTCGATTGTAATTGATAACTTTTCGATCTAGAAAATCCTAGATAAAGCCCTCATGACCCTCTTCAAGATCCCCCAGGTGGGTTTTGACATGGCCATCCAACTTGCTCGAAAAATCGAGACGAAGTTGGAAAAAAATCTACTTTTCTGAATATTAAAAACTGTTTTGAAACGCCAACTTGTTGGCCACTTTTCTCGCTGTCCATTAAACTTTCGTAAAAACTAATTGAACACATGTGAAGACAACATAACCGAGATCACAACGCATCTTTTGGATCGTTGTTTTGATTGATGTGTAGGAAATAAACTGATGTTGAAGTTGGAGAAAAACCTGTGTTAATTTATAAAAAAATTTTGAATTTTCTCCGATACGACGTACGCCCCGACAAATCGGGCGACGTTGTCATGCACTATACATATCGAAAGGCGCGTATGGATGTTACCGACATGTGGGAACTGACGGGACACGATTTCGTTGCGTGTGCTTGACGAAATCAACGCGTATCCGTCGAGATACCCCGTATCGACGTTTTGCAAACTTGCCCATAACTTCGTGTACATTCGTCGAATCGAGACGAAACTTGCGCCAATAGGTCCGGATCAAAATTCTGGTCCTGCATGCCAAGTTTGGTTCTATTCTGAGAAGGTCGAATCGGAACCCAATTTTGGCGGGCCCGCGACCCACTCAAACGGGCGATTTTGTACACGGCTCCTCGGAATCCAAAAAACTGGACATACCGTTGAGTTTCTCTCCTCAAACTGAAATCGTAGACATATAGTTTGACAACTTTAGAGACCGTAGACTTTGGCACGCATTTCGGTGCAAAGCGGGTCCAACGACGGACGTCGTTTTGACCCGAAATTATGATTTTGCCCCTGTTCCAGAATTTGACTTTTGGACAGGCGTTCCCTAGGTATATCTTCTTCACCGAGATCATTTTTGATGTTTGTTTCAGCATTTGGATTCATCTGTGATTTGTGAGTTTTGGTGCTGACACTTGCTACTCTTGGATTTGCCCTTCTCGCACTGCAGGCAAGATACCTTGCCACCTTACTCCGTGATTATTATATTTCTTATTTTCAGTTGTTATTTTCAGCATTTTTTTCTTGATATTTAAACTGTGCGTCCAAGTCACACTTGGGTACAAGCGACTCTATCGGTCGTTTTTTTGCTTTATTTATTTTTTTTGCATTGACTTAGTCTAGTGACAACCCATTGATATTGAGATATTGGTATATCTCATACGGCCTTGACACTTGATTTATCACGTGTTGTGAGTCACATGTAGGACACGTATCTGCGTAGTCGGCTGGCCACCGATACGTATGGAGCGTGCGACGGATAGGGATAACTGCCAATAGAATTGCATGCTAGAAGACTTGGCAGTTACTAGAGGTTCATGAGTCATGGATGTGACCCTACTAGGCATTGGGTAGGGAGAACAGTGTCCTTAACATATGTGTCCTTATGTACTTTCCTATTACTGATACTGCTGGTCTCTGACATTCGAGGAATGTTATGCTTTGAAGTCCCTGGTATCCTGATGGGGCCATACCTGAGTTACTGCTACTGAGCCAGATACCCATACGTTGAAGGTCTGTTCTTAACTGCATTGTCACTGTAGAACTGGTAGGTACCCTATTGCATGCATCCCTTTTTCTCTATTTTATTATCACAGTTTATATGGCATGGTGTTTTCTTGTATCTTGCTATGTCCCGTGAGGACCTGGTTATCTTTCCAGGATTAGACGACTTTCCACAGGAGTACGGAGAGGCGCTGGATCAATCTTACATCGATGACGAGGCAGTCACTACTGATTTCTAGTTTATTTTATATTTAAGACATTAGTAGACATTATTTTACATCTCATTTCTTTCTATTTTGCGGAGGTTGGACTCCGATCTTGTGAGACTATTTTTCATAGCTGTTTGGAGTGAGTATGTTCACCTGGCTATCTTTTGATACACTTATTTATTTATTTGGACTCTATTATCTTCTGTGTTGAGCTGTGATGAGATTAGATATATTATTCTGGCCTGTGATTATTTTATTTACAGCTTATGTACGTATATAAAGATTCCATATATTGGAGTATTCTTCGTATATGTGCAGCTGGCATGTTCACGTACTTGGTCCTTCGTATTATGGGACTGTGGCGTTACATGTTTTGTGGTGGCCTATGTAGGTCCAATTTAATATTATTGGGTTACATGACTGTGCCCAACAAGCCTGCATATAGGAATAGGAATATCTTATCCAGAACTACTACTATCTCTTGACTTCCAATCTTTTTGAAACTTTCTTGATTATTTGATTTATCCCATATCTAACCTTTCCTAATATCAACTTATCTTCCTCGTGCCAACAGTATGAATCTACGAAGCGGACGCACTTCTGCCTTGGCCCTCACATCTGGTGAGCAGGCTACTTCGGAGGGACAGAATCCTTCCATGACCCCAGTGACACCCTATCAGCCCGGACTGTCGTAGCCTACTCTGACACTGACGACGGAGTACCCAGAGGTCACAACACCTCCAAGCAGCCAGGCTGGACGGACCACTACTATGCCACCAGGAGGGAATGTACCACTGCCACCTCCACCACCATTTCCTCAACAGTTTCCCCCACAGTCGGCACCTCAGATGCCTCCACCACCGACTGATGGGAGCCCTACTACTCAGTTTATGTATGCCATAATGCAGGCTCAGTGGCAGCAGACTGATCTGATGAGACAGACGATGATGGCAGCCATGGCTAGACCTCCACTACCACCTCCAGCACCAGTACCAGCACCGGCTCTGCATCCCTATGAAGGCTCTATCAAGAATTTCACAGATATGAACCCCAAGGCCTTTAGAGGGACGAAGAAGCCATTAGAGGTGTCACAGTGGCTTATTAGTACCGAGAAGCTACTAAAGGCATCCCAGTTGCCAGCTCGAGATTGGATGACAGCAGTGGACCTACTGTTAGAAGACAATGCTCACCACTGGTGGAAGGTAGAAGAGAGACAATTAGGCATTGGGATCACCTGGAAGCAGTTCTATGATGCATTCTATGAGAGATTCTTCCCTATTCATGTTCGAGATGGTCTCGACGGCCAGTTCCTCCATCTGAAGCAAGGGAATATGACAGTTGATGAGTATGACTCGGAGTTCAATCGCCTGAGTCAATTTGGTGCGGGATTGATTCCGACGGAGTTAGAGAAGGCGAGGAGATTTCACCAGGGGCTTGCTTCAGAGCTCAAGTCTTATACGACTACCCAGTCTCGAGTCTCCCATTCAGCTGTCTTGGAAGAAGCTCGTGCTCAGGAGATTCTTCGCAAGGAGCAGCAGCAGACATCGAGGCGCCATACCCCAGCAGTTACACCAGCCCGAGCTACACAGGGAGAACCTATTAGGAGGACCACAGGACAGTTCCAGCCGAGGCACATACCTTATCAGAAGCCTACCTGCAACGTTTGCGAAAAGTAGGGACACGTCTTGAAGGACTGTCGAATTCGACTTGGATCATGCTTGAGATGCGGGCCAGGATAGCACAAAGTAAAAGATTTTCCGGAACAGCAGTCCTTAGCCCCAGCACTTCCAGCACCTCAGCCAGCGGCAGGAGCACCTCGCCCGCCATTACCACCTCAGTCAGCACAGTTCGAGAGGGCCAGAGCTCAGGGCCCTGGACAAAATCATGGGAAGGCATTCTCGATGGATGTTGAGGATATAGAGACAGAGGCAGAGGTTGTAGCAGGTATGGTTTTAGTTGAATCTTTTCCTGCTATTATATTATTAGATACTAGAGCCACTCATTCATTCATAGCCACTAGTTTTTCCACTAGACACAGCATTCCCATCACACCCTTAGCTAAAAATGTTAAAATACTTACTAGAGGAGGAGTTGTACCTGTTAGTAGTGTTTGTAGACTTTGTTCTGTAGTAATAAGTGGCAGGGAGATGATGGCACGGCTTCTTGTATTCCCTATGTCGACATTTGATGTGGTTCTTGGAATGGACTGGTTGAGCCAGTATTTCGCTCTCATAGACTGCCATAGGAGCAGTATTATCTTTAGACCACTGAATGCGGCAGAGTTTGAGTTCACCAAAGAAGACGAAGAGAGTTGTGATGCACCCACATCGGGGACTCATATGATGATGCATGACACCCCTCAGCACCCTATTATCACCAAGTTCGAGGATGTATTCCCCGAGGAGTTGCCAGGACTACCACCTGACCGAGATATTGAGTTTTCTATTGAGCTTATTCCCGGAGCCGAGCCTATTTCATCTCGAGTATATCGACTGGAACCCAAGGAGTTCTTAGAGATGAAGACGCAGATCGATGACTTATTAGAGAAAGGATTTATTCGTGCCAGTGCGTCACCATAGGGAGCACCCGTTCTTTTTGTGCCTAACAAAGACGGGACAGTGCGCATGTGCATCGACTACAGAGCATTGAATACAGTAACGGTGAAGAACAAGTATCCCTTGCCACGTATAGACGATCTATTTGACCAACTGAGTGGAGCAAAAGTATTCTCCAAGATTGACTTAAGATCGGGCTATCACCAATTGAAGGTTCGGAAGGAAGATATTGCAAAGACGGCCTTTCGATCGAGGTATGGACACTACAAGTTCTTGGTCATGCCTTTCGGTTTGACCAATGCACCCGTAGTTTTCATGAACTTGATGAACAAGATCTTTCACCAATACTTGGACAAATTTGTAGTAGTCTTTATAGACGATATCTTGATTTACTCCAAGAGTCAAGAGGAGCACGAGCAGCATCTACGGAAACTTTTGGGAACATTGAGGAACGAGAGACTCTTTGCGAATCTTAGCAAGTGTGACTTCTTTCTCAAGGAGGTATCATTCCTTGGTCATATTGTTACGGGTGATGGTATATCGGTAAACCCAGAGAAAATTACAGCAGTCAAATCATGGCCCGCTCCCAAAACAGCTTCTGAAGTGAGAAGTTTCCTCAGACTTGCGGGTTACTATCGACGGTTCGTAGAAGACTTCTTTCGAATAGCAGGGCCTATGACTCGATTAACTTGCAAGGATCAGGAGTTTGTATGGACAGACGAGTGTCAAGCCGCTTTTGACGAGTTAAAAAAGCGATTGACCACAGCACCGATCTTGACACTACCATCGGACCCAGGAGGATTTGTGATCCACAACGACGCATCCGGGAAGGGATTAGGATGTGTATTGATGTAGCATGGTCGTGTAGTAGCATATGCATTACGACAGTTGAGAGTGCATGAGAAGAATTATTCGACCCACGATCTAGAGCTCGCAGCGGTTATCTTTGCTTTGAAGCTATGGAGACACTACTTGTACGACAAAAAGGTTGATATCTACACTGATCATAAGAGCCTCAAGTACGTGTTCACACAAAAGGAGTTGAATATGCGACAGCAACGTTGGTTGGAGTTGATGAAGGATTACGAGATCGAGATTCATTATCATCCGGGCAATGCTAATGTCGTAGCAGACGCATTGAGCCGTAAGCCCATGGCACACTTTTTGACTACACAGAAGGAATTGATTAGAGACTTGGGGCAGCTTGGTATTGAGGTAGTATTACCGGTAGCAGATAGCGTATTAGCCAACCTCCAGGTGCAATCATCATTAGTAGAGCGCATCAAGGCAGCATTACCTAATGATGCTAGATTTCGACGGCTGAAAGAGAGGACTGAAGCAGGAGAGCAGACAGATTGAGGATCCACACCGATAGGACATTGCGATGTGGTGATCGCATTTATGTTCCCAATGGAGAGCTACGGCAGGAGCTGATGACAGAGGCTCACAGTTTGACTTTCTCTATTCATCCCGGAGGGACCAAGATGTATCGTGATTTACGACAGTATTAATGGTGGCATAGAATGAAGTGAGAGATAGCTCGTTTCGTTGCCAAGTGCTTGGTATGTCAACAAGTGAAGGCAGAGCACCAGAGGACGGCCGGATAATTGCAGCCGCTACCCATTCCCGAGTGGAAGTGGGAGCACATTACTATGGATTTCGTCACAGGTTTTCCTCGGAGTCCTAGAGGACGTAACGCAGTGTGGGTGATTGTTGATAGACTTACGAAGTCAGCACATTTCTTGCCTTTTAGAGTGGACCAGTCGACAGAGGTATTGACGGAGATGTATATTGAGCAGATTGTGAGATTACACGGTGTGCCTGTTAGTATTGTGTCGGACCGTGACTCGAGATTTACTTCGCACTTTTGGAGGAGCATGCAAGAGAGTTTGGGCACCCGATTAAAGTTTAGCATATCATACCATCCACAGACAGACGGCTAGTCGGAGCGTACCATTCAGACGCTAGAGGATATGTTGAGAGCGTGTATGCTTGATTTTGGCGGTTCGTGGGAGGACCATCTTCATCTTGTTGAGTTTTCCTACAACAATAGCTATAAAGCGAGCATTCAAATGGCTCCGTTTGAAGCATTGTTTGGTAGGAAGTGTCGATCTCCTGTTTGTTGGAGCGACATAGGAGAGCGATAGCTATTGGGTCCCGAGTTGGTCTTGAGCACAGTAGAGATAGTGAAGAAGATTCAGGACCACCTGCGAGCAGCGTAGGATCGTCAGAAGCAGTGGGCAGATAATCGTCGTTGATCCATGGAGTTCAAAGAGGGTGACCATGTGTTCTTGAAGATATCCCCCACTAGAGGCACGATTCGATTCAGAGGACGTAGCAAGTTGAGTCCAAGGTACATCGGCCCTTTCGATGTCTTGGAACGTGTTGGAGAGGTCGCCTACAGATTGGCATTGCCACCGTCATTAGAGGGAGTACATGATGTATTCCATGTATCTCAGCTGAGGAGGTACGTGGCGGACAGCAATCATGTGCTTGATCACTCCGAGATCACAGTTGGACCGAGTTTGTCGTACGAAGAGCAACCAGTAGGTATCCTCGATTGCCGAGTGAAGGTGTTACGGAATCAATCTATTCCATTGGTTCGCGTGGCATGGAAGCATCACTCGCCAGGGGAGTCTACTTTGGAGCGCGAGGACGACATCCGTAATCGCTACCCGCAGTTGTTCGAAGGCGAAGGTATGTCTTGCATATTAAGTACCATTATATTCCTTGCATTGCATCGATCATCCGACCTTAGTTTAATTTCGAGGACGAAATTTTCTTTAAGTTGGGTAGGATGTAAACTCCCAAAATTTCCTAATTATATTAGTGCATTAAAAAATTATTTTTCTATATTATTTAGAATTTATTTGGTATATATATATATATATATATATATATATATATATATATATATATATATATATATATATATATATATATATATATGCATGTGGGTATATATTATATGTGTGCTAGTTAATAATTCTATTAAATAAGGTATATAATAAATTCTAGGATTTTTAGGAATTTATTGGTAATATTTTGGGAGTTTATTGCTTGCTTAAAATACATATATATATATATATATATATATATATATATATATATATATATATATATATATATATATATATATATATATATATATATATTATATATATATATATATATATATATATATATTAATATAACTAGTTACTGTAATTAAAAAAAAAGTAACAGTGGGCTCGGCCACACCCAGTTAGAGGGGACGGGCCAGCCTAGGTGGTCAAAAGCACTTGTGTTTGTGTTGTAAAAAAAAGAGTGGAAAACAAACCAAAGCAATTGGTGGTGGGACCCGACCCCTCTCCTAAGCAAGAGAAATTGCAAGCAGCTCAGCTGCTATTGTGTTGACCCCAAAACCTTAGTATATTAACAAACCGAGCCTTAGTTATATTAGGAGTCATCAGTAGTGGCGCTATATATTGCAACCTCGACCAACAAACCAAACCCTAACCCTCAAAGAAATTTCTTCACCTTCCTAGTCTCGATCCCCAGGCGCACATCCCAGGTTGCTTGCGGCCACCGTGCGTGCATCGAAGCCTCGCTAAGCACGTCAAAATAGATCCCGAAACAGAGATACCCTGTTTCTAAACTCAGCCAGGTACTCAATTTTCCTCGAACTTTACTTCGATTGTACTTGATAACTTTTCGATCTAGAAAATCCTAGATAAAGCCCTCATGACCCTCTTCAAGATCCCCCAGGTGGATTTTGACATGGCCATCCAACTTGCTCAAAAAATCGAGACGAAGTTGGAGAAAAACCCACTTTTCTGAATATTAAAAACTGTTTTGAAACGCCAATTTGTCGACCACTTTTCTCGCTGTCCATTAAACTTTCGTAAAAACTAATTGAACACATGTGAAGACAACATAACCGAGATCACAACGCATCTTCTGGATCGTTGTTTCGATTGATGTATAGGAAATAAACTGATGTTGAAGTTGGAGAAAAACCTGTGTTAATTTATATAATTTTTTTGAATTTTCTCTGATACGACGTACGCCCCGACAAACCGGGCGACGTGGTCGTGCACTATACGCATCATAAGGCGCGTATGGATGTTACCGACGTGTGGGAACTGACGAGACTCGATTTCGTTGCGTGTGCTTGACGAAATCAACGCGTATCCGTCGAGATACCCCGTATCGGCGTTTTGCAAACTTGCCTATAACTTCGTGTACATTCGTCGAATTGAGATGAAACTTGCGCCAACAGGTTCGGATCAAAATTTTGGTCCTGTATGCCCAGTTTGGTTCGATTCTGAGAAGGTTGAATCAGATCCCAATTTTGGCGGGCCCGCGATCCACTCAAACGGGCGATTTTGTACACGGCTCCTCGGAATCCAAAAACTGGACATACCGTTGAGTTCCTCACCTCAAACTGAAACCGTAGACATGTAGTTTGATGACTTTAGAGACCGTAGACGTTAGCACGTGTTTCGGTGCAAAGCGGGTCCAACGGCGGACATTATTTTGACCCGAAATTACGATTTTGCCCTTGTTCCAGAATTTGACTTTTGGACAGTCGTTTCCTAGGTATATCTTCTTCACCGAGATCATTTTTGATGTTTATTTCAGCGTTTGGAGTCATCTGTGATTTGTGAGTTTTGGTGCTGACACTTGCTACTCTTGGATTTGCCCTTCTCGTACTGCAGGCAAGATACCTTGCCATCTTACTCTGTGATTATTATATTTTTTATTTTCAATTGTTATTTTCAACATTTTTTTCTTGATATTTAAACTGTGCGTCCAAGTCACACTTGGGTGCAAGCGACTCTATAGGTCGCTTTCTCGCTTTATTTATTTTTCTTGCATTGACTTAGTCTAGTGACCACCCATTGATATTAAGATATTGGTATATCTCATATGGCCTTGACACTTGCTTTATCACGTGTTGTGAGTCACATATAGGGCACGTATCTACGTAGTCGGCTGGCCACCGATACGTATGGAGCATGCGACGGATAGGAGTAACTGTCAATAGAATTGCATGCTAGAAGACTTTGCAGTTACTAGAGGTTCATGAGTCATGGATGTGACCCTACTAGACATTGGGTGGGGAGAATAGTATCCTTAACATATGGGTCCTTATGCACTTTCTTATTATCGATACTGCTGGCCTCTGACATTCGAGGAATGTTATGCTTTGAGGTCCCTGGTATACTGATGGGGCCATACCTGAGTTACTGCTACTGAGCCAGATACCTATGCGTTGAAGGTCTGTTCTTAACTGCATTGTCACTGTAGAACTGGTAGGTACCCTATTGCATGCATTCTTTTTTCTCTATTGTATTATCACAGTTTATATGGCATGGTATTTTTTTGTATCTTGCTATGTCTCCTGAGGACCTGGTTATCTTTCCAGGATTAGACGACTTTCTACAGGAGTACGGAGCGGCGCTGGATCCATCTTACATCGATGACGAGGCAGTCACTACTGATTTCTAGTTATTTTTATATTTGAGACATTAGTGGACATTATTTTACATCTTATTTCTTTCTATTTTGCGGAGGTTGCACTCCGATCTTGTGAGACTATTTTTCATAGCTGTTTGGAGTGAGTATGTTCACCCGGCTATCTTTTGATACTCTTATTTATTTATTTGGACTCTATTATCTTCTGTGTTGAGCTGTGATGAGATTAGATATGTTATTCTGGCATGTGATTATTTTTTACAGCTTATGTGAGTATATGAGGATTCCATATATTGGAATATTCTTCGTATATGTGCAGCTGGCATGTTCACGTACTTGGTCCTTCGTATTATGGGACTGGGGCGTTACACGACATACTCTTAAAAAGATGAAAAAAATCTTTATGATAGCTGGCATAGTTCACAAATTCCAAGAAAGTTCTTTATGCGGATCGCCTGTGCGACCTTCATGCGGCTCGGTTTTGAGGCCACCCTCATGTGGCTCGGTTATGAGGCCACCCTCATACGACTCGGTTATGAGGCCACCCTCATGCGGCTCGATTATGAGGCCACCCTCATGCGGCTCGGTTATGAGGCCACCCTTATGCGTCTCGGTTATGAGGTCACCCTCATGCGGCTCGATCATAAGACCACTCTCATGCGGCTCAGCCATGGGGCCACCCTTATGCGGCTCAGTCATGTGACCACCCTCATACGGCTCAGTCATGGGGATAGTCCTTCATCCGGCTCAGCCAAGATGCACCATTCGTACGGCTCGCAACATAGCGGCAGTTGGGACACGTGGCAGAAGTTGAGTAAGTCTTAAACAACTCGGATTTATTGCAACCAACAGATCATAGCAGTTCAGATTTATTGCAACCAATATAACAGTCCAGATTTATTGCAACAAATAGATCAAGATTAATCTTAACCAATCCCCAACTGCCCACTTCTCAAGGTGCAGTTACAAGGATGTGGCCACATGGCTGTACACCCCACTCATCACAAACTCCTATAAATAGTATAGAATTATTCCTTTGTACACACAGAGAGACACACAGACCAACATAGAGACACAGAAAGAGAGAGCATTTCTTCGCCAGAGCCGAGGTTGTGTTCGATCGTCCAAGGAGTAAGGCAGAGTTGATAGCACTTTCCCGAACCTCTACCGTCACCCCCAGAATCCAAATTAAACAATTGTACTTAGATTGCTTTTCCTAGGTTTTGTCCCTAGGCTTTATTTTATACAAGCGAGTTTATAATTGTGAATTAAAGTTCAGTCCTCCCATAAAACTGTTCTGTTCTTTGATAATCAATGGCAAACACGATGGCGACTCTGCTGGGGACTAACTTCTCCATGGCTTAGAAGTTGGTGACGTAATCGAATGCAGCCAAGCTCGGCTCTATGCAACATATGCTGGTTGTTCGCTTCGACCAGGAAGCATTTGAAGAGATGCTCTCTGACGAAAACGCTAGCCCGGTCCAGAAGCGAGCCGGCACGAAGAAGGCCCGCAGGGATGGGAGGCCCAAAACTGCTGCTCCTCCCCAAGCTCTGGAAGAAATATTCTCTGCTACCCAAGACGGCGGAGAAGACTCACATGCGGCCCCACTTCAGGCCGTAGAGGACCCTGCTGTCCCCAAGTCTGGCAAAGAAAAGCACTACGATGCTGGACTTGCGGGAGCAAATGGGAACTCTGTGCGGTCCAAGAAGAAGCTGCATAAGGGCTCCAGCCGCATGAAGGCTCATGCGACCACCAATCTCAGCCGTATGGAGAAGACTCATACGGCTACCAATTTCAACCGCATGCAGAAGGCTCATGCGGCCACAAAATCCACCCGCATGCAGAAGGCTAATGCGGCCACAAACTCCAACCGCATAAAGAAAGCTCATGCGGCCGCCAATCTCAGCCGAATGCAGGCTGCTCATACGGCCACCTATCCCAGCCGCATGCAGAATGATTATGCGGTCGCCAAGCCCGACCGCAGGAAGATAGCTCATGCGGCATCCAATCCCAGTCGCAGGTCATTCGCCCTATGCGGCTCGAGTTCAGTCTTCGATCGCCTCTCATGCAGTCCTGACCTCAGATGCTCCCATGAGGATGTGCCAGACTCTGTGCGGCACAGCTTGGACTCTTCCTACTGTGCGCCCTTGGGTGCTAGAGCGAAGAAGTCTAGGACAGCGCGGGCTCGTCGAGCTCAGTCAGCTGTCCCAACTTCTGACCATCAGGGAGTCCCACTAACTATTACACGAGCCTCTCATGGAATGTTGTACAAAACTACCTGTATCCAGCCCCCGGCGGCCAACGGACAGGGTGGTTCTCAAAAGTCTCCCAACAATGATCAGGGGAAAGTACTTTTACTAGCACCACATCAGGGAGCAAATATGATACCAACGCACTCGTGTGCTCGGGACTCCCGGGCCCACAAAACGAGTGTAAAGGTTGCTCGTGATGCACTTGACTTGCGTGATGTGATCCTTCACAAGCGCAAGAAAAAAGAAGAAACCTTGGTGTGCAGAGAGTCCTTCTATGGACATCACTGTACTCAAGTTATTGTCAACTGCTGCTGCAACAAGTAAGCCGTACAAGAGGACCGGCAGTCCGTCTTCCAACGACTGCATCAACCAGGACCGGTCCTAGAATAAATCTCGAAAGACGAGGCACTTCCTTTCGCCTCCTGTAATTCTGCCCGGAAGGTCCCTACCAGCAAGGGAGAAAAGAACGTAAATGTTTCCAGCCCGACGATCTCTACTAGCACGGCCAGGAAACTCTCGTCTAAACGGTTGACCACAACCACCACAGGAGGAGTTTATCAAGGCACCCGCTCGAAGATGAAATCTTCAACACTGGAGACCCGTCATCTACATCCCTAGGGGTAGCCGAAGCTGGGGGTAGCACTCTCCGGAACATCCACAACAATTCGGTGTTCCAAGAAGATCAACCTGGGGAGATAATCCCTCCAACAGTTGCAGCAGATTCTGACGTCCTTGAAGACGTCCACAAGTGCCAAGATGAGGCAACCTCCTATGCAGGGGGTAGGACTTCCTCTGTTCCCGAACCAGAGGAGAAATTTCCCACATACCCCGACGACTTCTCTATTCGGGGGAATGATTCGGAGAGCACGCCTTCTACAGTTCCTTCTACTGCTCCTCATGTGAGAACAGTATTCATGACTGAAAATGATCAAGACGGTCCTAGTGATCAACAGCGCCTCGACACTCTTGATGTCATACTTCATACCTTAGTTATGTTAGTAGACGAGATCAAAGTGGCTCTACCGGCTCTCCAAGGAAGGACGCCTGGCCAAATAAGCTTGGGTCCCGTCGTCAATGCGGACTCAAACACAACCGTACCAACCCTGGGAGATAATCCACCCGGAATGTCGGCTCCCACTGCTGCAAAAGAGGCCAGGTAGGCGACAAGAGAAGTCCAGGAGCTCCGGGCAATGTTTTACGCCCGAGAAAACTCTCAGGATACGACAGCCGTATCCCGCTGCATGGAGAGATGTCCCCTTCCCTCCTCGATACAAACGATTCAACATCAATCCTTATGACGGAAAGACATCTGCAAGCCGGTATGTGACCTACTTTGAGGTCACAACAGATCATCTGTCGCATGACGATGCCATCCTTACATGATTGTTCGTCGGGGCATTGGAGGGAGTCACATTCGATTGGTACCGTAGCCTGCCGGATAACTGAATCCATTCCTTTGTCGGCTTCAAACATATGTTCTTGGAGATGTTCTATGAGGTGGGACAAGATGTGACAATGTCGACCCTCATGGACGTTGTTCAAGGAGAGAAAAAACTGACAAGGAACTATAATGAGCAGTTTCGCCAAACCGCGATGAACTTGCCCTCCAGTAACCCGGACTCTTCCTTAATTGAAATTTGCCAAAAGAGACTGCTCCCTACAATTAGCCTCTGGATGGGCGAAGATCAATTTAAAGACTGAAAGGCCTTCATCATCAGCGCCACAAGCGCAGAAGCAAAATTGAAAAAGGCTCGCCAACTGGGGCTGCATATCTCGGATGGAGAGGATAAGGGCGAACGCCCTAATACCAACAATAACAACGGCAAGTTCCTTAAGAAAAATTATGACTAAACAATATCTTCCAACTATCTCTCAGATTGTGAGTTATGTACCCTCTGGTACCGCTGAACTTACACTCTGACCCCAAATCTCCCAGATTGTTGAGTTATGTACCCTCAGGTACCGCTGAATTTACTCTTTGACCGCTCTGAGTGGATTCATATCGCATCTCCTGGGCAGCAAGTCATGTATGATCATACCTCTGAACTTTCACCCCAAACGCTTTTTCCTACCGAAATCTCCTTCAAATCTATTACCCACACCACTAGTGCGCAGAAGGGTGATAGGTCCACAAAAGTTATCCTAATCTATTACTCGCACCATCGGTGTACCAAAGAGTAGTAGGTCCATAAAATATCATTCGAATCTATTTGCTCGTATTTCCATATGCACAAAAGGGCAATAGGTCCATAAAATTCTCCAACGGGAAAAACAACCATGTCCATATTACCTCTGAGTTATTTTCCCGTCCATCACAAACAAATCATCCAATACATAGAACTTCCACGTTGATAACACCTCTGAGTTGTTCTGTGTATCCCCATTTAGCCTACTCCTACCATGTCATCACTACCTCTGAGTAGGAAGGCTTTTTTTGACTCATATTTACCTCGTCCTCATTACCTCTGAGTAAATATGTTGGTTTTCTCTCCACTTATTATCAGTACTCGCATCGCCAGTACACAAAAAATGGTAATAAGTCCATAAAAATTATCCTAATCTATTACTCGCACCATCGGTGTACTAATGAGTAGTAGATCCACAAAATATCATTCGAATCTATTACTCGTACTACCAGTGCACAAAAAGGGTAATAGGTCCACAAAATTCCCCAACGGGAAAAACAACCACGTCCATATTACCTCTGAGTTGTTTTCCCGTCCATCACAAACAAACCACCCAATACATAGAACTTCCACGTTGATAGCACCTCTGAGTTGTTCTGTGTATCCTCATTAGGCCCACTCCTACCACGTTCTCATTACCTCTGAGTAGGAAGGCTCTACTTTAGACCCATATTTACCACGTCCTCATTACCTCTGAGTAAATATGTTGGTTTTCTCTCCACTTATTATCAGTACTCGCACTGCCAGTACACAAAAAGGATAATAGGTCCACAAATGTCCACTGTTGACCACAAATGTTGTAATAGGTCCTCTAGTACATGCACCCCTTCTTCACAATCATATGCTTCTGGAATCCAGTTGTTCTGTGGCATTCGTTACCCATTACATATAACTTCCATGTCCATATTACCTCTGAGTTGTTCTATGTATCCTCATTTGAGTCCACTCCCACCACGTCCTCATTACCATCAACCCCATATTTACCATGTTCTTATCACCTCTGAGTAAATATGTTGGTTCTCTCTCTCAACTTATTATCCGTACCTAAAACCAAGGTACGCCAAGGATGATAAGTCTACATAAAATCCCCAGCGGAAGTACCCAAACCTATCATGTCCATGCTACCTCTGATAGGATTGCCACACCTAAACAAACTCTACTTTCCATGCTTCTTATTCAAAGTATTCTAAATTTGCAATTTGAAAACTTTGAAGGGGGTCTTGTAGAAGCATAGAAAATATTGCTTTTAGTCCCACATCGGAAAGAAGAAAAAGAAAGGGCTCACTCCATTATATAAATAGAGGCTCCTTGCCTCCTTTGAAAAGGGGCACCGACTTTCCTTCCCTTCTTCCAACTTGGACTCTTCCTACTACGCACCTTCGGGTGCTAAGTCGAAAAAGTCTAAGGCAGTGCGGGCTCAACAAGCCCAGTCAAATGTTCCAACTACTGACCATCAGAAAGTCCCGCTAACTGATTGCGGGCCTCTGATGGAAAGTTGTACAGAACCGCCCGTGTCCAGCCCCCGGTGGCAAACGGACAGGGTGGTTCTCAAGAGTCTCCCAACAAAGATCGAGGGCAAGTACTTTTACTAGACCCACATCAGGGAGCAAACATGATACCAACGCACTTGTGTGCTCGAGATATCCAGGCCCACAAAACGAGTGCAAAGGTTGACCGAGATGTCCTTGACTTGCGAGATGTGATCCTTCACAAACGCAAGGAAAGAATGGAATTCTTTATGCGGCCCGAAAATCAACATGATGCTTCATGCGGCTCAAAACCCAGAAAGCTTCATGCGGCTCAAAACCAAGCAAGCTTCATACGGCTCACAAAACCGAGAAAGCTTCATGCGGCTCAAAAAGACCCAGAACGCTTCATGCGGTTCAGAAAGTTTCATGCGGCCCAAAAGCAGCAGGGAGCCTTATGCGGTTTGAAAACAGCCTAAGCAATAAATGTATGAAGCAGGTCATAATTTCTCTGACACAAAGAGTGACAGCTTTGACAGAAATGATGGCTCTGACATAAAGAAGAGACGCGACATGCTCATAAAAAGACGAGAAAATCTTTATGATAGCTGGCACAGTTCACAAATTCTAAGAAAGTTCTTTATGCGGATCGCCTGTGTGACCTTCATGGGGCTCGGTTATGAGGCCACCCTCATGTGGCTCGGTTATGAGGCCACCCACGTACGGCTCGGTTATGAGGCCACCCTCATGCGGCTCGGTTATGAGGTCACCCTCATGCGGCTCGGTCATGAGACCACTCTCATGCGGCTCAGCCGTGAGGCCACCCTCATACGGCTCAGTAGTGAGACCACCCTCATACGGCTCAGTCATGGGGACAGTCCTTCATGCGGCTCAGCCAGGATGCACCATTCATGCGGCTCGCAACATAGCGGCAGTTGGGGCACGTGGCAGAAGTTGACTAAGTCTTAAACAACTCGAATTTATTGCAACTAACAGATCATAGCAGTTCAGATTTATTACAACCGACATAACAGTCCATATTTATTGCAACAAACAGATCAAGAATAATCTTAACCAATCCCCAACTGTCCACTTCTCGAGACGTAGTTACAAGGATGTGGCCACGTGGCTGTACACCCCACTCATCACAAAATCCTATAAATAGCATGGGATTATTCTTTTGCACACACAGAGAGACACACAGAGCAACACAAAGACACACAAAAAGAGAGCATTTCTTTGCCGGAGCCGAGGTTGCGTTCGATCGTCCAAGGAGTAAGGCAGAGTTGATCCCGAGACTCTACCGTCACCCCCCAGAATCCAAATTAAACAATTGTACTTAGATTGCTTTTCCTAGGTTTTGTTCCTAGGATTTTTTTGTACAAGCGAGTTGTTAATTGTGAATTAAAGTTTAGTCCTCCCATAAAACTGTTATGTTCTTTGATAATTAATGGCAAACAGACTCCTTCATCACTCAAGTGCAACCGTCCAAGGAGAACCATGCTGAATGTCCACATTATCATAGTTTGGTTGAGGTGATCCCTAACATCACCTTCACTCAGCAGGACATGCTACTGAAGAACAATCGGCACAACCGACCCCTTTACTATACAGGGTACGTTGGTGCCATTAAGGTCAATCGCATCCACATCGACCATGGCTCTTCTTTCAGCATCATCCCTCGGAGTTTACTCCAAGCTTTGGGGATTCTGATGTATCAGCTAACTGCGTCGAACACCACAATCAGCAGTTTCAACGCTGGAAAAAGTGAACCCCTGGGCAAGATCCGCCTGAAATGCCAAATAGGCGATCTCCGGACTGACATTACTTGCTACGTCATTGGCGTCGACATAAACTACAACATGCTGCTGGGACAACCATGGATTCATGAATACATAATCGTGCCCTCGACTCTCCATCAATGCATGAAGTATGTGGCCAAAGACGGGACTATCAAGACTGAATTCGCTGACATCGATCCCTTCTGAGGACTCGAAGCGTACTGTACAGATGCTGATCTGTACAAATCATTTCCATAGGACAACGATGCCAATGACGCCAACGTACGATGAAGCAGAGAGCACAGTTATCGATGAAGAACCGTTAAAGGTTCGAATAAAGGGGAAACCTCCCAAGATATCGGCTCCCCTCGTCATCAAGCTCCGAGGTAAAGCTTCGGATAGATCATCCTCGATCATGTTAGAGGCTGGCCAGGATCCTATACAAATAAGGCTCCCTCGGAAGGCTCCAAAGCTAACTCTGAGGTCACATAAACCTCCGACTGCAGCCCCCTTGGTAGTCAAGCTAAAGGGGAAACGTCCTCCACCTTCTCCCGCAAGAGCCCTGGTGCTCCCAGATGAAGACTTGGGAGACTACATATGTGCCAATACTGAAGCGCATTCTTTAGATGAAGTAATCCCTCGGGATAAAATTTTGTATTTCATTAATAGAAAGTTTTTGAATTACTCTTGTGCGTATTGGAATACTAGGTTTTTCTTAGACATCGCTCTATATATGCTGCAAACACAAGTGACAATCGTCAACCTCGCAAGCCGAGTTGTCCCTTCTCAATATGCCTACTTCTTGGTTTTAGCAAAGAAGAAGGAGGAGGAACCCATCATCTTCATCCCATCATCTTCAGCCGATTGGAGCACCCACAGCAACTGGCTCCGGCAGAACCAGAACCCGATAACGGCAAGATGCAACTCTACTGTTACACTACTCAAGCAAAAAACCTTGTCCAAAAAATGGGTTACGACTTGAACAATAATAGAGGACTGAACTATGGCAAAGATCGACGCCTTCCCTTACGACTTCGTGCCCCAAAGGGAAAGTCCCAAAATTACTACCAACGTACTCGCCGGGGGTTGGGTTACATTACACCCACAACAACGTCAGGGATCTCTGAACTAGAGGGCCCGATGCATTCATATTCCTCGGACTCCTCAACTTGGGACTCCGATACCAGTATCGGCCAAGCCCTCAAGAAGGTATTGTCCGTTAATATGGTCTCCACAGATCCCCCAGTCGAGGATGAAGACCAAATGCTTAAATACTTTGAAGATGAACCCCGGGCTTAACGCCTAGGATCCCAATAGGAATGGCACTTCGAACAGCACGAACCTTCCACAGAAGACGAAGTCGTACAAGTCAAGCTTGGAGGTGAGGTTTCCCCTAAACCTATCTTCATTAGCAAAAGCTTGACAGTAGAAGACAAAGAATCTCTGATACAGCTTATCCAAGAATACATCGATATCTTTGCATGAAGCTACGAGATATGTCGGGTTTAGACCCACAAATTGCCATGCACCGTCTCAACATCCTACCCGATGCTAAGCCTGTCAAACAACAACAGCGACATTTTTGCCCTAACATTATGGATGCTATCGAGGAAGAAATCAACAAACTCTTAGAGAGTGGCTTCATTCGCGAAGAACAACACCCAAATTGGATGGCCAGTATTCTTCCACACTAGGAAGAATAGGAAAATTTAAGTCTACATAGACTTCAGGGATCTCAACTCGGCCTGTCCTAAAGATGAGTTTTCCCTCCCAATCACCGACGTGATGATCGACAACACTTGTGGCTTCGACCGTATGTCCTTTATAGATGGTTTCTCAGGCTACAACCAAATCAAGATGTTTCCCGAAGATGAAAAACATACTTTATTTCGGACTCTAAAAGGGATATATTGTTACACAATGATGCCCTTCGGGTTGAAGAATGCGGGAGCAACATACCAGCGGACAATGAGCACCATATTCCGTAAGCACCTCCTAAAGATAGTAGAATGTTACGTTGATGACATTGCCGTCAAAAGCAAAAAAGAAATCCAGTCACTTGGATGACTTGAGAACAGTGTTCGAATTAATGCGAACGCATCAACTGAAGATGAACCCAACCAAGTCGTTTCTGAGAGTCTCCAGTGGCAAATTCTTGGGCTTTATCGTCACAGCCAAGGATATTCATATTGACCCAGAGAAGACTAAGGCGATCTTAGACATGGCTCCTCCGAAGAATCTCTGCGAGCTCCGAGGCCTACAAGGGCGCTTGGCATATATCAGAAGATTCATAGCAAATCTCTCTTGTAGATGTCAACCTTTCACCAAACTGATGATGAAAGGGGTTTCTTTTGTCTAGACAGAAGAATGCCAGCGCATATTCGACGACATCAAAAAGTACCTCACTAGTCCTCCGGTACTTGTGGCACCAGTCGTAGGAAAGCCTTTTTTTGCTGTAGGTCCTAGCCATGGACCATTCTCTCAGTGCTTTGCTAGCCCAGAGGAGCAATAAAGGCCACGAATAGGCAACCAACTATCTCAGTAGGACCATGATTGGGGCCAAGCATTGTTATAATCCTGTGGAGAAGAACTGCCTTGCCCTACTTTTTGCCATCCAGAAGACGTGCCATTATGTGGTCGGACAAACGATCCACGTCATCTCCTAGGTCAATCCCCTCAGGGTCCTCATGACCAAGCCAGGGCCTTAAACTCACGGTTAGCCATATGGGCGATAATTTTGACTCCTTATGACATGGTGTTCGTCCCACAAAAGGCAGTCAAAGGCCAAGTATTGGCCGACTTCTTAGCAGCACATCCCGTGCCAGAGACACCAAAGCTCTATGACAACATCCCTGATGAAGTCCTAGAGTCCAATGCCATCTCAGATAACTCGGTTTGGCGTATGTTCTTTGACGGTACTTCAAGAACAGGGCCCAAAGGTGAGATCATTGCAGGGGCCGGAATGGTCCTCATCACTCCCGACGGCTTGGTCATCCATCGTGCATATTCTCTTATGGAGTCATGCACCAATAACATCGCTGAGTATAATGCTCTCATCATCGGACTCCTGCTCGCTAAACAGCTGGGGGTTGACTGCATCGAAGCCTATGGCAACTCGAAACTTATTATCAACCAGGTTCGAGGACAATACGAAGTCCGGCATGAAGTTCTGGTTCCATACCACCAGGCAGCAATTGTAGTGCCCCGCTACGAGAAGGTACTAGATAGATAGAAAGATCAGATTGCTGGCTTTGCAACAGAAGACGATTGATCTGGGTGAGTGGACGAAGTCTCATTTGCTCATTCGCTTACGCCTTAAGAATCTGAGTTTTTGATTGAATGCTTTTGTTAATAACAAGATGGTAAATCATCGAGTATGCTTTAAAAGAAATCACATGTTGTCTTGCTAAGAAATGAACGTTACCTTGATTAAGAGAACCTGTATGCTAAAGAAAGAATTAATCTACATGCTAATAAGAAGACTCGTTTCCTACTAATAAGAACTGAATTGATGCTTGTCATGTTTGATACGATAAGAGAAGACAAATTAATCGAATTGAATGCTTGATCATTGCTTGCTGCTAAGTATTGCTTGAGAATTATAGACATGTACAGACGGACTTGTATATGTTGATTTGAATAAATGAAAGGCACGAATTGAACGTGTCGTATATCTGTAAAGGTATGAAAAGAACATGTCGTACATCTGACCACAAATCTGTTTCATCTGATAGAATCCTGCTAGAGCATGCATATAGTCTCGGACAACTCGTGTACGAGTAAAATTTGTCTCTCGGGTGGTATCTGGGGGCGCCTGGAACCGCTCGGCCTAGGAGAGATTATGAGCACACTAGGTAAAAGAAACCCATGTTAAAAGTGTAGCCGATATCTGAGTCCTTAGCGACGAGCTAAACCCAAGAGAGTCACAGCGGCTAATCATGGGTTTTCCATGGACCATCATATAGATAGGTGTGGATTGGTGCAGAGCTGAACCGGAGAGTCATAGCTGCCAATCGGTCTGCATGTGTCTATCATATGTTTTGCTAAAAGCTAACGATGCAGAGACGAACAGGGAATGACAATGTTTAGTTATAGTGTTTATGCTAATCCTTGTCTTGTGCAGGGATGGACGGTCGACTATGGTAAGAATCACTGAAAAGTGATACACATGTATTGCTTGAGTTTGCTATATGAAGTGCTTGAAAAGATTAATCTGTAAGAAGTGCTATGTTCCACTAAAGAAAAGATGTAATATCATGCTTGTAATCTGACCCTCAGAATGTCTTGAAATCAAATAAAAGATATGATATCGTGCTTATAATCGTCCGTAAGAGTTGCTTGATCAAAGAAATGAATATGCTCATGAAACACGCTGAGCACTGCACATGAAATGAATAGCCATCGTGCTAGAATTGAATAGTCCCTTGTATGCTTGAAATGAAATGAACTGTGGCTTTTTAAAGATGTTTTCAAAAGAGATATAAACTGACTCTGTATGCATGAAATGAACATAGGTAAAGAGTAGCAAGATCACATCACAAAAAATGTTTTCTCACTAAATGAACAGTAATCGTTTTAGACAAATGTAGCTCTTTGTTCATAATTCACCATTATGCTGATATACTGACCCACCATCAGTCTGCATGCAGGTGTACTATGTATCGAGAAGGATAGTCCGAAGCGATAGCCTGTGCATCATCCTCAGGAGTCAGAAATCAGAAGAGATGCCAATAGATGACATTTGTGCAAGAGTTGGTTTTGTATATAAAGGGCTGTAATGTATGGGAACGGGATCATTATAATCTGTAAAGTTCTGAGAGAAAGTAACATTGTATCAAAGAGAATCGAGAGCTTGTAATCTGTTCAAATAAAATCAATAAAGAGAATTATTTCTTGTTACCATTGTGTTCAATACTGTATTCTGAAATATGTCCGCTGCTGCTTCAATTATCTGCGATACGTTCCGCTGCGTATTATCAACCTTGTCTATCTTGTCTTATTCCAGGTCTTGGCCTTGTGTAAGCGCAACTTAGGCTTGCACGGCATCATGCCTTAGCGAGGACGAACGGTCCCAAAAGAGTCTGAAGCGAGGATGAAAGGACTCTGCGGAATCGGGGCGTGATAGAATGGTATCAGAGCAACACGATCCTCTGGCCAATTTTGATTCAATTAAATTTGTACATATCTTCGGATCGAAATTCTGTTGTCTAGTCGATATCAATAATGAGATGAACGTTCCATACAATAAGTCGGTAAATATTTTTATGATGCCGACAAATATTTTATCGACTTGATTGATTGAGATTGAAATGCTTGATTGAACAAGAGTTTTGATATGACCTGAATTATGATTTCATGGATTGATGATGGCGAAGGATGTGGACTATCGCTGCTAAGGATATCGTAAGTTTCTTCTTAAGTTTCGAGGACGAAACTTCTTTTCGGTAGGTAATTATGTAGTGCCCCGCTCCGCGAAGGCACTAGATAGACAGAAAGATCAGATTGCTGGCTTTGCAACAGAAGACGATTGATCTGGGTGAGTGGATGAAGTCTCATTTGCTCATTCGCTTACGCCTTAAGAATCTGAGTTTTTGATTGAATGCTTTTGTTAATAACAAGATGGTAAATCATCGAGTATGCTTTAAAAGAAATCACATGTTGCCTTGCTAAGAAATGAACGTTACCTTGATTAAGAGAACCTGTATGCTAAAGAAAGAATTAATCTACATGCTAATAAGAAGACTCGTTTCCTGCTAATAAGAACTGAATTGATGCTTGTCATGTTTGATACGATAAGAGAAGACAAATTAATCAAATTGAATGCTTGATCATTGCTTGCTGCTAAGTATTGCTTAAGAATTATAGACATGTACAGACGGACTTGTATATGTTGACCTGAATAAATGAAAGGCATGAATTGAACATGTCGTATATCTGTAAAGGCATGAAAAGAACATGTCGTACATCTGACCATAAATCTGTTTCATCTGATAGAATCCTGCTAGAGCATGCATAGTCTCGGACAACTCGTGTACGAGTAAAATTTGTCTCTCGGGTGGTATCTGGGGGCGCCTGGAACCGCTCGGCCTAGGAGAGATTATGAGCACACTAGGTAAAAGAAATCCATGTTAAAAGTGTAGCCGATATCTGAGTCCTTAGCGACGAGCTAAACCCAAGAGAGTCACAGCGGCTAATCATGGGTTTTCCATGGACCATCATATAGATAGGTGTGGATTGGTGCAGAGATGAACCGGAGAGTCACAGCTGCCAATCGGTCTGCATGTGTCTATCATATGTTTTGCTAAAAGCTAACGATGCAGAGACGAACAGGGAATGACAATGTTTAGTTATAGTGTTTATGCTAATCCTTGTCTTGTACAGGGATGGACGGTCGACTATGGTAAGAATCACTGAAAAGTGATACACATGTATTGCTTGAGTTTGCTATATGAAGTGCTTGAAAAGATTAATCTGTAAGAAGTACTATGTTCCACTAAAGAAAAGATGTAATATCATGCTTGTAATCTGACCCTCAGAATGTCTTGAAATCAAATAAAAGATATGATATCGTGCTTATAATCGTCCATAAGAGTTGCTTGATCAAAGAAATGGATATGCTCATGAAACACGCTGCGCACTGCACATGAAATGAATAGTCATCGTGCTAGAATTGAATAGTCCCTTGTATGCTTGAAATGAAATGAACTGTGGCTTTTCAAAGATGTTTTCAAAAGAGATATAAACTGACTCTGTATGCATAAAATGAACATAGGTAAAGAGTAGCAAGATCACATCACAAGAAACGTTTTCTCACTAAATGAACAGTGATCGTTTTAGACAAATGTAGCTCTTTGTTCATAATTCACCATTATGCTGATATACTGACCCACCATCAGTCTGCATGCAGGTGTACGATACATCGAGAAGGATAGTCCGAAGCGATAGCCTGTACATCATCCTCAGGAGTCAGAAATCAGAAGAGATGCCAATAGATGACATTTGTGCAAGAGTTGGTTTTGTATATAAAGGGATGTAATGTATGGAAACGGGATCATTGTAATCTGTAAAGTTCTGAGAGAAAGTAACATTGTATCAGAGAAAATCGAGAGCTTGTAATCTGTTCAAATGAAATCAATAAAGAGAATTGTTTCTTGTTACCATTGTGTTCAATGTTGTATTCTGAAATATGTTCGCTGCTGCTTCAATTATCTGCGATACGTTCCGCTGCGTATTGTCAACCTTGTCTATCTTGTCTTGTTCCAGGTCTTGGCCTTGTGTAAGCGCAACTTAGGCTTGCACGGCATCATGCCTTAGCGAGGACGAACGGTCCCAAAAGAGTCTGAAGCGAGGATGAAAGGACTCTGCGGGATCGGGGCGTGACAGAATGGTATCAGAGCAACACGATCCTCTGGCCAATTTTGATTCAATTAAATTTGTACATGTCTTCGGATCGAAATTCTGTTGCCTACTCGATATCAATAATGAGATGAACGTTCCATACAATAAGTCGGTAAATATTTTTATGATGCCGGCAAATATTTTATCGATTTGATTGATTGAGATTAAAATGCTTGATTGAACAAGAGTTTTGATATGACCTAAATTGTGATTTCATGGATTAATGATGGCGAAGGATGTGGACTATCGCTGCTAAGGATATCGTAAGTTTCTCCTTAAGTTTCGAGGGCGAAACTTCTTTTCGGTGGGTAATTATTTAGTGCCCCGCTCCGCGAAGGCACTAGATAGACAGAAAGATCGGATTGCTGGCTTTGCAACAGAAGACGATTGATCTGGGTGAGTGGACGAAGTCTCACTTGCTAATTCGCTTACGACTTAAGAATCTGAGTTTTTGATTGAATGCTTTTGTTAATAACAAGATGGTAAATTATCGAGTATGCTTTAAAAGAAATCACATGTTGCCTTGCTAAGAAATAAACGTTGCCTTCATTAAGAGAACATGTATACTAAAGAAAGAATTAATCTACATGTAATAAGAAGACTCGTTGCCTGCTAATAAGAACTGAATTGATGCTTATCATGCTTGATACGATAAGAGAAGACAAATGAATCGAATTGAATGCTTGATCATTGCTTGATGCTAAGTATTGCTTGAGAATTATAGACATGTACAGATGAACTTGTACATGTTGACCTGAATAAATGAAAGGCACGAATTGAACGTGTCGTATATCTGTAAAGGCATGAAAAGAACATGTCGTACATCTGATCACAAATCTGTTTTATCTGATAGAATCCTGCTAGAGCATGCATATGGTCTCGGATAACTCGTGTACGAGTAAAATTTGTCTCTCGGATGGTATCTGGGGGCGCCTGGAATCGCTCGGCCTAGGAGAGATTATGAGCACACTGGGTAAAAGAAACCCATGTTAAAAGTGTAGCCGATATCTGAGTCCTTAGCGACGAGCTGAACCCAAGAGAGTCACAGCGGCTAATCATGGGTTTTCCATGGACCATCATATAGATAGGCGTGGATTAGTGTAGAGCTGAACCGGAGAGTCACAGCTGCCAATCGGTCTGCATGTGTCTATCATATGTTTTGCTAAAAGCTAACGATGCAGAGACGAATAGGGAATGACAATGTTTGGTTATAGTGTTTATGCTAATCCTTGTCTTGTGCAGGGATGGACGGTCGGCTATGGTAAGAATCACTGAAAAGTGATACACATGTATTGCTTGAGTTTGCTTTATGAAGTGCTTGAAAAGATTAATCTGTTACCAAGAAGTGTTATGTTCCACTAAAGAAAAGATGTAATATCATACTTGTAATCTGACCCTCAGAATGTCTTGAAATCAAAGAAAAGATATGATATCGTGCTTATAATCGTCCGTAAGAGTTGCTTGATCAAAGAAATGAATATGCTCATGAAACACGCTGTGCACTGCACATGAAATGAATAGTCATCGTGCTAGAATTGAATAGTCCCTTGTATGCTTGAAATGAAATGAACTGTGGCTTTTCAAAGATATTTTCAAAAGAGATATAAACTGACTCTGTATGCATGAAATGAACATAGGTAAAGAGTAGCAAGATCACATCACAAGAAACATTTTCTCACTAAATAAACAGTGGTCGTTTCAGACAAATGTAGCTCTTTGTTCACAATTCACCAGTATACTGATATACTGACCCACCATCAGTCTGCATGCAGGTGCACTATGCATCGAGAAGGATAGTCCGAAGTGATAGCCTGTGCCTCATCCTCAGGAGCCAGAAATCAGAAGAGATGTCAATAGATGACATTTGTGCAAGAGTTGATTTTGTATATAAAGGGATGTAATGTATGGGAATGGGATCATTGTAATCTGTAAAGTTCTGAGAGAATGTAACATTGTATCAGAGAGAATCGAGAGCTTGTAATATGTTCAAATGAAGTCAATAAAGAGAATTGTTTCTTGTTACCATTGTGTTCAATGTTGTATTCTGAAATATGTCTGTTGCTGCTTCAATTATCTGTGATACGTTCCGCTGCGTATTATCAACCTTGTCTATCTTGTCTTGTTCCAGGTCTTGGCCTTGTGCAAGCGCAACTTAGGCTTGCACGGCATCACGCCTTAGCGAGGACGAACGATCCCAAAAGAGTCCAAAGCGAGGACGAAAGGACTCTGCGGAATCGGGGCGTGACAGCAATCAATATCATCTCTACCTTCACAGGATTCTTTATAGAACATGTACCTCGGTTGCAGAATTTGGAGGCCAACGCACTTGCTGGCCTCGCCGCTTCTCTGGCAGCTCCTATGGAAATCCAATATACCGTCACGGTAATGGGCCGAGAGCTGGTTTGCCCGAAGAACAATCTACATACATGTCTGAGTTACTCGGTACAAATGGATGCTAACGTTGACGTTCGGGACTGGCGATTCCCATTCATAGACTATGCAGTCTACGGGAATCTACCTAAAGATCTGAAGGAAGCTACTTCTATCAAGAGATACTCTCTCAGTTCTTCTATGACACAACTACCAAGATGCTGTATCATCGTTCATATGACGGGCTTCTGCTATAATGTTTATCCAAGACAGAAGCACAAGAAGCACTTTAGGAGGCACACGATTACAGAAGCATAAAAAATCTCAGCTGACAATGTTCCTCCACCACAGCACAAATAATACAACTATGCAGACAGTGTTAAAAAGACAAAATAGAAGATATGGAAGAAAGTTCTTTTATTATTATGTCTACAAAGGTCTAGTACAGACTCATCAAGGCTACATATAAAGTGATGGAACTGGAGATTCTCAGGACCCTTCCTTTGGTGTGCGTATTGATCGATAGAAAGTTAAACAGATCTAATACGTGTTCTAACCCTTCATAGGCGGAAACTAGGGTTCACAAATTATATCTGCGGCAGAAAGGGGACAAGTAATTCCTGGAAATCTCGAACGGACGATCCCAAGATCTTCTACACGTATTCCTTCCTCGAGTTGGACGTCGTGTGGGCGACGATCTTCCAACCTTTTCTTCTCTTGGCAGCCCTCTCTTTCTTTCCTTACGTGAATCACGAATTTAGAGAAAGTTTCAAATTTCTTATCAGTAATCTGGCGGCCAGAGAATAGAGGATATATATAGGCTACGGCAGGGACCATGAGGAGAAATTAGGGTTAGGCCTCCTAACGGATCTGGATATCCCGTGTTCAGTCCGAACACACAATCCAGGCCCATTAACAATAGCTCGGTCCACTAATGAGCTATTATTGTACTACCTCCCTAATCCCAAATTACGTTTGTGGGCTCCTTTTATTATATGCTCGTTTGGCTCCCCATATTAAGATATCGTATGTTCTTCGATCAAATTAAGTTACTGACAACTATATTGATTCGACATCTTTTATCCTTAAGTAGTACCGCTCAACTTTATTTGTCATGTCGGATATAATCCACCTGCAGGATTTATATGACAATCCATATGAGCTCTTTAAGGGGACATCATCAACCCGATGTATCGGGACATGGATTCCATTTATAATCAACAGCCCATCATACATACAATGTTATTACCCAATTCATAGAGGTTGATGATCCATAATGAATCTCACTCTTTTATGAGTCAATATAATGCACACTGCATATACATGTCCATTATTATATCCGGATTAAGAGCACAAGCATCCATAATAACAGAGGTGTTTGTTCTCTTATGTAGTCAGTACAAAGAGAACAACCTCAAGTGGTCCTGTTAAATACACACAAAGTGTACTAGTATAAACCTATAGTCAAGATAGACTAATACCAGATTACACTATAACCTTTCCAATAGATTGTCCAAGTCTATCTAGGTTGTGAACTATTTATATACTCCATAGGGAACTGATAATATGATCTTCTGTGTGACACCACACACCATATTATCTACAATATAGAATATCAGACATTTGTATTAACACTTGCAACAAATACAATATGCAAATATTTGCCCATATGATTCTCATTCAAAATTTAAGGAAATAAGGTTACTACAAAAGTGATACTTTTAGTATATAACCCTAACAATCTCCCACTTATACTCAAAGTATTGCTTTTCAGTATATTGTTACAAATCTCCCACTTATACTTAAAGCCATGTTGCTACACATCTGACTCTCATTCCCTCAACATGACTGTCAAAAGCCTTAGCTGGTAAGCTCTTTGTAAAGGGATCAGCTAGGTTGTCGGCTGATGCTATCTTGATCACAGCAACTTTTTCTTTCTTTACAAAATCCCGTATCAAGTGGTACTTGCGCTCAATGTGTTTGTCTATCTTATGGGCTCGTGGTTCCTTCGAGTTTGTAACTGTACCACTATTATCACAATAAAGTATAATAGACTTAAGCAAACTAGGTACCACATCCAAGTCCAACAGAAAGTTTTTGAGCCAAATCGCTTCTTTGGCTGCCTCAGAGGCTGCCACATACTCGGCTTCCATGGTGGAATCAGCAATACATTTTTGCTTGATACTCCTCTACACAATGGCTCCACCTTCCAAAGTAAACACATAACCTGAGGTAAATTTCCTGGAATCCCTATCTGACTGAAAATTTGAGTCTGTATACCCCAAGGGAACTAAACTATCTGCCTAGTAAACTAGCATATACTCATTAGTCCTTTTCAGGTACTTCAAAATATGCTTTACGACAATCCAGTGCTCTTGTCATGGGTTAGACTGATATCTGCTGACCATGCCTACGGCAAAGTACATGTCTGGTCTCGTACATAGCATTGCATACATTAAGCTTCCTACTGCTAAAGCATAACAAACTGCCTTCATGTTCTCTATCTTTTTAGGTGTCCTCGGACACTGCTCCTTTGATAGAGCAATTCTATGTCTAAAAGGTAAGAAACCTTTCTTAGAATTTTGCATACTAAAATGAGTTAGTACAGTATCGATATAGGAAGCTTGGGATAAGCCCAACATCCTTTTCTTGCAATCTCATAGAACTTTGATCCCAAGGATGTGACCTACTTCTCCCAAGTCCTTTACATCAAACTGTTTGGATAACCATACCCTTACATCAGATAACACCTTCACATTATTTCCAATGAGCAAGATGTCATCCACATAAAGTACTAGGAACACCACCATATTTTCGTCACACTTTCTGTATAAACATGATTCATCCTGACATTGATCAAATCCATAGGATTTTATTACCTGATCAAAATATATGTTCCAAGATCTGGAAGCTTGCTTAAGTCCATAAATGGACTTCTTGAGCTTACAAACAAGATGCTCCTGGCCCTTTTCAATGAACCCGTCTGGTTGCTTCATATAGATGTCTTCCTCAAGAATTTCATTAAGGAAAGCTGTCTTGACATCCATTTACCAAATCCCATAATCGAGATGAGCTACAATAGACAAAAGAATCCGGATAGACTTAAGCATGGCTACAGGAGAAAAGGTTTCCTCATAATTGATACCCTCTCTTTGAGTAAAACCTTTTGCTACAAGTCGAGATTTAAAGGTTTTAACCTTACCGTCTGATCCTCTTTTTCTCTTATAGACCCACTTGCATCCAATGGCTTTTACACCAACGGGTGGTTCTACAAGCTCCCAGACCTGATTAGAATCCATAGATTCTATTTCAGATATCATTACCTTTTTCCAAGACTCTGCATCTTTATCTTGGAGTGCTTTATTGTAGGTACAGGGATCATAATCTTGTTCCTCAAGGACGAAGTCTGCCGACTCTCCCAAGAACATATATCTATTAGGTTGTATCACAACCCTCCCATTACGACGAGGTACTATCGGTTGTGGTGTAACATTTGTGACATGGTGTGCAGTTATTTATGGTTCATCCTCCTGTACTGTTGGTACAGAAGTACTTGGTGTCTCACGTCTTAGTTCTTATAGAATAACTCTACTTGTGGGTTTATGGTTCATCACATAGTCTTCCTCTAAGAATCGGGCATTGGTGCTAACAATGACCTTCTGATCCTTAGGACTATAAAATAAACCTCCTTTCGTTCCTCTTGAATAGCCTACAAACAAGCGTACTTCTGTACAAGATTCCAACTTATCTGCTTTCCCATTCAGCACATGTGTTGGACTACCCCAAATACGAACATGTTTCAGACTAGGCTTACGCCCAATCCACAGCTCTGTGGGAGTAAGAGGTACTGACTTAGAAGGAACCAAGTTCGAAATATAAGCTGCAGTCTCTAAGGCATTTCCCTAAAACGAATCTGGCAAATTCGAATAACTCATCATTGATCTAACCATCTCCATAAGAGTTCTATTCCTTCTTTCGGCTACACCATTCTGCTGGGGCATTCTAGGTGTAGTCAATTGGGATACAATCCCAGCCTCTGATAAATAATCCATAAACTCTCCAAAGAGGTACTCGCCACCACGATCTGATCGTAATGACTTGATACATTTTCTATGACGTTTCTCTGTTTCAGCCTCGTACTCTTTAAATTTCTCAAAGCACTCAGACTTACGGCACATCAAATAAATGTATCCATACCTTGAATAATCGTCAATAAATGTGACAAAATATTTAAAGCCACCTCTAGCTTGGATAGTCATGGGTCCACATAAATCAGAATGAACCAATTCCAACACATCTTTGGCCCTATACCCCTTTGCCGTAAAAGGCCTTTTGGTCATTTTACCTTCCAAGCAGGATTCATAGACTGGTAGTGCCTCCACTTCCAATGAACTCAAAGGTCTATCTTCAACCAGTCTTTGAATCCTTCTTAGGTTAATATGCCCCAATCGCAAGTGCCAAAGATATGTTTGGTTCATACAAGAAGGTTCTTTTCTCTTATTTAAGTTAGATGACATATTATTCATTTCCATAAGTTGCATTGTGGACGAAATAGGATTAATGACATACAAATTATCAACTAATAAACCAGAACAGATAAAATGTTTATTCTTTCTAATAACAATATTATCTTTAAAATAAACTGAATATCCATCCTTAACTAACATAGAAATAGAAACTAAATTTCTTCTAAGTGAAGGTGCATAAAGACAATCTCTCAATGTCACAGACTTATTTCTACTAAAAGATAAAGTAACATCTCCTAATGCAACGACCGATACTTTTGTAGCATCACCCATGAACAAGCATATCTCTCTATCACTGAGCCGTCTGGTTTCCTGGAACCCCTGTAATGTATTGCAGACATGATTAGTGGCTCATGTATCTACACACCAGGTGCTGGTAGATAACACCGCTAAACAAGTTTCAACTACTAGTAAATGAGATATACCTTCTTTGTTCTCTTGTTTGAGAAGTGGACAATCAGTCTTCCAATGTCCTGACCCTTTGCACTTGAAACATTTGCCTTTCGACTTTTTTACCGCGTCTTGAGGTCCCATGCCCTTCTTTGCTGAGTTTGCCTGTTTCTGAATGTTATTCTGCTTCTTACCGCCTTTTGGCTTAGAAGTAGAAGCCTTTTCAGAAACAAAAACATGACCACTCTGCCTAAAAAGATATTCAGCATCCTGTAGCTCATTTGTAAGTTCAGCCAAACTATACAACCTTTTGTTCATGTCGTAATTAAGGCAGAAATTGTCAAAACTTTTAGGCAGAGTCCCGAGAATGATATCAACCTGGGATTCCCCATCAATTTTAGCTCCAAGGATCTCCATCTCAATCAGATAACCCATCATCTTGAGAACATGATCCCTTACTGGTGTACCCTCAGCCATTTTTGTATTCATCAAATATTTCATAGCAAACTGCCTAGCTGCTCTACTCTGATGTCCAAAGAGTTCCTTGAGGTTATACATTATGTCATAAGCAGTGGCCATGGCCTGATGCTGATATTGCAGTACATTTGACATAGATGTCAGAATGTAACACCGTGCCATCTCATCTGCATTTTTCTACTTCTTATAAGCCTCCTTGACCTCTTCGTCAGAGTTAGCATCAGGCTTAGGTGGGCATTCCTCAACAAGTACATATTTGTACTCCTCAGCAGTCAGAACAATGTCCAAATTATGTTTCCAGTCAATATAATTAGGTCAAGTAAGTTTGTTTTCTTTAGGAATCACCATAAGTGGACTGAAAGAACCCATTTTTTGAAATCCTGAGAATCACATAAATAAAATTATGTAGGGCAAAAAAACTTTTTGAATTAACTAAATATTGATTCCCTCAAAACAATAATAAGAAATTCACTAACACCTTAAACACCATGAATTTAGCATGCCACGATAGTGTGGACGTATACAAATTCAACTTTGTTCAAGTAGGTTTTTTTATTAATTTTACTATCATGTCAATATAACTTTATGACAAATAAAATTAATATACTGGTCTTCCTCTGGTCATACAAATAATAGCAGCGACTCCGATGGGGAGGATACCATTATTTGTATCTAAGTGTATACCATTACTTAATACTAAGTCTATTACCTTGTAATGAGTTCCTTCAGATGGAGAAGTGAACACATACTAGGTAACATTCTACAATTATTCCTAAGAAAGTTTGTACTGGTGATCTATAATTATACTCATCCGATATGGAGAAAAGCACTAAAGCCAACACGCAAGTATAATTACATCACCTACAAACCAGTAATGGAGACCATAGGATTTATACTAAATAAATATCCTCTCCCACTTAGTTATTTAATAATGAGGGTTTTTCTACTAGTTGATATTATGTCCATGTTGTCCATTATTAATGTAGGCTTGGTTTTTCAAAAAACAACCATACAATAATAAACATGCATAATTAGAAAAAACAAAATAACAAAAATAAGAGAAAATATCCAACTAATATGGTCATCTTTGCTGCTCCATCCTCAACTATCCGAATCCAAAATCTGGCGCTGCGCAGATCTATTCAGGGTCATCGAAAATCATATGTCTGCCTCTGGACTGTTTAAAACTGACATCTCGTACGGCGTTAGAAACAACCACCACCGCCATCACGATTAATCAAAAATAATTAAAATTACATCAATCTTATGCCTCCCGAAGGAGTTCACACACAATCTAGATTGAAAAATTAAAATAATAAACACGATCAACCCTCGTTATTTTAATTACATCCACAGCAACAACAACATCAACGACATGTCCGTGGTTTAAACAACACAATCAAAAATATGCATTGGACCATAATAGTTGGATCTAAGATGCCTGTAAAATTGAGTTAGAACAGATCTACATCTACCGACTATTATACAGCACAAGTTTTATTGGACAACATGGACGTATCAATCAATACGTAGATCCAAAGTGGCTCTGATACCAATTGATAGAACTGGGGATTCCCAGGACACTTCCTTTGGTATCGATAGAAAGTAAAATAGATCTAATACGTATTCTAACCCTTCATAGGCGGAAACTAGGGTTCACGAATTATATCTGCGGCGGAAAGGAGACAAGTAATTTCTGGCAATCTCGAGCGGACGGCCCCAAGATCTTCTACACGTATTCGTTCCTCTCCTTACTGTAGAAGCATGGAAAAAGACAAGAGACACCCATGCGGCTCCAAACAGAAGGAGCCTTATGCAGCTCAGGAACCCTTCAGAACTTTATGCGGCTCGAAACTCCCCAACAGATACATGCGGCTCGGACAAAGACACGCAGCCCACTTCTACTCCCAATTAATTGCTCTGATACAATGAATGACAGCTCTGACATAATGAATGACAGCTCTGACGTAATGAATGACAGCTCTGCCATAAAGCCGAAATAATGATGGCGTGCCCCTCAGAAAAAAAAGAAAATCTTTTTGGCAGGATCCGTCAAGTCCCAAGCACCCCTATGCGGATGCTCGCTCCATGCGGTCGACATCCCTATGCGGCTGTCAATTCATGCGGCTGCCATCCCTATACGGCTGCTCGCTTCATGCGGCTGCCCACTTCATGCGGCTGCATCATTCATGCGGCTGTGTCCTTCATGCGGGTGCCCACTTCATGCGGCTGCATCATTCATGCGGCTGCGTCCTTCATGCGGCTGCCTACTTCATGCGGCTGCATCCTTCATGCGGCTGCCTCCTTCATGCGGCCGCCTCCTTCATGCGGCCTCCTTCTTCACGAAGCTGTTGTCCCTATGCGGCGGTTACCTTCATACGGCTAAGACTTAGAGGTCACCCGTATGCGGTTCACTTAGACCGCACTCATGCAGCTCTGTCAAACGCCCCGCTCATGACAGTTGAGACACGTGGCGATCCGCATGACAAGTTGAGACACGTGGCTGTCTTATCTCCTCGGAGTTACGACTGCTCGCAAATCCTGACAACCAGATTTAGTGTAATCACTATTATTACTCAAATCAAATCAGATTTATTGTGATTAAGTAAATGGGACATGTGGCAGAAGATCCGAGCTTGTCATAACAGATTATGAGGATTCATTACAATCAGCATTAATTGCCCATACAGATTTGGCGCAATCAAGAATCAATCGCCCAGATGTAATGCAATCAAGATTAATGGCCCAGATGATTGGCCGCCGACTTTTCAAGGAGGAAATCATTGCAAACCCTAATGATCACACCCCACTCCTATAAATAGCAAGGTGCCATTTCCTTGCAAAAAGGATCGGATCCAGAGAAATAAAGAAAAAAAGAGTATAGCTGTAGAAGAATGGAAAAGAATAAAGAAAGGTTCATGCGGCCAAGGATCTCCATGCGGCTCAGAGAGCCCATGCGGCTCAGGGATCCATGCGGCTCAAGAGGCTATGCGGCTTGAATAAATTCCATACGGCCCAGAGAGGAGCCACGTGGCTTTCAAAACAGCTCTTCCCTTCGTCTTTTTGCTGCATTTAATGACTTAACGGCTGACAGCTCAGACAAAAGACAGCTCTGACATAAAGGCGCAATAATGACTGACATAATGGCG
>JANAVB010003397.1:712331-837868 GCA_029216955.1 Iris pallida
GAATTTACCTATGGTGTCTCCAACACAAAAACTCCTTGAATGAGGATTCCCAAAAGCCACCAAACTCCCTCAAATTGATAGAAAACTGAGATAAACAAATTCCAACAAGAAAGCCTCAATTAGAACCTATTGCAATTTGTTTGGATTAAAAAGGAGTTAAAATGGATTTTCTAGGGATTTATGAAGTTGGGAAAATACCTCTTTCTAAACTTGCTCTTTCCTAAAGAGGCTAGCCCAAAATGGAAGAGGATATTATAGGGGTGTTCCCAATGTGGGTGTGGTGGCTGGCCACTAGGGATTAGGGTTAGGGTTAGGCATTAGTCATTAATCAATGTTTCAAAAATCACAAGTCTGACTTGTGACCAAAAGCTTTCTATTCTAAACTCTATATTCCTATTGATTCTAATAACTAGAGTATGGTTAACTTAACTTAACCTAGGGTCTCATAATCTAACCAAGTCCAAACTCAACTAGGGTTAGGTTACCAAGTCAAAACTAGTCAAAGTCAACCTAGTCAACCCTCATTCAAACAATTCCAAAATAATTTCTAAAAATTCCCATAAATTCAAATAAATTTAAATAACCCAAAAATGACAAAAATACCATCAACTAGAAATGATAAACAAAATACCCTAATCACAAGGCTAGGCTCTAGGTCAACCAGCCTCCAAGGTTACACTATTAAAAATCACTATATATCATATCATGATTTAAATATCATTATTAAAAGACTAAAATTACAAAATTTCAAAATTACCCTCTTCTGGAAAACTGGTGTTACAATCCTACCCACCTTATAAAAATTTCGTCCTCAAATATAAGGTGATCGCACCCCTCTAGGTTAAGCCCCCAGCAATCATAGTCTCAGATACCTATTTAAATCATACAATTGAAAAGTGTAACCTATGGGGTCATGGCATGTATTATCAATCTGGGATCTCATCTAGTTACACCAACTATGCTACAGTACTAGGCAATCACAAGGTATCAAAACATACAAGCAAGGGATGCATCAAATATTCTCAAAAAGGGATACTAAGGTTAGGTCAAAACTCACCTCCAGCTAGGTCTGAGAACTAGAACTCCCTCCTGGAAGCAGGGCCCTGGTTGGGGCAGGTATATCAGGATAGTGCTACATCCAGTGTGCAGCTGACCCATAGATAGGCACAATCCTAGTCTCTTTCTACAGAAGTTCCATTGTGTCCAACTTCTTACAGTAGGCACAGATAGGCTCTGGCTCAGCTGGCCTCTGCTGGACAGGAGACTGGGCTGGGTATGATGATATAGGCTGGATATATGGGTACTCCTCAAACTCTGGGTAGGACTGGGTACTGCTCCTCGCCCTTTTGGAGCTAGGCTCTCTTCTGGAAGCACAGAGTCCCGCAGACGTAGCAACCTCTGGATTTGCTCTCATGGCCTCATCATGAACTCTCTGTGACTCCAACAGCCTTTCTTGGAATATCCAAACACCTGGGCTGCGTCAAGTATAACTCCAGGTGGTACAGTATGGAGTCTATCCCAAGGGGTAGGGAAAGGCTCTCGGTCTCAGGCAAATCTGCAGCTCTCTCCTGAACGACAGGAGATGAAGGAAGACTCTCTGGCGACGCTACCACCATCTCCTCAATGGAAGGAGGTGCCACCACCCCTGATCAGATAGAGGGATCACTACCTCCTGAACAGTAGGAGGTGGAAGCACACTCTCAGTAGCTGCAGCTGCTCTCAGGCGACGGGCTCAGGTCATGGGTGTCATACTAGAAAGGATAAAAATAAAAACAATCATCAAGGCTGTACTGCATTCTACCATCCTATCTGAAAACTGGTAATTATCAAAATAGAATAAATATAAAGGGGTACTATTTAAAAATCAAGATCAAAGGTTTAAGGAACGAAAGTCAATAGCATTGAAATCCAAATCCTGATATATATAGAGAATGTGTTAAAGAGGGAAAAAGCTAGCATTATGTAAGGGTCATGTGGTTTATGTGAAATATACATAAAAGTATATAGGAGGATTTGGGTCTCAACTATAGCTATCAAGTTACACTATTCATGGCATATTGGTTAACAATCTACAAGGCACAAGCTATTTACTCATAACATGCATGGCTAATCATATATATATATATATTTATTTATTTTATATATATATATATATATATATATATATATTATATATATATGTATAGAGAGGTAAAGATTAATTATGCATCTACATACATTATAACATGTTTACAGAACTATATATATATTTTATAGCTATATGAACATAACATAGAGATGAAGGGTTGGTTTACATGGCAGTTGTGAACATTAGTGTAGAGTGTCAAGTGTACATGGGTTAAAACTTGAAATGAATGGTTCAATCATTCAATTTAGTTCTACATTACATATTAGATCTGAAATTGAACTACACATTTGGAAGCATAAAAAATGTTAACATGTATTAAGTTTTCAAAATTTTGGAGAAATTAGAACATCAAACCAACTCAATGTTTACAACAACCACAACCTAACATATAAGAGTACGAAACCTAACTTATATACCTACACACAACACTGTATACGGTTCAAACATTACAATTTAAAACAGCAAATTGAACTAAACATTAGATTCCAGGATTAAAGGTTTAATATGTACACAGTCTCAGGTTTGACAAATTCAACACAAAACTCAACCAATCTCAACAAATTTTCTTTAAGACTTGAAACCCTGCATGTAACATACATGTGCAGTAATGTAAACAACAGCTAATAACATAAAATTTAAAATTAATTTATAAATTAATCTGGGAAACGGAGAACTAGTCACTGATACTGTCCTATATTAGAATTATTAGGATTTTAAAAATTAACATCAACATATTAATATGCATTTAGTAGGTTGGTGATCAAGTGTAGCATACATACGTGTCAGGCAAGCATCTGTGTCTACTATATATATATATATATATATATAATATATATATATATATTCTAAGGTAATACAAGAAATAATGGCAAGAAAAAAAAATAATGATAAAATCGTTCTGCTTATCTGTTAAAAAGACGGAATCATTTGAAACCAGAGTTACAATATCAAATCTAAGTCAAGGTCTAGCAAAATCATTGATTCATTGTATTAGGAAAAAATTTATAGCAAGAAGTTACACTAGATTTATAATAACAGCCAAGCCACTCCTACTCATACTCTACTCCTAAGTTATTTGATGATGGGGTACAATTTAAACAACAGAATGGTACGATAGAGATGATATGTTTAAAAACTTTCTCAAGATACAATCTGATAATCATATACGTCTGTCAAAAATTATGTTACTCAGAGTCCTCGCCATGCCAGTAAGCAAGGCTGCGATAAACGATAGATTCCATAAGGGGCATGTACCTCTACAATCATGTCATCTGGAATTCTCGCTATGCCGACTAGTATAGCTGCGAGAAATTCTAAATCTCATAACCAAGATACGTACATCCGAAGTCAGGTCTCTATGTTTCTGCCACGCCAGCTAATATGGCTGCGATAAACTACAGGTTCCATAATCAAGTAGACGTTTTACCATTCCTGTATTCCCGTCAACATATGTTATCAAAAAATATTGTAACTTAGGCCTTAAAATTCATCTCGAAAGGAAAATCAAAATCAACAATAATCCAATCAAAATCAAATTCAGTAATCAAGGAGTGAGAGCAACAAAACAAGGAAAATGATTCAAATTGAAGTTTAAATAAGATTCTCAAGGGTCGTCCCAGGAATCTCTCAAGGAATCCTAACTATGATTGAGTACCTTCAAAATATCCTAATCCTACTGCAGGCTGTAGTGATACTCTAGTTCGAATATCACTACATAAACTCGACCTGCATGGGCCACCACTAAAAAGCATCACGCCGCACCCACTGTGAGGGTACGAGAACGTAATAATGCCCAGCCTACGCCACAGTGTCGGTGGTAGAACGCTGTCCTAGGTCTCAATACATCTAACAGTATAAGGCTAAACAGTTTATACTCCCCGAGTGGGGGTGACATAGCAGAAAGTAAACTCAATCACAACTAAGAAAGAAGAAGCACGACATGATAAAGAACTCAAGAAAAATACATATGATCAAAAGTCTAAGATAACATCTCAGCAGATATCCAGAGTACAAGGTCTCAGCTACTGAATATGAAAGAATAAACAACCCAAATCTCAAAGACAGAAATAAAGTTTACCTACTAGTCTCAAGACAACATAAGTAAAATAAGGCCTAACTAAGCTAGTCTAGGCAGTAGGATAAAGTCGTCAGCTAGAACTGTCCTGCAGAAGGTATCCACACAGGCCTCCTCCTCGTCCTCTGTAATATTTTCAACAGGTCCAGTCAGGACAGGAGCGAGCATAATACATCTCAGCAGTTCATAGCAGGTTAGAAAATATAATCATGCAGTAAAGAAAGATATAGATACTGAAGAAATGCTGTATGTAAACAGAGAGAGAACTGTAATAGAAATATCTACTATAAGTAAAGAACTAACAGTGGCTAGTGAGTCAGAGTATAATATAGACATGTAAATGGCATAGGATGATTCTGATAAGACACTACGGAAATATTCTGATGAGATACTACTTGGGTATTATTTACATGTCCACTTCTACTCCCCGTACCCCTAATTAATACACAAGGATCCAACCAGGTTATGTTATGATTCTATGTAACGGCCCCCGAAGGGTGGTACATAGTAGTCCCATAAATAGGGATTCTGGGAAACCCAATAAATGGGATAAGGATTCAAGGAAAACTCTGTGATCATAAGAGTATATGTCACAAGTGATCAAAGAACCAACGAAGCATAGTGATACGCCATGTAAGTAAAACGCACAGAACATGTAGTACCCGATGCTCCCTGAAGGGATAACATCTCAAGAAGGGATCCATATAGTACTAATCCGTGTGACCAACGTGACAGTATCAAGTAAAGTAATTTAATGCAGGAAAATAATTCTAAACAGGATATGAAATTATCATAGAATGTACTCGCCTGTATCTGAGTGTCCGGATGAAATGTACTGTCTGAGGAGAGGTGTCCGGCTCCTAATCAGAACAGCACAAGTCACAACAAGTCTAAAATGATAACAAGATGCAATTTAATGCATTCTACATTAATCTAGGTCAATCTAGGCCAAAGTCAACTCTTGGTCAACTCTGGTCAACCCTAGAAGTCAACTAGGTCAACTATGGTCAAACTAGGTCTAACAAGTCCAATTTGGTCTAACTAGTCTACATTAGTCTATACTAGGTAGTACACACCACTACAAGGCTATGCAAACCTGTACCAAGCCTACACTCATAATCATATAGGCTAAGCCATTATACTATCTACATTATCTATAGGCAAATGCCATATCCAATTCACATTACCCAAATCATTTGCATATTTCACATTTAGCTATTTATCATGAAATTCATATGTGTCTGTGTATATAGGATTACATATATATACAACATTATATATAAAGAGAAGGTTAGGGAGAGAACTAGCATGTAAGGCTATGTGTGTGTATAGGTGTATGTGGACAAGTGTCATAAGCGTTAGATTGTAGACATGTGTGTGAATCCTACATGAAAGTGTATAGCAAGAATTGGGTTACAAACACTAGCTACAAGTTACACTACACATGGTATAGGTTAGACAATCTACATTACACATCCTAATTTAACTCACAATCATGCATGGCTAAACATATATATATATATATATATATATATATATATATATATATATATATATAGGAGTAAAGGTTTAGTTTTTTCTATATATAGATCAACAAACATATAGAGGAGGGTTAGATTTCATAATAGAGGTGAACATTTGTGTGAGTATGGGGATTTAGTACTTGTGCCCTTGTGAGGGGGGTATGTGTAATGTGAGTGCAAGTTCTTGGTTAATACATGTGTGTGTTCACAGTTTTGTAATGTGTGTGTGGATGAGAGTGTGACAGGAATTAGAGTGATATGAAAAAAATGTGTGTAAGCAATGTGTGTGTACATGATTTGATTAGGAATTCAAATCTCAGGTTTCGTCCCAACAATGAGGGCTCAACCATGTGTGTTCAAATGTGAAAAATACAAGTTATTTCAGATTTTAGGTTTTCAGTATATATGGAAGCATGTATTCTTTGTGTGTGTGTGTAGGCAATGAGGAAAAACAATGTGGGTGTGAGAGAGAGAACTGTGAGCAGTCCAATTCTGGACAGTGCAGGAAAATAGAAGGAATTCAATTCAGTTCAGGTTATGCATCAACAATCTCAGGTTTTTAATTTCAGACTTTTGAAAAACAGTCCAATACTTAAATCCTAATTTCGAAATCAAAACATAACCAAAATCCTCCCAAATTTGCACACAGGTAGATTACTAATAAGAGAACATTATTAGGATATAAAACAGCAATTAACAGTACTTAAATTAATCAAAATGAATGCTAAAATAAAATCAAAAACTGGGAAAGAAAACTGAGAATAACATGTATCAGGAATTTAGGGAAAAATGGAAATTGATTCATAAATCAAACTAAATTGCCAAATCATTGGTTGGTAACCCTAATATAGGGTGTGCACGTGTCCAACATACTGTTCGTGTCCTACCACAGCAGGATACGGCGTGTCCAATCAATTAAACCACAAACAGTGCACACAGACACATCAAACAGGTACTGCGTCGTGCACAGGTGCACGCGTGTCGTGCACCCGACACAGCCCAAACCAAAACTCGTGCTTGTGTCTGTGGGTTCGCCTAGTGTCCAACTAGGTGTGTGTCACCCTGTTTTGGGTCGACGTGTCCCTGTGTCCAACATATATGGGCGTGTCAGTGTACGAAAATAGACTATACACAGTCAGTTCAAATCAGTGTACGACTGATAACTCCCTAACTCATACACGAGACTCGATATAACTTTGGGGGTATGATGTCAATGCATGCCCCCTCGTGTCAACCAAGTTTCGTGTCAAACAAACCACTGTCGTGTCTTGCAGAAGCCCCGAGTAGCAGGGGATGCGCCTAGGCCGCACGCGCGTGTCCAAACACGTGTGCACGAGTGTCAAAACGACATGACACGACCTCGATTCAAGCTCAGTGCACTAAAAACATGTAAGCCACTACAAAACAAGAATTCCTATTCAAAAACTTCTACAAAAATGAATCAAAATGCCCATTGGGGCATTTCGTCGAACTCCTATACCCCTCACTGATACGTGTCCGATACGGACACGTATAGGACACAAAATCTACAAATCATATTCCTACAGGATCAGGACACTTGGGGCTAGGCACTCATGCAATTAAAACATAATTTTAATGGGTAGAATTGGAATTTACCTATGGTGTTCTCCAACACAAAAACTCCTTGAATGAGGATTCCCAAAAGCCACCAAACTCCCTCAAATTGATAAAAAACTGAGATAAACAAATTCCAACAGCAAGAAAACATCAATTAGAACCTATTGCAATTTGTTTGGATTAAAAAGGAGTTAAAATGGATTTTCTAGGAATTTATGAATTTGGGAAAATACCTCTTTCTAAACTTGCTCTTTCCTAAAGAGGCTAGCCCTAAATGGAAGAGGATATTTATAGGGGGGTTCCCAATGTGGGTGTGGTGGCCGGCCACTAGGGATTAGGGTTAGGGTTAGGCATTAGTCATTAATCAATGTTTCAAAAATCACAAGTCATGACTTGTGACCAAAAGCTTTCTATTATAAACTCTATATTCCTAATTGATTCAAATAACTAGAGTATGGTTAACTTAACTTAACCTAGGGTCTCCTAATCTAACCAAGTCCAAACTCAACTAGGGTTAGGTTACCAAGTCAAAACTAGTCAAAGTCAACCTAGTCAACCCTCATTCAAACAATTCCAAAATAATTTCTAAAATTTCCCATAAATTCAAATAAATTCTAATAAATTCAAATAACCCCAAAAATGACAAAAATACCCTCAAACTAGAAATGATAAACAAAATACCCTAATCACAAGGCTAGGCTCTAGGTCAACCAGTCTCCAAGGTTACACTATTAAAAATTACTATATATCATATCATGATTTAAATATCATGATTAAAAGACTAAAATTACAAAATTTTAAAATTACCCTCTTCTGGAAAATTGGGTGTTACACAAAACGCCACAAACACGACAAATACCAAAAATGAAGGATGAGTCGAGACATGCTCATTTTTTCAGAATCCAAGGTACTATATTATCTGGGACTATGTCCCTATTACAAGACGAAAAGAGAAAGAAAAAAGAGCAAAAATAAAAGAAGGAAAAAGCCGATTATTGTTCAGCGATACATAATGCCATGAGACGGTCTCTCAACTGGGTAGTCGACCGCTCAAACCGTTGTTTAGCCCGACGCTCGGCCTCCTGATTCAGCAGTGCCGCATCTTCCATGTGCGCATGAGCCCACCAGCCATCCTCGAACTTCTTCAGAGCACGCTCAAGGTTGGCATAAGCTCGGGAAACCCTTTCAGCGTCCTGAATGATCAACTCTTTATCCACACGGGAAGCTTCAAGGTCAGACTCCAAGAAGGCTAGCTTCTTCTGAGGTTCGAAGATCTGTTCCCTTGTATCAGTTACTCCACGGGAGGCATCCGCTTCCCGAGATCTGCAAACCTCGTTCCGGCGGCTCAGCTGGTCGTACAAGAGAGATAGGTCGCCAAGGTCCTTCATTATGACCGGCTTGGAAGTATCTCGCGTGAGCCTTATCTTCTCCAAGGCAGTGGTGATAAAGCCCCGCTCTTGATCTATTGCTGCAGACAAATCAGCTTGCCGCAGCGTTCGAAATTGGGCCACAAGTTGATCGGCCTCTAGCAACTTGGGCTTCAGAAGCGCAACTATCCCCTCCCCGCCAGGAAGGGTTTTAAGAATCTCAATTTGTCCATGAGCGCATTGTCGGGCCAGGGCAAAAGGAGTCCCCCTCTATACAGCAGCATCGACTCCTCTTTTCAAATGACGATAGAAGCTGTCAACCACATCCTATGACACCTCATCCAAAACTTTCGTAGAGGATGGCGTCAAAGGAAGTGTGGCTGGCAATGTCAAAGAAGATGCAACATAACTTGCTGCTCCTGCCACAAGAGAGACAATTTCTGAGCGAAAAGATGCTTGAACAGCGGTCAATTCTTCTTCCGTGGCCCGAAGAACTTGCACACTTGGTAAGGCTGAAAGGTCAACCCCTGAAGTCATCCGAGCAGGGGAGGATGAAGGGACCATTGCTTTCTGTCCAGGCTGGGCCGCCACCTGATCTCTCGAACTCGAACCAGCGGGAAGCTCCTCGATATAAGGAGGGGGCACACTCCCTCCCACCAGATTCCCGCTGGTAGAGCCTTCCTCGACAATATCCGTCATGGGGAGTGAAGAGGCAAGACCTATATGCCCAGAGCAACCATCAATCAGTATAACCCGAAGGATGTGATGATAGAGCGAATGGGCCTCCTCACTAGTCAAAATTTGGCTTATCTTACCAAGGGAGGATTACGGAGGCTGAGGTTCGCTCACAACTGCCATAGTCCCGTCACCAGTAACCCCCAAGCCGAATTCAGCCGGTTCTTCTGCCCCAGCCGCCCCAGAAGGAGGTACGACTGGATCAGCATCACCTTGATGAAATTTGACAGTTTCGGGGACAGGTTCATCGGAGCCCCCGTCATCTCGAGTTACGGCCTCAGCAACGTGAGATCCCTCAGCCGCGATCGAGAGAGCCCCGGCAGAAATAATCCCGGCACACATGTAATTGATCAAAGTATTCACGGCCGGATCGACAGTGGCCGGTTCCCAAGATTCCTCTTCTTCTGGCGCCTACAAGAGGAAAGGAAAATGATTAAGGTCAGAGTTCAGGAGAAAGGAAGAACTGAATAAAGAGGGTAGTAACTATATTTACCTCCGAAGCGGGGTCGACGTCCTCGCTTCTCTCCTTTATAGTTAGCTTGCGATGTCTGGTCGTAGCCCATTTCTGGGAGTAAGGAATACCGCCGACAGGGAAGATTTGCCTGCTACATTTTTATGCAGGACCAGGTGCAACAGGCGGTTGATCCACCACCATCTCATTTGGTACGACATGAGGCTGATCCGCCACCATGTTATCTGACATAACAGGCGGTTGATCCGCCCCAACATCTTCCACTGGATGGGAAGAGTCATCTGCCTCACGCTCATCATTCTCTTCGTCCGTGGTGGTGGACTCCGAGTTAGGCACGGAAACTGTGTTCGCTTTCCTCTTCCTCTTCTTAGACCCCTTGTACTTTTTCGCCAAGCCAGTACCCACGATGAAACTGGTACTCGGGTCGAAACCAACGGGAGGCTTGCTCGCCATAACATGGTATAGGGCTGCCATGTAAAAAATCTCTCCTGGCGCCCCACCGTCAGGGACTGAAAAGGTGGTTCGGGTATGAACCGTGTCAAAATAATGCCATGCCCTGATACCATCCAGCACACTACCCTCAAAATCCAGGCAAGAGCTGGGACTGTCAAAGAATGACTGGCTATACCTGAACTGGTGGGCAAACCTGCTAGGCAGGTAGGGCTCTAGGAAGACGAGGTTGCTGTTTCGATACACCAGGTGTGCTGGACGGATATTGCGAAGCCAAAGGAGCATTTTCTCAGGTAAGAGGAGAGGAGGTTCGGTACTATCAACATGTACACTCCTCACTTCTTCAGCAGTAAAATGAGGTATAGACACAAAATTCGTATCTGTCCACTCTCGCCAGCGCTCTCCGGCAGGCCGGCATGGTGCTGCATTCCCAGAGCTGATGGTAGAATCGGAAAATAAAAGCGTCATCAACTGTAACGCCATCTTCTACTCCATGCCTCATCAAAGACCTGTTGTGCATTAACATCCACCCCATTAGATAATGGTATGGCAGCTCTATGTGCTCAAAATCCATCGCCGTGTCATGGGCGATGACCTTGGAAGAAAAGGCACGAAGGCCATGGTGTATGCTGCACACCATAGCCGGAATAAGAGCCAGCTTGACCCCGAAACCCAACTTTACGGTGGGGAGGATGAAGTGGCGGTTGATCCTCTCAATAGAACCTGCCCCTCCGGAGACTACGCAGTTCCGTCGTCACACCATCAAGAATCCTGCCAAAAGCCCCTTCTCCGATAGTGGCTGAGTACCATGGTAAAAATAGCTGAAAGAGTCAGTTCGACTCCCAAAAATGTCGCCCGTGGACCTCGACCTCCTGGCAGTCGACACCTGGTGTTGTACCTCCTCTAGGGTTTGAGAATCTCGGGAAGAAACCCGGCCTGAGGCACCAAGGATAAAAAGGTATGAAACCCAGGACCTGGTGTAAGGGGTGCTCCCCTCCGAGATGCCATCCTTCTTGATGGCCATCTGATGACAAGTGCTGTGATGACATAACAATTCCCGATACACGGCGACGAAGCTCGGGAACTGCCGGTCCAAATCTTCGAGCTCTTCGCTCGTACGGGTGTATACTTCAAAAACTTCTTCTCCCTAGGGCAGCTTAGAGACAACATACACCTCGTGGAGAGCAAGTCCCAGCTCCCCTCCTGGTGTAAAGAAGCTTCCCGTCCGCCGGTTGTACATCTCCAGAAGAGCCATAAACAATGACTTATTTATGGGCAGGCCATGACAGGTGCCCAGAATGGCGTGATAGAGGCCAATCTCACGCAGGAAAGTCACATATTTTCGTAGAATCCATGTGGACAAATTGGCCCATGCAGGGATAGGATTTATCCAGTTCAGTAACGCCAACCGACCGATGGGATACGACCCTTTGTGAGCAAGCTGGTTCAAAAAGGTATCCGCCTGAGAGAATGTGAAGTTGGGACCCGTTACATTTATAAAGGTCCCCGGAGCCAGTCCCATCACTTACTTACTGACCGATTCCCTCCCAGCATACGCCGACCCCAGATTCCTATTATAATGGATGTTTTCCACGAACATCCCTGACTTGCTTGGGGTCAAAGAGTCTACCATCTTTCTGTCTTGCGGTAACATGTTGAACCACGAGAGAGGAAAATGATGCTCTATCGGAGGGATATGGATCTCCACCCCGTCAAGAACAAAGTCCCAGCTCTCCGTCATATCCAGAACCCGGGTGTTCTTTATAGATAAAGCATCCCCAAAGAGGAACGCAGGCTTCAGGTATTCCCCTTCCAATTGCCCCGAGTTCATCATGGCACAAAGAAAGTGGAATGACTGTTTCTTGATAGCATTCAGCCTCTTTGAAGGCTCTTTCGGAAGCTGATTCGTCACATACTCGACTATATGGTCATATCGATAGCCCAAAGCCGATTGTGCGAGACCCACCAGAGGCTCTCCTGCTGCATTAACTGGCAGATTCACTGAAGAAAAGAAAGAAAGAGACAGATTAAAACATGGTTAAACAAAACCACTTAGTAATTTTAGGCTCATGAGGTCCAACCACATAAGCTCATGCGACTTTGATCAAACACGAGCTTAGGCGGCTCTGCGCTCATGCGGCTCTGTTTGGGCATAAGCTTATACGGCACTAATTAGTGTAGGCTTATGCGGTCCTGATTAGCAGAGTATTATGCGGCCTAAGTCAGAGGAGCTTATGTGGATCGGTTTAGCGAAGCATTATGCGGCCTAAGTAGCTTAGGCGGTTAGGTTTAGCGAAGCATTATGCGGCCTAAGTAGCTTATACGGCTCGGTTTAGTACAGCCTTATGCGGCCCAAATCAGAGGGGCTTATGCGGTTCAGTTCAGCACAGCCTTATGCGGCACAGTCCAAAATAGGGTTTATGCGGTCTTATTTGAGAAGGCTTCATGCGGTTCGATTCAGAAAGTCCTTATGTGGTTCAGTTCATGAAGTGCTTATGCAACCCTCATGCGGCCCAGACATAGGGTATACCCCCATGCGTTTTGGGAGGCACACGCAGCATAGTAGGCGAAGACGAAGAAGGCCCGTACATAAATATGCGATATAGCCCTAGTTCGGAGTTCATCCTTACCAGCAATGGTGGTGTGGACGTCGGAGTGCACTTCAGGCACGGTGGCCGATGAGGAAGCGGCTTTCTTGTCCTTCGCCACAGCAGAGGCAGCCTTGGAAGACTTAGGAGCCATTATTGATCGAAGAAAGGAGAAGAAGAAGAGGATGACAGTTTGGGCAAGAGATGCTTAAATTGGGAAGAAGAGTAAAGAGTTTCTCTCTCTTATTACTCTTATTTATAGGAGGCCAAGGGGGAGACACGTGGATTGATGAACGCTCCGAGTCTCGTACGGCAGGCAAAACTGACTCCTAGGATTTCGTCCCCTCTCATAAAGGAGATTCATCAAAATCTAAGTATTTAATGAATCGACTCCTGGGATTCCCCCTAAAGACGGCTCCAAATCAAAACGAATCAAAAGCAATTAATGCCGCCTACGTGGCAGAAAGAACAGTATGCGGCCAAAAGCGATCCATGCGGCCAGAGCAGTTCATGCGGCCAGTATGTCCATGCGGTTAGAAAGGCCATGCGGTCAGAATATCCTCTGCGGCTAGAAGAGCTTATACATAGCCATGCTTCTTATTCAAAGTATTTCAATTTTACAAATTGAAAACTTTGAAGGGGGTCTTGTAGAAGCATGGAAAAAGACAAGAGAAACCCATGCGGCTCCAAACAGAATGAGCCTTATGCGGCTCAGGAACCCTTCAGAACTTTATGCGGCTCGAAACTCCCCAACAGATCCATGCGGCTCGGGCAAAGACACGCGGCCTACTTCTACTCCCAATTAATTGCTCTAACACAATGAATGACAGCTTTGACACAATGAATGACAGCTATGACGCAATGAATGATAGCTCTGCCACAAAGTCGAAATAATGATGGCGTGCCCCTCGGGAAAAGATGAAAATCTTTTTGGCAGGATCCGTCAAGTCCCAAGCACCCCTATGCGCATGCTCGCTCCATGCAGCCGCCATCCCTATGCGGCTGTCAATTCTCATACGGCTGGCATCCTTATACGGCTGCTCGCTTCATACGGCTGCCCACTTCATGCGGCTGCGTCATTCATGCGGCTGCGTCCTTCATGCGGCTGTCCACTTTATGCGACTGCGTCCTTCATGCGGCTGCCTCCTTCTTGCGGCCGCCTCCTTCACGAAGCTGTTGTCCCTATGCGGCGGTTACCTTCATGCGGCTAGGACTTGGAGGTCACCCGTATGCGGTTCACTTAGACCACACTCATGCGGCTCTGTCAGACGCCCCGCTCATCACAGTTGAGACACGTGGCGATCCGTATGACAAGTTGAGACACGTGGCTGCCTTATCTCTTCGGAGTTATGACTGCTCGTAAATCCTGACAACCAGATTTATTGCAATCACCATTATTACTCAAATCAAATCAGATTTATTGTGATTAAGTAAATAGGATACGTGGCGGGAGATCCGAGCTTGTCATAACAGATTATGAGGATTCATTGCAATCAGCATTAATTGCCCATACAAATTTGGCACCATCAAGAATCAATCGCCCAGATGTAATACAATCAAGTTTAATGGCCAAGATGATTGGCCGTCGACTTTTCAAGGAGGGAATCATTACAAACCCTAATGATCAGACCCCACTCCTATAAATAGCAAGGTGCCATTCCCTTGCAAAAAGGATCGAATCTAGAGAAAAAAGAATATTGCGAGGTGCCATTCCCTTGCAAAAGAGATCCTCTCCACCCGGCTGGACACACAGAGAAACGAAAAGGCGCACACAGAAGAGTCTTCCCATCTAGAGAGCATTTCTTCATCAGAGCCAAGGCTACGTCTGATCGTCCAAGGAGTAAGGCAGAGCGGCCGTCGTTTTCCCGAGCCTCTACCGTCACCCCCCAGAATCAAAACTAAACAATCATACTTAGACTGCTATACCTAGGTTTTCGTCCCTATGCTTTTTTTGTACGAGCAAGTTTGTATTGTGAAGTAAAAGTCTAGTCCTCCTATATAAATTGTTCTGTTCTTTTATAATTAATGGCAAACACTTACGTGAATCGCGAATTTAGAGAAAGTTTCAGATTTTTGATCAGTAATCTGGCGGCCAGAGAATAAAGGATATATGTAGGCTACGACAGGGACCATGAGGAGAAATTAGGGTTAGGCCTCCTAACGGATCTGGATATCTCGTGTTCAGCCCGAACACACAATCCAGGCCCATTAACAATAGCTCGGTCCACTAATGAGCTATTGTTGCACTGCCTCCCTAATCCCAAATTATGTTTGTGGGCTCCTTTTATTATATGCTCGTTTGGCTCCCCATGTTAAGATATCGTATGTCCGTCGATCAAATTAAGTTACTGACAAATATATTGATTCGACATCTTTTATCCTTAAGTAGTACCGCTCAACTTTATTTGTCATGTCGGATATAATCTACCTGCAGGGTTTACATGACAATCATTATGAGCTCCTTAAGGGGACATCATCAACCTGATGTATCGGGACATGGATTCTATTTATAATTAACAGCCCATCATACATACAATGTTATTACCCAATTCATAGAGGTTGTTGATCCATAATGAATCTCACTCTTTTATGAGTCAAAATAATGCACACTGCATATACATGTCCATTATTATATCCGGATTAAGAGCACAAGCATCCATAATAACAGAGGTGTTTGTTCTCTTATGTAGTCAGTACAAAAAGAACAACCTCAAGTGGTCCTGTTCAATACACACAAAGTGTACTAGTGTAAACCTATAGTCAAGATAGACTAATAGCAGATTACACTACAACCTTTCCAATAGATTGTCCAAGTCCATCTAGGTTGTGAACTATTTATATACTCCATAGGAAACTGATAATATGATCTTCTGTGTGACACCACACACCATATCATCTACAATATAGAATATTAGACATTTGTATTAACACTTGCAACAAATACAATATGCAAATATTTGCCCATATGATTCTCATTCAAAATTTAAGGAAATAAGGTTACTACAAAAGTAATGCTTTTAGTATATAACCCTAACATAAAGGACCAACCCTATTCTTCTACAAAGGATCGATTATAGATTCAGCAAAGCCTAAAGGAGTCTACAAGGGGTTTAGTCTTCGTCAAAGCGCAGTCCTCCTTTTTCTCAGTATGCATACTGGATGATTGATCCCTATTGAAGCGTATTCTGACTTTCTTGTGGGCGCAACCCTCTAAAAGCGCTTCAGCTACTCGACTGAAGCGAGCAACTTCCTGAAGCAGCAATTGTCTCAAGTTTCCAGAAGGCATAGAAGGTCTCAAAAGCCCAGAATGGGCAGGTCAGAGCACAAACCTGTGGCTCTTCGGGTTGGTCATCCACCCATAAGCTAGATCGTTAGGACCTCGAAGACCTCCAAGGCGTCGCCCAGGTTCGAACTCCTCATGAGAAGCGTTCCAACATATTCCAAGGCTCATCAATAGTTCTTCTACGAAGGCATAGCCCCTTTGAACGAACGAATCCTTAACCAAAATCTGACTTAGGCAAGGCCAACCGCCGCTTGAAGCTAAGTCTGGATCCAACATGGTATTGAAGGACAAGAAAAGGAATAAGACGTGACTCTTCAGAAGAAACTCCCCTTTATATATGGCGAGAGTAGTCCAAAATGCAGGCCACATGGCCGACGATCAAAGTTCTCATATTAATGGGATGAACCTAGGACTCAGCATGATGAACCTCATTAAATAAAGTTCATTCGACTAAGTCCTAGACTATCTTATGACCCCTTGAAATTCCCTAAGTAACGGTGGCAATTAAGAGGGAGTCGTTCATTAAGGAACGGTCATTCATTGCTTTTTAAAAGAAGGCTTCAAATCTAATGCCTTCAATCCAAAGGCACAGCTACATTTCTGCGCCAACCTTAGGCACAGACTGGTGATATTTTCATAGTACCTCAACTCCAATGGTGCAGCACTCTGCTCCGATCCAGAACCTCAACTACCTTTCATCAGAGACTTGGGAGATATCATTGTATCCAACATAAGTCTGTCTGTCGTTCCAAAAGCACAGTAACTTCGTCAACCTGAAGCACAAGCCTACTCGTCGTCCTAAAGCATAGTGACTTCGTCGCTCGAAACACGGCCTTCTCGTCGCTCATTCGTATAGAGGCTTCGTCGTCTTTGAAGTATAGTACACTCATCGCCTGAAAGTACAGAGGCTCCGTTGTCTCCAGAAGAACGGTCTACTCGTCGCCCCAAAAATACAGTAGTACTTAGACCTCGCCAGATGCGTAGAAAGCATGGTCCCACCCAGTCGGTTTGCTTAAACCGACTCTCTCGAAGATAGGATTGGGATCAATCATGATTGATATCTTATTAAATTGATTTAAATCTTAGAGGAGGATCAGTCAGAATCCAAATCTAAGATGAAATTCCAATATTTACTCGGTTGCATCTGAACAAGCAAATCGGTATACGCCACATGTCTCCTTCTTCGGTTATTTTGATAACCACCAGAGATCTCGATTGAGAAGAATCTTAATGTCCGCCACGTGTCAGGGCCGTAGAAGCCCGTACCGTGCAATGATGGCAGATTCCTTCATATCTCAAAACCCTAGTGCACATCGCATATGTGCTTTCACCTCCTATAAATAGAAGGAGTTTTCTTTCAACTAGGGGAGACCACCGAATATCAAATCTCCAGCTCCAGGCATCCTTTTGATCGATAACCCTGGAGTTCCATCAAAGGCATCAGAAAGTTAGAACAAGTTCAACCCGTCGTTAGATCGTCAACAGAGTAAAGGAGCCGTTGTAGTGCTCGATCTCCACCGTCACACTTTTTCAGAAACTCTTCCCTTTGTACTTAGCATATCTTGTTTAGGACTTCCTTCTCTGTACACAGGTCTTTCCCTTGTACTAAGAATATCTTGTTTAGGACTTCCTTCTCTGTACACAGGTCTTTTTACGTTCAATAAGTAAAAAGTTCGTTCAACCTTTTGTGATATCGAACTAAATGGTGACTCTGTTGGGGACTACCTTCTCTTCCAACGAGAAGGCGATGACGCAATCTGATGACAACTTGCTGGAATCTTTCCAGAAGATGCTGGTTGTACGCTCCGACCAACAAACTTTTGAAGATCTCTTTTCTGATGAGAAGTCGAATCCTTTGAAGCGGTTCATAAAAAACCGAAGAAGACTCACGTGTCTGGAGGCCCAAGGCAGCTGCGATGAGCAACATGATAGAGGAAACTACGATCCAGAACCCTCTCAATATCGAAGCCCCACAGAAGGTTTCAGCTGCTACAGCCTTATCTCCTCGCTCGATTCCCACCCTGGAAAAGTATGGTGAGAAAAACGGTGTCTCTATGGTAGGCCTGACGATGGCACAATGCTGAAGGAAGCGCGTGCCGGTTCAACCCCTCATAACGGGAGTATTGCCGGCAAGAAGATCCGTCTTCGACAGAATTACCTTCCCATCAGGAGAGCCTTTATTGGATTCTGAATACTCTATACCCGCTGGGGGTAGTAGGAAGAAATCCAAGACAGTACCTACCTCGTGTAACAAATGTACCATGCCTATGACCTACTAAAGGCCCGCGTTGACAGTTAAACGCACTTTCGATGGGAAGTTATACAAGACTGGTCCCCGTGCTCCGATGCCTTGACCAGTTGAACCCCTCAGTCGCTTGAGCACCCCTGTGCATGATGCAAGCCAAGGGTACATCCCGTACTGAGAGACTCGTGCGAACAGAGTTCCTGCAAGCCTGATAGGAGTCTACCTCGTCGGACCCTCTCTAATCGTACCTACGTACAGTTTCCCTGTGCGTACAACGGGGTACCACGATAGAAGACCTGGTGCTATCCTAAGCAGAAAAAGAATCAACAGTGTGGGGCATGCCTAAATCAAGGCATTATTGTACCCAGATTACCATCAACTGCGGTTGTCAACAGGCGACTGTACTACCACTATGGAGGCACTCTGTCTTTCAAAGACTTCAACCGACGTCGGCTGCACATCAAAGACTCAACAGAGGGTCGACGAGTAAGAGAGAAGATGAACTCCATATCGCCACATGTAATGCGGTAAAGGGTTGTGAAACTCTCAAGAAGGCATCCAAGAATCCTTCCGTATCGGCCACCAAGCCCAAGAAGCGGCCCCAGTGTAGCTAGGCAAAGGTACCCAGCATAGGTGTGTTCCAAGGCACACGTTCCAAATCTCTATTGGGTGCCACATCAGATGCTGGGTGTAGCCAACCTCCCACTATGCATGATAATGCCGCGTTCCAATATGAGGAGGAGCTATATGATACGGATGCCTCCACAGGTACAACTAGCCACCAGATTGGAGGTAGCAACTGCAATGAGTCTGAGGAAGACTTTGAGCTCCCAGTCTATCCTCAAGATGGAGAGGCTCGAACGTCTGATCCCGAGAGTGAAGGATCTACTATCCCTTCCACCCATCCACACACAAGGTCTGTATTTATGGTCGAGGGTGATGAGGCGAACAATAGCAAAGCGCCTGACCAGCTGAAACGTATCGAAGCTCTCGAGACGAGCCTAGATATGTTAAATGCCATAATGAAGACTCTGTCTTCTCTCATGCTAGAGATCAAGGAGAATTTGGTACCCACTGCCTCCATACCTGCTCCTGGTTCAGCAGCCAATGATGGATCCAGCAAACTGCCCGCCGTCCATCAGGCGGGACCATCATCATCTACTTCATCGACTACAGGCCCAACAATGTCAACTGAGATACAGCAAGCCATCAAGGAACTGTATGCTCGCTACGATGCCAAAGAGAAGAAAGCAGCACACTAAAAGATGGGGATTCGGCAGCCATATCCTGTCGAGTGGGACAACGTAGTTTATCCTTCCAAGTACAATTCGCAGACGCTCATGCCCTACAAGGGAAATGAGTCTCCCCGACGATACTTGAGGTACTTTACCTCGGTGACAGGATACTTGCCGAAGGACGATGCCCTCCTTAACAACATATTCATAGGAGCTCTGTTGGAGGTAGCCTATGAATGGTTCTGCAGCCTTCCGGACGATTGTATTTCATCGTTCGAGGACCTGAAGAATCCATTCGTAGATCAATTCTATGAATAAGGGATGGACATGACAATGTCAACTCTCGTGGAGGTCGTCCAGAGAGAGAAGGAACCTATCTGCGCATACATTGAGCGTTTCCGTCAGACAGCCTTAAGGCTACTGCATAGTATGCCCGAGCCTATGCTTATGGACTCATGCTGCAAGAATATGTTGTCTATGATAAAATTGTGGTATAGTGTCCTTGCACAGAGTGGATGCCTGTCATTATAGAGGCGGATGTGGCACAAAGGAAATCTCCGGACGCGCAGCTCCTGAGACTAAACTTTTTTTCTCTCGAAGACAAGGGGAGACGTTCGTCTAGCAACAATCCCAATGACGAAAAAGGCAAGCAAGCCACGACCGTCAACATCTCTAAAGGTTCGGTAACCATGAACCCCAAGTCTGCAGAAGCGCAGAAGCTGAGGAAGACTTTCCTTCAACGATGAGGATACGCTGGAACTCTTCAATATGCTGACAAAAATTGGCAAGCTTTCTCTCCCAACATCAAGGCGCCCCGACGAAGTGGGGAAGGTGGAAAACCCTAAATACTGCTATTATCATCAGTATGTCCACCATTCGACACGAGATTGCTACATGTTGAAGGGACAGATTCAGTGCCTCATCGATGCCAAAGTCATATCATTTGACTATGAAGAAAAGACTGTCACGACCAACATGGTTACTCTCCAATTCGGAAGTTTCCCAACAACAGAGGCACAGGACGGGGTTGTCCCTATCCCGAAGGCGACAATGGAAGTAGTCAATCTTCCACTAGCGTGTGACAACGCTCAAGGGCTCATCCTGTTCTCTACACCACGAGGCGAGGTCATGTGGGTCCACCCCGACCTTACTTTCGACATAATGGCACCCATAATTCTTTTTGTCAAAGGGAAGATGGTCAGGACATGTCGCATGGTCTCGACTTCAATCGATGACACCTTGGTGACCACTCGCTCGATACAGCGGAAAGAGGAGAACCAGGCTCCAGAGGAGGCAGCGCCTCCACCAACTACAGCCCATGTTTCTGATGTATCAAAGACAGGCCCATCTCAGACTCCTGCCACAGATAGGTGTACAATCATGAAATTTCAGGCGAGAGTCCCTATGCACCATAAATTCTCATACACCCTATACTGATATACGCCAGAACAGACAAGAGTACTCGTTACAGCAGAACACAAACAAAGAGTATAAGATATCAAGAAACTAGGCTTTTATTTCATATGAAAGTCTATTACATGTATAATCTCTTTACAAAGGAGAATTCTTTTACAAACAGAAAAAAAAAGATCCTTGAACCACAGCCAGGCACAACAACTGTCATGCGCCCCATGCCAGGCACATCATCCATCAGGCACATCTCTCTGATGTCTCATCCAGGCGCATCGTCTCGTCATTATGGCACCGATGCATCAGAGCCAATCAGCTCTTGTCTAGCAGAAGGAGGAGCTCTCCTAGCCCGACAAAGATCGCGGCATGATACCCCGGTCTTCGGAAGCAACGGGCACACTCGACAACCTGCGGCTCTTCCAACATAAAAAAAATTGGAGCATGACCACCCCGACCTTTGGATGCAACAGGCACCTTCAGCCTGTGTCGGGACATGACGATCCCGATATTTGGATGCAACAGGCACTTTCATAGGCTTGTACGAAAACAGGGTCGATGGCGAATGAACTAACTCGACGCATCTTTACCTTTGGAAAGAGCTCGTCATCAAGGCTTCTACAAAAATTGAGTTCGGTAGTTCGCCAAGGCAGAGCTCCGGCCAAGTTCATCTTCATATCGAAATGAAGAATGAAAGCAAAGCTTTCCTTCATGCAGCTATTTATAAGTACGGGCAGCCTACACCCGAGTGCCAAATAGCCAACGTTCCAAATTCTATACAATGAATTTGTATTAATAGAAAATACATCTGTCTCCTCGTATTTGGCTAAGTCAAGGCAACCGTTAACGCCTCAAAGAATTCAACAGGCGGGCCAAAGAGGATGCGACACATTGGCAGATGAGCTATCGATATCATGCGCTCCACATGGACGCACCCAGCGGGCCATAGAATTCAATAGGCACTAACCAATGCAACCCTCTCCATCAAGAATTTAATGCTGAATGATAAAGGCGGCAACACATTCTAAGAGCCTTCCAATCAGCAACCTTGTACAGAAAACGAAGGGTCGTTGATGTCAGCACCATCATTACACCTTGGGTCGGCAACAACTGCCACATGGCCGATCGATCATTCGTATACGCCTCGTGGCCATGCGCCCAGAAGACGGCGTGTGCCCCAGTGGTCATACGCCTCCTCAGCTCACTTCTGATCTCAAGCAACAGAAGACTAAGCTCTGCATGCGCCTCATCAAAAGCCATGTGCCTGGACTTGCTCATGACTCCTAAAAGTCAAGAGACCAAGTCGCCTCCCCCGTGCCTGATCCTAGGTGCACCCTGATGCGAAGCTCTGCATGTGCCCCAAAAGCCATGCACCCAGACTTGTCCATGATGACTAAAAATCATAGGACTAAGTCGCCTCCAATAGCCCAATCCTAGGCGCACCCCGACAGATCACTCTCCTCCAAAACTGAGATCTTTGAGCCACAGGCATACGCCAAGCATCCTTTGACTATGTTCTATTCAAAGAATGGGTGCTAACCACCCAAGATCTCAGCAACAACTAAAGCTTAGCAACAGCCATGTGTCAGCTCCTCCGTAGCCCGACGAAGCAGTTTAAGCAGATTCTACTACAACTCGGGGCACATCATCCATGCACCCCCATCAGCATCAGCTACGTAGCGTTCCCACGTCCAGGCACATCCGACATATGCGCACATAAGCAGCCAGCCTGCTATCTATAAATAGAAGGATCACTCCTTCAAGACGGAAACACACACAGACATAGAGAGATATATACAGACAGACTCTTATATCTACATATAGAGGCCAGAAGAGACACTCAACGTCCACTTCTTCTCGCAACGCTCCGGCATCCAGAGCAACCCAGACCTTAAGAGATTTCAATATCGTCGTCAGATCGTCAACGGAGTCAATGTATTACCACTCGCTCCATCGACACAGTACCCAGATAAAAACAAAAGTGTACTCCTAGGACTACATCTATGTACTATATTGTACTCTATTCTATTTGTAATTAAAACAACAAAGAGTTTTAATGGTAAACAAGCTGGCGACTCTGCTGGGGACCTCTTTCTCCTCCAACGAGAAAGTCGTGTCACAATCTGATGACATCAAACTCGGTTCCTTCCACAAAACACTTATGGTGCGCCTCAATCAACAGGCGTACGAGGAGTTCATCTCAGAAGGCAGCACGAGTCCTTCGAAGCGGCTGCCAAAGCCGAAGAATATTCGCCAAGTCTGGGTGCCCAAGGCCGATGCGCCTGGCAGCATCACTAAAGAGGATGTGCCACCACAGCTGGCCCTTCCTACTGACCCATTCAGCAACAGGGATGCACCCAATGGTGCCAAGCATCTGTTTGGGAAATACAGTATTGACTGCATTCCCAACCGTCTTCTTTTCAGTCGAAGAAGATGTACTAACGGAGCAGAGCTGCAACCAATCTCCAGCACAAGAGCTCTGGTACACAGGAGAGAACGTATGTCTTTAACAGACTCACTCGCTGTCATGTCGAGGCACAATTGGATTCTAAATACTATACGCCTTTGCGGGCTAGTATAAAGAAATCCAAGGCAGCATAGGCCATGTGCCACGAATGTGCTACGCCAACAGCAAACCAGAAGCATGCATTCAAAATCATGCACGTTGTTGATGGTAAGCTGTACAGAGTCGACTCGGGCGCATCTATGCCAGAAATGGATCGACTCCTAAAGTTCTTGTCCCGCTTGGACGCATCAACTGCGTTTCGAACCAAGTATGGGTGGGCAACCGCGATGTTGAGTCCATGCGCCCACTTGGATGATACATATAAAATGGACTCAAGTTGCCATAAATATTGTTCCTCTACCAATGATCTGGGCATATCTCATGTACGTGAACCATATCAGGGGGTACAACATTCACATGACCACCCCGACACTTGGCCTTTCCATGTACCTGATGGGGGTGTTAAAGTAAATCTCTTCCATCATAATTTGTGTAATGTGATCAATCACAAATGCAGATCAGAGAAGCTGACTAATAAGCACAATATACCCCTCACAGGGCACACCTGTGCTATGCTCACCATCAACTATTGTTATTGCAAAACAGCGGCTCCACCATAGAGGCAGTCCGGGTTTCAGCGACTACAATCTACGGCACCTATCCGACGTCGCCTCAGAAAGAAAGTGCTAATTAAGGACAGAGCGGGGCCCAAGATCGATTCCTGTCATGTTGTCTCCAATTCCCACTCATTCGGGAGAAAGAAAACTAATAACACCTTAGCCTCTACATCTAAGACTCGGCTGAGGAAGAAAAAAATAGTGGTCCCTTCCCCAGTAGTGTACGAACGCACCCAAGAAAGGATCAAGGCCCTGGCAGAAGCAACAGCCAGGGGTAGTCAAGCCTCTAACAACCCTCCCCTTGAAGATGAAAAAGTGCTTCGACAAACCAACCCTGAGGTAGCTGGGGGTAGCCAACACGAGGCCTCAGAAGAAGAAGCCCCTCTACAGAAAAGCGAAGTCGAAAGCAAAGCCTCGACCGATCCATCCACTTCTGCCCATGTCATGACAGATTACATGGCAGGGGGTGGTGATAAAGGAGAATTAGACGCTCCAGCGCTAGACATCGTGCAGCACATAGACACTCTTGAGGGGAGTCACAAAACCCTCTTTGCCTCTATGCAAATCTCGACCCAGGCGGTGTTCGACATTCGAACCACTCTGGCAAGGGCACCTGTCTCCACCAGCCCCGATCTAGGGGCTAACAGAGAATCAACTATACCCCCTCAACGGGTATCTTCAGGGACGGAGCACCACACTGCACCGCAAGCGTCAGCTCCTTCCAATATCCAACTTCAGGTCGTACCGCCTTCACCTGCTCCCAGCTCGACAAAGGACTTGGTCGAGATGGTCAGAGACCTACGCGAGCATTTTGAGGCCGGAAGTAAACAGGAGGATCGTTAGAAGATGGGACTCCCGCAACCTTACCCCCTCGAATGGAACAAAGTGGTTTATCCTCCCAAGTATAAACCGCAAACACTGACACCATACGACGGGAAGGATTCTCCTCGCCGGTACCTGACCTACTTTCAGTCTCAGACGGAGCATCTCCCAAAAGAAGACGCCTTACTCACGAGCCTGTTTGTCGGGGCTCTGAAGGGAGCCGTATACGACTGGTACTACAGTCTTCCAGACAACTCCATATCATCCTTCGATGACTTGACACGTCTCTTCCTTGATCGATTCTATGACGGAGGGAGAGACATGACCATGTTGTCTCTCATAGAAGTATGACAGACTGAGAATGAGACCATTCGAGTCTTTATCGAATGTTTTCGATAAGCATGTTTAAGGTTGCCTCCGGGCATGCCGGAACATACACTTATTGGAACATGCAGCACGAACATGCTCCCTGCAATCAAGCTCTGGCTCAACTCCACTACCCCGTCTGATTGGAGTGCATTGATCATTAAAGCCGAAGTTGCTGAAAAGAAGGCACGTAATGCTCATCTTCTGGGGGTTAACCTCCCCACCTTCGACGACAGAGGAAAATAGCCTACGACCAGCAGTAGCAACCGCAAACCAAAAAGGAAGCAGGCATTGACTATCAATGCGTCTAACAGCATGTAAGGTCCTGCCCAGAGGCATCCTACCGCACTACGACCGAGATGGTCTACTCCTTCCACGATGAGGATACCTTACAGCTCTTCGAGATACTGAAGTAGGGCAACAAAATCAAGTTGCCTGATCCCAAGCGTCCTGGCGAAGTAGGCAGAGTCGACGACCCAAGGTATTGTCACTACCATCGGTACGTTGGACATCCAACTAAAGATTGCTACATCCTCAAAGACTACATACAGCACATGATCAATGCGAACATCATCTCAGTCGATTACGAGAAGAAGTCAGTCTCGGCCAACTTGGTGTCACTCTAGTTTGGCACCTTACCGCCTACCACAGCTCAAGATGGCATCATCCCTATCCCAAAGGCGACAATAGAATTAGTCAACCTTCCAACAACCCGTGACGATGTGGGTGGGCTGACCCCACTCACAACATCCAAGGGAGAGATAATGTGGGTTCACCCGAATCTTATTCCAGAGCTGACTCAACCGGGGGTACCCTCTACCTCCAAAAGCAAAGGCAAGAAGACCAAGTCTTATCGAATGGTAACTTCCTTCCTTGAAGCACTGCCCGTACAAATGTATTCACAGCAGAACGCCCAGCCAGAGGAGGCTCTGTCCGAAGTGACGCCTCCTATTATCACCACAGCTGTCCAAGGAGAAGGTTTATCCCAACCTCCTACAGCTGATAAACAAAAGCAGAAAGAGGCCCGCTTCGATAGGCCTCTTCGAAAAAACAATACTCCGAGGTTAGCCAAGCCCCACAACTTCGACATACTGGTACAACTTGCCAGTACTCCAGCACGGCTTTCCCTATTCGAGCTCCTCCGCTTATCCAAAGATACTAGGGAGGCTCTCTGCGAAGCCCTGAAGGACGTCAAGTCTTTTATCGATCAGGTCAAGCAGCCTGACGATGATCCTACAGCATGTCTGTACTGCCATAATATGGGGAAGATTATCCCTAACATCACATTCACTCAACAAGATATGCTGCTTAAGAACAACAGGCACAACAGACCCCTGTATTACACAGGGTATGTCAGTGCCATCAAGGTGGATCGAATGCAGATCGACCCTGGGTCTTCTCTCATCATCATCCCCCGAACTCTACTTCAGACATTGGGGATCTCGATGCATCGCCTGAAAGTGTCTTATACTACCATCAGTGACTTCAACGCCAGTAACAATGAGCCGCTGGAGAAGATCTACTTGAAATGTCATATCGACGATCTCCAGACCGAGGTAACTTGTTGTATTATGGATGAAGACGTCAACTACAACATCCTATTGGGACAGCCATGGATACATGAATACATGGTGGTACCATCTACTCTCCATCAATGTATGAAATATGTATCCACCAGCAGCATCATCCGAATAGAGTTTGTTGATGTCGATCCCTTCAGAGGGATTGAAGCCTTCTTCACCGAAGCTGATCTGTACAAATCGATTCATCTTGGAGATGAAGTCAATGACGCTGATGACGAGACAGAAGCTAAGGTCGAAGCTGACTCAGAGGTAGACATGATAATCAATGCTCCCCTAAAAGTACGACTCAAAGGGAAGCCGTCTCAAATATCGTCCCCTATGGTAGTCAAACTCCGCAGGAAGGCACCAAATTCTCCGGACAGGACATCCAATGAAGCTCCGTTAATGATATGCCTCAAAGGCAAGCCCCCTCAAGTGGCGGCTCCTCTCGTAGCCAAGCTACGGGAAAAGGCTCCGACTTTCGGCACACCAACTGAGGCTCCCCTCAAGGTGCGGCTCAAAGGCAGACCTCCTTAGTTGTCGGCACCCATCAGGCCATGAGAGAAGACCTCGGCGTCCTTCTCAGCACAGTCCCAGAAGCTTGCATGGGGTAAGCTCCCAAAGAACTCTCATGAACCTCCCAAGGCTGCTCCAGTTCTCACAGATGAAGAACTTGGAGAGTACATATCGGCTAATGTTGATGCTCCATCCCTCGATGATGTAATCTCTCGGGACAAGATCTCATATTTTATCAATAAGAGAGTGTCTTTCAATTATTCTAGTTGTCACTCTACTTTTCCAGTATTTTCAAAAATCCTAAATTTTATTTTCTGATTAATGATTAATTGTTAATTGATTTTTCAAATAAATTTTTCTAAATGATTTTTTTGCTTCATTCTTTTAATAGGTGAAAAGGGGAGGGTCTTATTTGCTTAAATATGTTTGGTGGGAGGGGTTTTCTGTAAAAGTGGTCGAATATTTTGGGAATCTGGAGAGAGAATTCTCACTGGCTCGGAGAAATTCTCGAAGCTCTCCAGTCTTCTTCCCCATTTCTTTTCTAAACCCGTCCCCAAGCCCTAACCCTATTTTCGGTCGGCCATGGCTGGGCGGTCATCACCATACTGAGAGGCGACTGAGGACAGAGCCACCGTTCTTCACCGTTAGCGAGCCTCCGTCGGCGGTGCTCGACGAAACCCTATTCTTCTCCGACGATGTGCCATTCTTCTCCGGCGTGCGATGCTCCTCCGCGGCGATCGACGTCCGAGTCTCTCCACCCGGCAATCGGTGGTGAGGTTTAGTTTATGTTGATTTCCATCGGCGAATTCTTGGCAGATCCGCGACCATGGCAACAGCGACTAGATGGCGGTGACGGCGGTGGTCAGTCCACGACAGCATCATTCCATGGCGGCGACCAACTCCTCGATGCAGCGGGATGGCAATTGATCTCCTCCATTAACCGATCGTCAATTTGGTGAGTATCGATTTCCTTGCTCGATTCAATTTGGGATGTTATGGGTGCGAATTCTGGAGTGTGATTTCCCTGTTCTTGATTCAAGATCAATCAGGACAGTGATGAGGTTCGGATCGAATCGTTAGTAATAATTGCGAGTATTTGGACTGGATTTGGAAATATGAGTATTAGATTTTGATAATTCATTTTCCCTTCTATTTTCTGCTTTCGGAGGATTCAATACGTATAATCCATTGCTTAGTTCCTGACATCCGGTAGTTGTTTGACAAATTGTCTCAACAGAGTTCTTGAGCTATTCTGGGACACGAAAGGGAATCATGTCCGTTTCCTGAATTCGTGTTTCTTCTTCAAGACACGATCTCTATACAGGTATCACTCTATCCTCTACATTGCTGAGTTTGTGTCATAAATCTCTTGATTATTTTAGTTATGGTCGTTGGGTGGAAATTATGCTAGGATGCAGGGTGCAGTCATGGTGTTCGACGTTCGTCGTGTCCGAGTCTGTAGTTGTGTCCAATCCTAACTTGTGACCAACCTCTATTGGATCGTGTGGTGTTTGGCAGCGAGTCGAAGGAGAACAGGGTATTACAGTCTTTCCTGTATGGCTCGGATATCCGATGTACTGTGTCAGTTAGTGTCCAGGTGCTCGTGTCCATCAGATGAGATCGAGTCCAGATCCAGTTAGTGTCCAGGTATTGCGTGTCGGGATGCTGTTGTATATGCGGGTGTCGTTTTCTGTTCGTATCTTGTGTGCGTGTCCGTTTCTGTGCTTCAAGATTGATGCTCGTGTCCTAGTGCAGATTGTGTCCAAGAAATGTGCACGTATCAGGATTTGGAGTCAGCAGAGTTTTGTTATTTCAAGTTCATAGTTCTTTACTTCTTATTTCTTGATTTAGGTGGTTGTATAATCCCTCATTTTTTTTCTGAAATAGATTTGAATTGTTGTAGTTTTCTGGTTGACTGTAATTGTGAAATCTGAAATTAATTCTTGTCTTCTTGCAAACTCTGGTTTCGCAGTGACTGTAGAGTTTAGAGGGTTGTAACTATGTGTGTATTTTTCTTTCAAGCAGTTGTACTCTAATGATGAGTGTTGGTGCGAGCATTTGAAACCAATGCCAGGCTTGATTTCTTGAGTAGGCTTGGTTGTTGAGTATTGGGTTGATTCCTATATAGTAAGTTGGGTGTGTTGGCTAAGTATTGACATCTGTTACTAGGGCATGCAAAGTGTGTCGCAAATTTCATTTTATAAATTGTCATAATAGGATTAATTATTATCCAAATAGTAGTATGATTCTTCTCTTACAAATCTTATAGTATATTCTTTTAATACTCTTGTGCCAAGTTAGACTATAGAGTTAATTATTTTATATAGCTAATTAACTCATTTTCAAGCAGTATTAGTGTCAGGAAATTGATTAGCTACCCTCTTGAAAGTGATTAGTAATGATAAGTTAGTTACCATTATTTAGATCTTAATTAAAACCTAAATTGCTAATATTATAAATATTTTCCCTTGAATGATTTTTTTACCTTAATGATAGTTGTTATTGATAAATATACTTTAGTAATTGTTAAAATTTACTTTAAAACTATTTTACTAGTATTGACTAAATCTAGGTTATCCTTGCTATAATTTCCTCTATAATATGTTGTGGCAAACATTCTGGTATGGCTTCAAACAATAATAGTATTATCTAAATAATATTTTACTAAGTTCTCCTAGCTAGTCAGGAAAATTATAGTTAGCTTCTAAATAATAAATGGTGGCTTGATAAGTAATTATATTAATTAGTTAACCTGAAATAGCTGGTGTAGTATTAGAACTTAATCAACATGAACTCATTAAACAGGAGGACATCCAGCTTTACTACCCTTTCTCGATCACCCGAAGCAAGGCAAGTATACTCCTCGGATTTGTTCATTACTCATGTCTTGCATGTTCATCCCTGTATCTCCTTGATTGACACGATGTATCACGACATTGTCTGGTTTCATGTTTTATGTATTATTTGTAAATGGGAGGGGAAATACTATAGATATGTGATCAAACCCTGTTACTATTCATGTGAATAGCTTGAGTCCCGCATCGTGCATACGAGACCAAAGCCGTACCATTTTATGTTCTTTGCATCTACCCAAGCCGATCACAATCTAGATGTATTTCATTATTGCACATGTCAGGATTCAAGTTGTATTTCAGGATTCATGGTTGTATTTCATGTTCAGGTTGTATTTCATAATTCAGGTTGTACTTCATGTTCAGGTTGTATTTCATGTTCAGGACTCATACCATGTTCCCTGTTTTACTTTCAGTATTTTCTGCTCAGTTTCATGTCTTGTCTCATTTCCTGTATTTTACATATATTCCTATTTCTTGTTCATACCATAATGTACATGTTCATTTCCTTGGATATACTTAGCTGCGTTCCTGACTAGGATATGTTGTAGGTGCTTGCAAAATATTGTTCTACTCTATGGGCCAGAGCCCAGGATATTAGCTGAGCAGGATGAGACTTAGCTTGAGGCTTCAGGTTTAGACTACTTAGCTTTATTTTTAGATATTGACTTAAGAGTTCATAGCACTTTTCATTCCTGTTGATTCTGGTACATTATGATATCTGGATTTGTGGATTATGGTGATCTTTCTGGTATACGTTATAGATGCTGTGATTTTTACTTGTCCTTATTATCTGGTTAGATTTCCCTAGCTTTTGGTACAGCTTACTTCATTGTGTCTAACAACGAAGGCTGGGCGTGTCCGACTCGTGTCCGATTATTCGGGAACGGGTCGTGACATGTTTTTAGTGGTAGCCCATGCAGGTCTATCCTAATAGTACCTAGGTATTAGAGTACTATTGGGGGACTTGATTTAAACTAGGAAAACTTGATCACAGCATAGAAAAAATCGGGAATAAGGGTATATCAGGTATATCAGGTATATTGATATCAATAAACACTTGTTGTTTTAGGATTAGGACATTTTAACAGTTTTTTCTTTTTCAGATAGTTCAAGCACGCAACACCGGAACAGTCGATCCATCTACACTTGAAGGTTTCGAGCTCACACTACCTTCTATCACTCTACTATTCCCATGGGTAGTACGCAGTTGACGGAGATGTTTGAAGAGTTCCTTGACAACCAGAAGGAGCATGCCATCCTTTTCCAAGCCAGAATTGTAGATGCACTTTTCAAGCTATGAAGGACTTCTGATTTCCAAACTCCCAGACCGTTGGACTTCTCCGACACCGAGCGCACATCTTACACCAAGGAGCAGATCGAGAACATGGAGCAGCCACTGAAGATCACCAAAGTCTCCGAAGACCCGACTCCTCTGAAGATTTGAGCTACCAACCAAGATATTCAGAACGTAACATGGACAATAGAACGAGATGGGAAGCTGAAGCTCATGAAGGACATGAAGACTTATGATGAATATAACAACTACCTTGGACCCACAAAGCGTCGCAACACTCAGACATTACTTCTTCAGCCGTACCATCAGATTCAGTGAATGATCAATTGTGCTTTCTGTCGCCATCCAGGACATCACTTCGAGGAGTGCCACGGAAGACTTGGACTCTGCCTATCCTATGGATCTTCTGCCCACCGAATAAATAATTGCCAGCAAGTCCCAGATCATAATAGTCGAAGAGCAGTAGGATCTCAGCATCCAGTACGCCAACAGTCGTATATTCGTGCCAAAGCCCTGCATTCCAGCCCCGACGAAAGATTCAGATTCAAATCTAGCCAGCAACCAATTGCAATTTCTGCCACCGCCTAGGACACCACTACAACAAGTGCCACAAAAGACGAAAGCTATGCTTGTACTGCTGATCGCCTGCCCACCAAGTCAAGGACTGCTAGAGACCGCTGATCACACTGTCCAAGGACAAGCACGAGAAGCACCAGTATCACAGAAGAAGGACCGCCTCTCCAGATTCATTAAACGTATGGAGCACTACCATAGGGACCAGCTTATGTCAGGACAGCTAAAGACGTTGAAGAGATTTCAGTCCCGGAGGAATACTGAAGACAGACTGAAGGCAGAAGATTTCTCTTGCATGGTTGGGGAAAACCATGTAACTTGATTCGCAATCCAGTCTTCCCTTAAATTTCTTTTAGTATTTAGATCCTTTCTTGAAACTTCTTGTTTCCTATTTTTGAAACCTTGGTTGATGTCGAAACTTACTTCGAGATATTGTTTCCTAATTCGGTAAACTTGTTTCAGATCCATAATTCGATAATTGTTTGAAATCTATTAATCGATACCGTTTGCATATTCATCATTTCTGACCTTATTTTCTAGTGATGGCTCCTATTTGCAATTTTTGTTCCTTTATCAAACTTCGTATTAATTGAGATTTTAATTCCTACTCGAGATTTCATTTCGAAACCCTGTTCCTCATTCAAAAAAATTTTAAGCTCCGTCCTATTCAAGACGCTGTTACAAATTCCTTTGAGGGTTCGGAAGATTTTGTTTCCTATTCGAGATTTGTTTCCTCATTCATGACTTTGATTTTCTATTCGAGAGTTGTTTGTTCACTATTTTGTTTCGATCTTGTCTCATATCCAAGATTTTGCTTGTTTCAGGGATACTTGTTTCCTAATCGCTTATTGATATTTTGTTCGCTAATCGAACTTGTATTACTTGAGATTTATTCCTACTTAAAAATTCATTTTGAAACTCTGACCCCTATATGAGATTTGGGTTCTTATTCATGATTTGTTCCTATTCAAGAATTTATTTCTGTTCATGACCTTGTTTGACCTCGTCTCCAAATTGAGATTCTATTTGTTTCATATCTACAATTTGATGCTTGTTTCCTATTTCATTAATTGGTACTCTATTTCCTATCCCCTATCCATGGTCTTGCTTCTCGTTCGAGATTTCCTATTCGGGAAGTGCTTTCCATCTGCGAATTTTTGTATTCTATTGGAGATTTCGTTTTCCATTCGAGACCTGTTCGAGATTTCGTTGTTAGCCGAGAATTTGTTAAACTCTATTTCGATGTGAGAATTGCTCCTTACTTCAAAATTTTGTTTCTATTTTGCACTCTGTTTTCTGATCACCACTTTGGGACCTTGTTTTCTATTCGAGATTTTGTTCCCTATTTTGAGGTTGTTGCCATCGAGATTCCGGTTACTATTGGATCTTCGTTCTTTGTTCAAGATTTAAAATCTTCTTGTTTGTCCCTTTTAGCACCCACTACTCCTTAATGGGATCCCTTGTTGTTTCTTCGCACCTAATAAATCCTTTTATTTTAATGGAGAGATAACCGCACCATTATCGTGACTTGGACTATTGAAACTCATTTTGAATTCTTTGAAACTTTTTTAATTCCTATAGATAAAGTTGAAAGACTATTCGATGACCTACTACGGTGTGGCAGTGCGCACTCCAGATAGTATCTGGATTACGGAGACCAAAAGTTTACTGCAACCAGCAGCGCACTGGCGAGACAGGAACTCTAAGTTGAAGTGATTTCAGACATTCACGGGTTTTCAATTATTATTGAGACTTTGTCATATTTTTGATACTATGATATCTTGGGTTGTTTCGTCAATGATTGTTGAAAAATGGATAAGGTTGACAGGATATTCGGTGACATATTGTTATTTGAGTCACGAAGTCGAAAATCCACTGCAGTCAAATATTTACTAGCGGGGTAGGGATCCTAAGCAAAGTAATTTCAAATACCTATATGTTCTCGGGTATCATGGAAATTATATTTCCTTTTTCATATGATTATTGATTTTCGAGAATCAAAAATCCTTGCATGATCACCTTGATTTGATACAAATACCTTTCGGGTAGTCCCATACGTTTTCTCAATCAACAATTTTTCCTTCTTGTATTTTATCGTTGACCCATTTGATTACTAGATTTTGATTCCGTTCCACAAATTTTTTTTTATTATTATTATATTTTAAATGGTACCTATATTTTGATCGTGCTGTGTCTAAATCTTGATCATGCCTATCTAACCATGATTTTCTAATTGCTCCATCTCAATCGTGCTAAACTTCGATTATGAGATCGTGCCTTCATGGTTTTATGCCTCTAAGTTGTAATTAAAACTTCATTCCATCTCGTGCTTATTGAAATCTTGATTATTATAGATCATGTCATATCAATTTCCTGTCTGAAATTTCGTGCTTGGTCTTAACTAATTTCATTTCACTTCATGCCTGACCAATTTTGATCATTATCAATCGTACCCTTGTATCCATTTATTTTGTCAAGATATTCAAATCTGCATACCGGTCATTGACCGTATTCACACTCATGTTTAATTAATCTTAAAGCCTTGTGCCATTTTCTGTACCGTGTTTTACCTTTGAATTTCGAGGACGAAATTATTTTAAGGGGGAGAGATTTGTGTAGCACCCAGTTTTCCAAATGAGGGTAATTTTGAAATTTTGTGTTTATAATTATTTTAATAATGATATTTAATTCATGATATGATTTTTGGTGATTTTAAATCATTTTAAAATTATTTAAATCAATGACTTGTGGTTTTGACGTTTTGCTAGTGAAACCCTAGAGACTGTTTCACCTAGAGCCTAACCATGTGATTATGATATTTTAATATCATTTTTGGCCTAAGGATATTTTTGCATTTGACCTCTTTGAATTATTTTGATATTATTTTATTATTTATGATATTGTTTTGGGGTTATTTGAGTCGGGTTCGAATTTCAACTCAATCCGACTTGAAACGGGGACCCGGAGATAGTTTGACTCTAGTGGGACCCACACACTAGTAAGGCATGGCCCACATGATATTAATTTTAGTCCACATGATAGAAATATTTTAGTTAGAGGTTAGACTAATTATTATGGATAAGGTTAGTGTGATTAGAGACTTTAGAATGAGTAATTTAGCCCCAACCAATTAGCCCTTTCCTAATACTCATAGAATAGGTTAGTGGGGGCATTTTGGACCTTACCATAATAGGACAAATAGCCCCATATGGCCAGCCACTTTGGGAGAGGATAGGCTCAAGTTCATTTCATTATTCTCATCCACACTCTCTCTCTTGTTCTTCCCCAAATTCCTAGAGAGCAATCCCTAGCAATTTCTCCACCAAATCCTTCTATTTTGCCACCAAATCTTCTTCTTTCTTTCTCCATTCTAGCCAAGGAGGAAGCTACCCAAGTTTGGGAGGATTCGGAGCTCGTTCGTGTCCTTTTGGAATCTCTACGTGTCGGTGTCGCTCCGGGAAGGCTTTTCTTTGATTCGATCTACCGGAAGGTATAAATTCCTTCTCCTTTTCATTTCCTCATACATATAGGTCTATTTTGGAACCCATAGGAATGACCCCCATGGTTGTATCTCCATTTGCGTCCATTTTGTGTCCATTTGGAGGTCATAGGAGTGTCCTTTGTATTGTGGTTGTGTCCATGTGGGAAAATCCCAAATTTGGACACACTATGTGTTGTTGTTATGTATGAATGAATTATTACATGTTTAATCTCATATTTTTGTATTGGAGATGTGTTCTATAGTGTCTCATATATATATATATTAGTGTAGAGAGTGAGTTCTTGATATATTATGTTATATATTTGTGTTCTTTTGTCTCAAACTACCCAAATCCGTCATGATTTTTATCTACGTTTTTAATTACAGTCCTAACTTAGAAATATCATAACTTCTAACTCAAAGCTCGGTTTAATCTCTCGTTTTTTTAAAAGAAGCGTATTGAAGTTAGCTTTCCAAAAACATGTATTAACATGCCTAATTCTTTCTGTAACTTTCTGGAGAATTATTTGAGTGTCAGCTGTACGAAAGACAAACGCGTTCTCGGTGTTTTCGCGATTCCGGGAGTTTCCGGAAACGAAAACGCGATCCGTTTGAAGTTTCGAAAAGCTAACACATAGATATATAACATACTTTAATCCTAGATTTTAATTCATGCTGAGATGGTACAGTATTGATTATTAGTAGGAGTTACTATTCGGCATATGCAATTTGTGCACCCTTGTGTGTAATATAATGTTCTATTTGATTTTAACCCATGTTAATGTATATACATTATGTAATTAAATAGAGAATGCAAGCATGAGTAAATGGTTAAATAAATAATGTATGAGGTGTAAGTATCCTATCTAATGTAAGCATGTATAAGTATGGCTTGTAATGAATATGTAGGTTCCATAGTATGTAATGTATGGTGCATATAGTAGTGCAAGAGAATAAATGAATGATGAATGAATGCAAGCATGAATATAATGTAATAATAGATGTAATGTATGCAATATACAAGTTAATGACATGTAATATTCTATGTTAACACAAATCCTATATTATCTCATGTACCCCTTACACTATGTTGACACTATCACACTTGACACTTTGTTCACTTACACTTTGACACTTTTTGATATGTATACACTATGTATGCCCATTTAACCCTCACTTGCCCCTTTGCCATGTTCACATACACACACATAGCCTCTTAAATAAGTATTTATGAATACAGTTAACTTAGCTATGTATGTATATTATATATATGTTAGCATATTGTGTTGTAATATATAAGTTTATATAACCATTTGAAATGCCATGATTATAGAACTAATGTTGAATACCAATATATGCATATGTATATATGTGTAGACATATATAGCTTAAAGTAATAGATTACCTAGTGTATATCCAATGTGAATTCTTGCCTATTTGAGTATTGAATAATTGCATGCTATATAGAGTTGGGTGTATATTGGCTTGTATAGCCTTATATTGATGTGTGCTTGCTACGATAGTCTTGCTTAGGCCTAGTAAGACTTGCTGGGTTAGGACATGACCTAGTTTGACCTAGTTTGACTAGTGTAGTTGACCAAAGTTGACCAAGAGTTGACTTTGGCCTAGTTTGACCTAGATTTATGTAGAATGCATTGTAGTGCTTTATATTACCCTTCTGGACATATTGTGACCTGTACTATTCTAATTAGGAGCCAGACACCTCTCCTCGGACAGTATCTTTACCTTGGATATTCAGATATCAGGCGAGTACATTCTCAGATCATTTCATATCATGCTTAGAATTATTTCCTGCAGTAGATTACTTTACTTGTACTGTCACGATGGTCACACGGATTGGTACTATATGGATCCTTTCTTGAGATGTTATCCTTAGGGAGCATCGGGTACTACATGTTCTGTGCGTTTCACTTACATGGCGTATCACTATGCTTCATTGGTTCTTTGATCACTTACGACATATACTCTTATGATCGTAGAGTCTTCCTGGAATCTTACACTGTTGGATTACCCCCAGAATCCCCATTTATGGGACTTACACTGTTGGGTTACCCCCAGAATCCCTATTTATGGGACTTATACTGTTGGGTTACCCCCAGAATCCTTATTTATGGGACTACTATGTACCACCCTTCAGGGGCTACCACCCTTCGGGGGCTTACCACCCTTCGGGGGCTGTTACGTAGCATCATATAACATAACCTGGCTGGATCCTTGTGTATTGATTGGGGTACGGGGGAGTATTACATGTTCATATTGTACTCTGACTCACTAGTCACTGCTAGTTCTCTATGTATAGTATATATTTCTATTACAGTTCTCTCTCTGTTTACATACTGTTTTCCTTTAGTACCTGTATCTTACTTTACTGCATGATTATATTTTCTAACCTGCTATGATCTGTTGAGATGTACTGTACTCGCTCCAGTCCTGACTGGACCTGTTGATAAATTTTACAGATAGCCTAAGGTGCCTGCTAGCCTAGAGGAGACACATTAGAGGATGTTTAGATAGTTATTTCATTTGTCTGGAGTTGTACTTGATTTGTGGATTACTGTATTTGAGTTTTAAGATGTATTCCTGGGTTTATGTATCTTTGACACTTAGACTTCTATCTCATGTATCTCTTTTGGATTTCATGTTTTATCTATCATTATCATGCTCTGCCTTAGATGTGATTGAGACTGTATCTGCTATGTCACCCCCATTCGGGGAGTATAACTGCTTAGCATTATATTGTTAGATGTTGTGACCTAGGACAGCGTTCTACCGCTGACACTGCGGCGTAGGCTGGGCGTTGTTACGTTCTCGTACCCAAACAGTGGGTGCGGGTCGTGACACGTTTTTAGTGGTGGACCATGCAGGTCGAGTTTATGTAGTGGTATTCGAACTTGAGTACCACTACAGCCTGCAGTAGGATTAGGATATATTTTGAAGGTACTCAATCACAGTTAGGAACCCTTGAGAGATTCTTGGGACGACCCTTGAGAATCTTATTTTAACTTCGATTTGAAAACTCTCTTTTTCCTTGATTGTTTTATCTTTATTTTCTGTTGTTGAATTTGATGGATTATTGTTGAATTTGGGTTTGTATTTATTGATTTTGATGGAAGATTGTTGAATTTTGAATCTTGACGATTAGTTGTAGCATCCGAGTTTGTATTTATATGATTGAAGGATATTGTTCATTTTTGAGTTTGATGTTCGTTGATAAATTTGATTTGATTTTTGGGTATTCATTGTTGATTTAATTTAATTTTTGGCAAGATGAAATTATATGGGCTAGGTCATCTATGTTATGGAATCTAGTCTTCTATAGTCACATTAGCCAGCATGGTGAGGACATATAGTCTGACTCTGGATATATTTTTCGGGTGAGAGAATTTAAGGTTTTCGTAGCCAAGCTAGCGGCACCGCAAAAATGTTAAATACCATGATTCTAGAGATATGTGCATAAGTCAAGGGCTCTGTGATTATCGTAGCCTTGCTTACTAGTATGACGAGGATTTAGAGTACCATGATTGTGGATAGACGCATATGATTATCAGATTGTACCTTAAATATTTTTGAACATGTTTTCTCTACTTTATTTCAGTCCTTCAAAAAAAAAGGGAATTATTAATTGTTTTGTTTTGTTTTGCTTTTCATTATTTAGCTTAGGAGTAACTTTAGCTATTTTATAAACCTTTGTGTAACTTCTTCTATGAATTTCTTCTTAATACAATGAATCGATGATTTTGCTAGACTTTACCTTGGATTTGATATTTTAACTCTGGATTTCAAAATGGTTCCTTCTTTTAAACAGATAAGCAAAATAGATTTTATCGTTATTCCCTTCTTGCTATTATTCTTGTATTAAATAATAATAAATCGTCTTGATTACACCAATCACCTGTTTTGCAATATTGGTAGGAATCTAATGTTGGTCTTGGTATAGAATCTGATTTTCATATTGGAACATGAGAATATATATATGAATATATATAGTGGATACTTTCCTGACACTTATGCATGCTACACTTGATTTCCACCTATCTAAATAAATATTAATATGTCGTTGATGTTAAATTTTCAAAACCCCAATATTTCTGGTTTTCTGCTTTTCCAGTTTAAATTCGTAAGTTAAATATAAATTTCATGTTATTAGTTATGTTTACATCACTGCACATGTATGTCATACCTAGAGTTTCATTTTATCATACCTAGAGTTTCATTTTAAAAAAAAAATTGTTGAGTTTTGTGTTTAAATTTGTCAAATCTGAGACTGTGTGCATATTAACCCTTAATACTGGATTTTAAATGTTAGTTTAAATTGTTGTTTTAAATGTAATATTTAGAGCTGTGTACATTGTTGTTGTAGGGATATAATGTTAGGTTTCATATTCTTACATGATAGGTTGTGATAAACATTGAGTTGGTTTTGATGTTCAAATTTCTCCAAAATCCTGAAAACTAAATATATGTTAACATTTTCACATTGATTTCAAATGTTCAATTTCAGATTTAACATGTAATATTGAACTGTATGCGTAGATAAATGTATGGATAGTATGTTAGGGTTTCACTTCTATCATGTTAGGATGTATTGGGACCATTGAGATTGGTTGCGATGTTCAAAATCCTAAAATCTGAAACTGTGTTATGTTAATATTGTACTGGTTTAAATGTTAGCATCTTTTCAGATTTTGTATGTAAATGCTGAACTAAAACTGGGTTTAACCTTTCAATACTAAGCTATAACCCTGTACAAGGACACACACACCCTAACTTAGTATACACTGTCATGTAACCTAACCCTTTTTCCCCTCTATGTTATGATTATATATCTAGATAGATATATATAGAGCTTAGGCATACATGTTATAATATATAAATACATAACTAAGTCTCTACCTTTTTATATATATATATGGTTAGCCATGCAAGTTGTGATTAAATAGATTGTATATTGTAGATTGTTAACCCATATGCCATGATTAGTGTAACTTGATAGTTATTGTTTGAAATCTAAATCCTCATATACACTTTCATGTATATTCACGTACACACACGCCTACTATCTAACCATATGAACACGTCCCCATACACACAATGCTAGCTTTTTCCTCTCTAACGCTCTATATATATATATTGTGATTGGATTACAATGCAAGTGATTTTTAATTCCTTAATTTTTGAATTTGATTTTCTGTACCTTTTTTTAGATAATTGGTAGTTGCCTTTATTTTATTTTGATAATGACCAATTTTTATATAGGATGGTAGACATCCCTACAATCTTGATGATTGTTGTTCCCTTACCTTCCCAATTAAGACACCCTAGATTGTTTGTGTGTTGATACCATAGTACTGTTTTGACCTAGAATGACCAGTGCACCTAGGTGAGACTTCCAACTGCTACGGTATGCCCTGACCTTGTATACTATTCCTTCAAATTGCATGATTTAGATAAAAAAAATTTAGACCTCGATTGTTGGGAAATAGGGACGTCATCCCATTAGTATCAGTTGTAGATATATATAGGTTAGTCCTGGATGTGGGGATGTGTGTCTATAAACATATAGCTTATGAGATTTATGAGAGATTATAGTATCAGCCTTGATAGGATGTACTAGTCTTTTGGTGAGTATAAATGTGTTTTGAGAGATAGGGGCCTATATGTCTTAGTAATGCATCGTTCCTATGGTAATAGAATGTATTAATAGATGGTTAATAGGAAGATAATAGTTTGAGCATACATATAGCCTATGATCAGTTCCTTTTCATCCTTAGTTAAGACCACTTTAAAATAGGTCCAGTCCCTTGGATATAGGTTCCAGTCCATATTTTATTGAAGTTCCATTACCGCCGTACAGCAGAGCAGTATTAGAGGTATTCCTAGATTGACACTTTTTAGATGTCCGTTTATTATTCCAGTGTTAGGAAGTGTTACCTTAGATATTGGGTAGGTTAGAGGCTCTAGAAGGAGTACTATCGATCTTAAATTTCGAGGACAAAATTTTTCTAAGGTGGGTAGAGTTGTAGCACCCAGTTTCCCAAATGAGGGTAATTTTGAAATTTCGTATTTATAATTATTTTAATAATGATATTTAATTCATGATATAATTTTTGGTGATTTTAAATCATTTTAAAATTATTTAAATCAATGACTTGTGGTTTTGACGTTTTGCTAGTGAAACCGTAGAGACTGTTTGACCTAGAGCCTAACCATGTGATTATGATATTTTAATGTCATTTTTGGCCTAAGGATATTTTTGCACTTGACCTCTTTGAATTATTTTGATATTATTTTATTATTTATGATATTGTTTTGGGGTTATTTGAGTCGGGTTCGAATTTCAACTCAATCCGACTTGAAACGGGGACCCGGGGGTTGTTTGACTCTAGTGGAACCCACACACTAGTTAGGCATGGCCCACATGATATTAATTTTAGTCCACATGATAGAAATATTTTAGTTAGAGGTTAGACTAATTATTATGGATAAGGTTAGTGTGATTAGAGACTTTAGAATAACTAATTTAGCCCCAACCAATTAGCCCTTTCCTAATACTCATAGAATATGTTAGTGGAGGCATTTTGGACCTTACCATAATAGGACAAATAGCCCCATATGGCCAGCCACTTTGGGAGAGGATAGGCTCAAGTTCATTTCATTATTCTCATCCACACTCTCTCTCTTGTTCTTTTCCAAATTCCTAGAGAGCAATCCCTAGCAATTTCTCCACCAAATCCTTCTATTTCGCCACCAAATCTTCTTCTTTCCTTCTCCATTCTAGCCAAGGAGGAAGCTAACCAAGTTTGGGAGGATTCGGAGCTCGTTCGTGTCCTTTTGGAATCTCTACGTGTCGGTGTCGCTCCGGGAAGGCTTTTCTTCGATTCGATCTACCGGGAGGTATAAATCCCTTCTTCTTTTCATTTCCTCATGCATATAGGTCTATTTTGAACCCATAGGAATGACCCCCATGGTTGTATCTCCATTTGTGTCCATTTCGTGTCCATTTGGAGGTCATAGGAGTGTCCTTTGTGTTGTGGTTGTGTCCATGTGGGAAAATCCCAAATTTGGACACACTATGTGTTGTTGTTATGTATGAATGAATTATTACATGTTTAATCTCATATTTTTGTATTGGAGATGTGTTCTATAGTGTCTCATATATATATTAGTGTAGAGAGTGAGTTCTTGATATATTATGTTATATATTTGTGTTCTTTTGTCTAAAACTACCCAAATCCATCTTGATTTTTATCTACGTTTTTAATTTCAGCCCTAAATTAGAAATGTCATAACTTCTAACTCAAAGCTCGGTTTAATCTCCCGTTTTTTTTAAAAGAAGCATATTGAAGTTAGCTTTCCAAAACCATGTATTAATAGGCCTAATTCCTTCTGTAACTTTCTGGAGAATTATTTGAGTGTCAGCTGTACGAAAGACAAACGCGTTCTCGGTGTTTTCGCGATTCCGGGAGTTTCCGGAAACAAAAATGCGATCCGTTTGAAGTTTCAGAAAGCTAACACATAGATCTATAATATACTTTAATCCTAGATTTTAATTCATGTTGAGATGGTACAATATTGATTATTAGTAGAAGTTACTATTCGGCATATGCAATTTGTGCACCCTTGTGTGTAATATAATGTTCTATTTGATTTTAACCCATGTTAATGTATATACATTATATAATTAAATAGAGAATGCAAGCATGAGTAAATGGTTAAATAAATGATGTATGAGGTGTAAGTATCCTATCTAATGTAAGCATGTATAAGTATGGCTTTTAATGAATATGTAGGTTCCATAGTATGTAATGTATGGTGCATATAGTAGTGCAAGAGAATAAATGAATGATGAATGAATACAAGCATGAATGTAATGTAATAATAGATGTAATGTATACAATATACAAGTTAATGAGATGTAATGTTCTATGTTAACACAAATCCTATATTACCTCATGTACCCCCTTACACTATGTTGACACTATCATACTTGACACTTTGTTCACTTACACTTTGACACTCTTTGATATGTATACACTATGTATGCCCATTTAACCCTCACTTGCCCCTTTGTCATGTTCACATACACACATATAGCCTCTTAAATAAGTATTTATGAATACAGTTAACTTAGCTATGTATGTATATTATATATATGTTAGCATATTGTGTTGTAATAATAAGTTTATATAACCATTTGAAATGCCATGATTATAGACCTAATATTGAATACCAATATATGCATGTGTATATATGTGTAGACATATATAGCTTAAAGTAATAGATTACCTAGTGTATATCCAATGTGAATTCTTGCCTATTTGAGTATTGAATAATTGCATGCTATGTAGAGTTGGGTGTATATTGGCTTGTATAGCCTTGTATTGATGTGTGCTTGCTAGGATAGTCTTGGTTAGGCCTAGTAAGACTTGCTGGGTTAGGACATGACCTAGTTTGACCTAGTTTGACTAGTGCAGTTGACCAGAGTTGACCAAGGGTTGACTTTGGCCTAGTTTGACCTAGATTCATGTAGAATGCATTGTAGTGCTTTATATTACCCTTCTGGACATGTTGTGACCTGTGCTGTTCTAATTAGGAGCCAGACACCTCTCTTCGGACAGTATCTTTACCTTGGACATTCAGATATCAGGCGAGTACATTCTCTGATCATTTCATATCCTGCTTAGAATTATTTCCTGCAGTAGATTACTTTACTTATACTGTCACGATGGTCACACGGATTGGTACTATATGGATCCTTTCTTGAGATGTTATCCTTAGGGAGCATCGGGTACTACATGTTCTGTGCGTTTCACTTACATGGCGTATCACTATGCTTTATTGGTTCTTTGATCACTTACGACATATACTCTTATGATCGTAGAGTCTTTCTGGAATCTTACACTGTTGGGTTACTCCCAAAATTCCCATTTTTGGGACTTACACTGTTGGGTTACCCCCAGAATCCCCATTTATGGGACTTACACTGTTGGGTTACCCCCAGAATCTCTATTTATGGGACTACTATGTACCACCCTTCGGAGGCTGTTACATAGCATCATATAACATAACCTGGCTGGATCCTTGTGTATTGATTGGGGGTACGGGGGAGTATTACAGGTTCATATTGTACTCTGACTCATTAGTCACTACTAGTTCTCTATGTATAGTAGATATTTCTATTATAGTTCTCTCTCTGTTTACATACTGTTTTCCTTCAGTACCTGTATCTTACTTTACTGCATGATTATATTTTCTAACCTGCTATGATCTGTTGAGATGTACTGTACTCGCTCCAGTCCTGACTGGACCTGTTGATAAATTTTACAGATAGCCTGGAGGTACCTGCTAGCCTAGAGGAGACACATTAGAGGATGTTTAGATAGTTATTTCATTTGTCTGGAGTTGTACTTGATTTGTGGATTACTGTATTTGAGTTTTGATATGTATTCCTGGGTTTATGTATCTTAGACACTTAGACTTCTATCTCTTGTATCTCTTTTGGATTTCATGTTTTATCTATCATTATCATGCTCTGCCTTAGATGTGATTGAGACTGTATCTGCTATGTCACCCCCATTCGGGGAGTATAACTGCTTAGCATTATATTGTTAGATGTTGTGACCTAGGACAGCGTTCTATCGCCGACACTGCGGCGTAGGCTGGGCATTGTTACGTTCTCGTACCCAAACAGTGGGTACGGGTCGTGACAATTTGTCACTCTACTTATCCAGTATTTTCAAAAATCCTAAATTTTATTTTCTGATTAATGATTAATTGTTAATTGATTTTTTAAATAAATTTTTCTAAATGATTTTTTTGCTTCATTCTTTTAATAGGTGAAAAGGGGAGGGTCTTATTTACTTAAATACGTTTGGTGGAAGGGGTTTTCTGTAAAAGTGGCCGAATATTTTGGGAAGCTGGAGAGAGAATTCTCACTGGCTCGGAGAAATTCTCGAAGCTCTCCAATCTTCTTCCCCATTTCTTTTCTAAACCCGTCCCCAAGCCCTAACCCTATTTCTGGTCGGCCATGGCTGGGCGGTCATCACCACACTGAGAGGCGACTGAGGACAGAGCCACCGTTCTTCACCGTCAGCGAGCCTCCGTCGGCGGTGCTCGACGAAACCCTATTCTTCTCCGGCGACGTGCCATTCTTTTCCAGCGTGCGATGCTCCTCTGCGGCGATCGACGTCCGAGTCTTTCCACCCGGCGATCGGTGGTGAGGTTTAGTTCATGTCGATTTCCCTCGACAAATTCTTGGCGGATCCGCGACCATGGCAACGACGGCTAGATGGCGGTGACGGCGGCGGTCAGTCCACGGCAGCGTCATTCCATGGCGGCGACCAAGTCCTCGATGCAGTGGGATGGCAATTGATCTCCTCCATTGACCGATCATCAATTTGGTGAGTATCGATTTCCTTGCTCGATTCAATTTGGGATGTTATGCGTACGAATTCTGGAGTGTGATTTCCCTGTTCTTGATTCAAGATCAATCAGGACAGTGATGAGGTTCGGATCGGATCGTTGGCAATAATTGCGAGTATTTGGACTGGATTTGGAAATGTGAGTATTAGATTTTGATAATTCATTTTCCCTTCTGTTTTCTGCTTTCGGAGGATTCAATACGTATGATCCTTTGCTTAGTTCCTGACATCCGGTAGTTGTTTGACAAATTGTCTCAACAGAGTTCTTGAGCTATTCTGGGACACGAAAGGGAATCGTGTCCGTTTCCTGAATTCGTGGTTCTTCTTCGAGACACGATCTCTATACAGGTATCACTCTATCCTCTACATTGCTGAGTTTGTGCCATAAATCTCTTGATTATTTTAGTTATGGTCGTTGGGGGAGAATTATGCTGGGATGCAGGGTGCAGTCATGGTGTTCGGCGTTCGCCGTGTCCGAGTCTGTAGTTGTGTCCAATCCTAACTTGTGACCAACCTCTATTGGATCGTGTGGTGTTTGGCAACGAGTCGAAGGAGAACAGGGTATTGCAGTCTTTCCTGTATGGCTTAGATATCCGATGTACTCTGTCAGTTAGTGTCCAGGTGCTCGTGTTCATCAGATGAGATCGAGTCCAGATCCAGTTAGTGTCCAGGTATTGCGTGTCGGGATGCTGTTGTGTATGCGGGTGTCGTTTTTTGTTCGTATCTTATGTGCGTGTCCGTTTCTGTGCTTCAAGATTGATGCTCGTGTCCTAGTGCGGATTATGTCCAAGAAATGTGCGCGTATCAGGATTTGGAGTCAGCAGAGTTTTGTTATTTCAAGTTCATAGTTCTGTACTTCTTATTTCTTGATTTAGGTGGTTGTATAATCCCTCATTTTTTCTGAAATAGATTTGAATTGTTGTAGTTTTCTGGTTGACTCTAATTGTGAAATCTGAAATTAATTCGTGTCTTCTTGCAAACTCTGGTTTCGCAGTGACTGTAGAGTTTAGGGGGTTGTAACTATGTGTGTTTTTTTCTTTCAAGCAGTTGTACTCTAATGATGAGTGTTGGTGCGAGCATTTGAAACCAATGCCAGGCTTGATTTCTTGAGTAGGCTTGGTTGTTGAGTATTGGGTTGATTCCTATATAGTAAGTTGGGTGTGTTGGCTAGGTATTGACATCTGTTACTAGGGCATGCAAAGTGTGTCGCAAATTTCATTTTATAAATTGTCATAATAGGATTAATTATTATCCAAATAGTAGTATGATTCTTCTGTTGCAAATCTTATAGTATATTCCTTTAATACTATTGTGCCAAGTTAGAATATAGAGTTAATTATTTTATATAGCTAATTAACTCATTTTCTAGCAGTATTAGTGTCAGGAAATTGATTACCTACCCTCTTGAAAGTGATTAATAATGATAAGTTAGTTACCGTTATTTAGATCTTAATTAAAACCTAAATTGCTAATATTATAAATATTTTCCCTTGAATGATTTTTTTTACCTTAATGATAGTTGTTATTGATAAATATACTTTAGTAATTGTTAATATTTACTTTAAAACTATTTTACTAGTATTGACTAAATCTAGGTTATCCTTGCTATAATTTCCTCTATAATATGTTGTGGCAAACATTCTGGTATGGCTTCAAACAATAATAGTATTATCTAAATAATATTTTACTAAGTTCTCCTAGCTAGTCAGGAAAATTATAGTTAGCTTCTAAATAATAAATGGTGGCTTGATAATTAATTATATTATTTAGTTAACCTGAAATAGCTGGTGTAGTATTAGAACTTAATCAACATGTACTCATTAAACAGGAGGACATCCAGCTTTACTACCCTTTCTCGATCACCCGGAGCAAGACAAGTATACTCCTCGGATTTGTTCATTACTCATGTCTTGCATGTTCATCCCTGTATCTCCTTGATTGACACGATGTATCACGGCATTGTCTAGTTTCATGTTTCATGTATTACTTGTGTCTGGGAGGGAAAATACTATAGATATGTGATCAAACCATGTTACTATTTATGTGAATAGCTTGGGTCCCTTATCGTGCACGCGGGACCAAAGTCGTACCAATTCATGTTCATTGCATCTACCCAAGCCGATCACAATCTAGATGTATTTCATTATTGCACATGTCAGGATTCAAGTTGTATTTCAGGATTCATGGTTGTATTTCATGTTCAGGTTGTATTTCATGATTCAGGTTGTACTTCATGTTCAGGTTGTATTTCATGTTCAGGACTCATACCATGTTCCCTGTTTTACTTTCAGTATTTTCTGCTCAGTTTCAGGTCTTGTCTCATTTCTTGTATTTTACATATATTCCTGTTTCTTGTTCATACCATGATGTACATGTTCATTTCCTTGGATATACTTAGCTCCGTTCCTGACTAGGATATGTTGTAGGTGCTTGCAAAATATTGTTCTACTCTATGGGCCAGAGCCCAGGATATTATCTGAGCAGGATGAGACTTAGCTTGAGGATTCAGGTTTAGACTACTTAGCTTTATTTTTAGATATTGTCTTTAGAGTTCATAGAACTTTTCATTCCTGTTGATTCTGGTACATTATGATATCTGGATTTGTGGATTATGGTGATCTTTCTGGGATACGTTATAGATGCTGTGATTTTTACTTGTCTTGATTATCTGGTTAGATTTCCCTAGCTTTTGGTACAGCTTACTTCATTGTGTCTAACAACGAAGGCTGGGCGTGTCCGACTCGTGTCCGATTATTCGGGAATGGGTCGTGACACAAGTCTTCCACATTAGAATACCATGTACACTCTAGATAATGCTATGCAGTCATTGCAAACACAAATAATGACTGTGAGTCATATAAATCGAGTTGTCCTGTACCAAGGAGTCTATTAGATAGTCCCGCCTCGGAACAAGGATGAGAAGTCCATTATCTTTGGCAAAGTTGAGCGTCACCAAGATCTCCCACCGATGGAGCCAAAACCCGACACCGGCAGAATGTAAACCAAGTGGTACAATGATCGAGCCAAGTATCTCATCCAAAAGATGGGTTACAACTTGAAGAGCGGCCAAGGTTTGAACTACGACAAAAGTCGACGCCTTCCCCTATGACTTCCAGTGCCAAAAGGGAAGCCGCAAGACTACTATTACCGTACCCGACGGGGGGTAGGCTACATCACGCCTCCAATAACTCCAGAAGAATCAGAAGTAGAGGATGTAAAACATTCTCACTCATCTGAAACTTCGACTTTGGACTCCAACACCAGTATCGGCTCAGTCTTCAAGAAGGTGCTATCAACCAACATGACATTCGTACATCCTTCAGAAAATAAAGACGACGATCAAACAGGAGAGTTCTTCAAAGAAGAACCCTGGGCTCAACGCCTAGGCGCACAATAGGAGTCTCGCTTTAAATTGCGAGAACCCCCTACCGAAGACGAAGTCGAGAAGATCGACCTTGGGGATGGATCTTCATCCAAACCCATCTTCATCAGCAGAGCTTGGTGGGGAAGGACCGAGAATCCTTGATCCACCTGGTCAAAGAATATATCGACGTCTTCGTCTGGAGCTACGAAGACATGCCGGGACTCGACCTATAGGTCACAATGCACAAGCTTAACATCTTACCTGACGCTAAACTCGTTAAGCAGCAACAGTGGTGCTTTCGTCCTAACATCATGGACGCCATTGACAAAGAGATCGACAAGCTCTTGGACAACGGGTTCATTTGTAAAGAACAACACCCCGACTGGGTAGCCAACATCGTCCCCGTCACCAAGAAGAACGGGAAGATTTGAGTCTGTATCAATTTCTGGGACCTCAACTCTGCATATCCAAAGGATGAGTTCCCACTCCCGATCACCGACATAATGATCGACAACACATGTGGCTTCGAACGTATGTCCTTCATGGACAGTTACTCAGGCTACAATCAGATCAAGATATTCCCAGACGAGAAGCACACGTCATTCAGAACTCCAAAGGGGGTATACTACTACACAGTAATGCCCTTTGGCTTGAAGAATGCAGGTGCCACATACCAACGAGCTATGAGCACCATCTTCCGTCAACACCTTCGTAAGACAATCGAGTGTTATGTTGACGATATCACCGTCAAGAGCCATCTTATGGGCGATCACCTACGAGATCTGAAGACAATCTTCGATCTCATGCGGGCGAATCAGCTTAAAATTAACCCCGCTAAATCCATCCTTGGGGTTTCTAGTGGAAAGTTCTTGGGCTTCATCATCACTACGAAAGGCATTCATGTCGACCCCGAGAAGACAAAAGCCATCCTTGACATGGACCCTCTGAAGAACCTCAGAGAACTTCGAGGCCTACAAGGACGACTCGCCTACATTCAGAGGTTTATCGTGAACCTTTCTGGAAAATGTCGACACTTCACCAAGCTTATGAAAAAGGAAGTTTCTTACATCTGGACGGAAGAATGTCAGAAAACTTTCGACGATATCAAAGCTTATCTGACAAGTCCTCCGGTCCTGGTGGCACCCGTCGCAGGCAAACCATTCTTACTTTATGTCTGTGCAATGGAACATTCCCTTGGCGCTCTGTTGGCCCAAAACAACGAAGCAGGCCAGGAGCAGGCCATCTACTACCTCAGCAGGACGATGGTTGGGGCGGAACATCGGTACAATCCCGTAGAAAAAAAGTGTCTAGCCTTGGTGTTTGCCATCCAGAAGACTCGACACTATGTCTCGGGACAAACAATCTATGTCATCTCCCGAGTCAATCAACTCAGAATTCTCATGACAAAATCGGAAGCGCTAAACTCTTCGTTGGCTACGTGGGCGATATTATTGACACCCTATGAGATGGTATTCGTACCGCAAAAGGCTGTCAAGGGCCAAGCATTGGCCGACTTCCTCGTCGTGCACCCAATCCCAGAATCGTCCAGGCTCTACGGAGGTATTCCCGATGAGGTGCAAGAAGCAAACATTACCGAAGAAAGCCCAGTCTGGCAGATGTTCTTCGATGGTGCTTCCAGAACAGGCCCCAAAAGCTAAATTATCGTAGGAGTGGGGGTGGTCTTAATCTCTTCGGACAAACTAGTCATCCAGTGCACTTATTCTCTTTCAGAGCCATGCTCCAACAATGTGCGGAGTACAACACCCTCATTATAGGGCTTCAGTTAGCAATACAGCTGGGGGTGGACTACCTTGAATCTTATGACGACTCAAAGCTCGTCATCAATCAAATTCGGAGACAATACGGGGTCCACCATGAAGACCTCATCCTCTATCACAAAGCAGCATTGGACATCATCTCAACCTTCGTAGAATTCTTCATAGAGCATGTGCCCCGGCTGCAAAACTTGGAAGCTGATGCTCTGCCCGGCCTCGCAGCCTCATTGGCTGCACCCGTCAGGACTCAACACTTTGTTATGGTGACGGGTCGGGACTTGGCTTGCCCCAGAAATAATCTGTGCATGCAGATAACTCATGCCATGGCCGCAGACCCTGGCATCAACTTCAGAGACTGTAGGTTCCCATTTATCGACTATGTTGTCTTCAGAATCCTCCTGGAAGACCCAAAAAAGGCAGTCTCAGTCAGAAGGTGCTCTCTTCGGTTCTATTACGATACAGCCTCCAAAATACTGTACCGACAATTCTATGATGGACTTCTCCTCCGATGTCTATCTAACGAAGAAGCCGTTGAAGCTCTTCGAGAAGCTCATGACGGAACGTGCGGAGCTCATCAACCAGGTCCTAAGCTACAGGACCAACTCCGACGTATGGGCTATTACTGGCCCACCATGATGGCTGACGTTATCAAGTATGCAAAAAGTGTCGTGCTTGTTAGCTGTACGCCGACTTCATCTACAGACCGTCAGAGCCTTTACACCCAACGGTTGCCTCTTGGCCATTCGAAGCCTGGGGCATGGATATAGTGGGGCCTATCACTCCTCCTTAGTCAAGGGGACACTGCTTTATCCTGGCAATCACCGACTATTTCTATAAATAGGTGAAAGCAGTACCTCTCACAGAGGTGAAAAGCTCAAAAGTGATCAGCTTCATCAAGCATCATGTCATCTATCGTTTTGGGTTACCTCGAAGGAATATCCACGATAATGGCCCATAATTCATCAGCCATGAGTTCAGTAGGTTCTGCGACAAGAATCGTATTCAGAACGTGGCATCAACCGCTTACAATCCGGCAGCGAACGGATTGGCTGAACCTTTTAATAAGACCTTCATCAAGCTACTCAAAAAGGTTATGTCATCCAATAAGCGTGAATGGGACGAGAAGCTCGACGAATGCCTTTGTGCCTATCATACAATGGTACGGACCCCGACGGAAAATACACTATTCTCTCTGGTTTACGGGAGCGAAGCAGTGCTACCTCTGGAGATTCAAATACCCTCCCTACGGGTGGCGATCACAACTCAGTTGATGGAAGAGAACAATCAACGTCGCCGTCTGTAAGAGTTGGAAGCGCTGGATGAAAAACATCTGTTGGCTCAATAGTGCATCAAACTTTATCAAGCCTGCATATCACAGGCTTTCAACAAAAGGGTCCGACATAGGACTTTTCAAGTGGGCGACCTGGTTCTGGCAGTCAGGAGACCGATGGTGATGACTCACAAAACACCGAGAAAATTCGAACCCAAATGGGAAGGACCCTTCATCATAGAGACGGTATACTCAAACGGTGCTTATCGTCTCTCTCAAGCTAATTGGGACTTGTTCATGATGCCCATCAATGATAAGTTCCTAAAAAACTACTATTCTTGACCTCTGTCGAAAATGTACTGCATCTCCCCAGAGAGAGGACTGGTGGACTTGACCAAACCAAGTTCATACCCCTTCTTTGATAAATCATATGCTTCTGGAACCCAACCGTTTTGTTGTATTCTATCCCCAGTAGGGGGACAACCACGTCCACATTACCTCTAAGTTGCCTCTCTATACCTTATCAAGCAGGATCATGCACCGTGTAAGATCATGCTTAAGGCAATATTTACCACGTCCACATCACCTCTGAGTAAACATTCCGTACAAATAATCCCTGTGTTGTTGCACTATAGAACATCCACGTCCATATTACCTCTGAGCTGTTCTACAAACACCCATAGATTCCACTCCTACCACGTCCATATTACCTCTGAGTATGAAAACTCCACCATTTTAGCTAATATTTACCATGTCTACATTACTTCTGAGTAAATATATTGGCTCTCTCTCTCAACTTATCATCCGTACCTAAAACCAAGGTACGCCAAGGGTGATAAGTCCACAAAATTTTAGTTCATCACAAGAAATGAATAAAGTAAGAGTTCCTTTATTTCTTCATCCAACAAAGATTACATCAGCATTGGAATTGAACAAAAGCAAAAGCTACATCTCAGAAAGGAAACAAAGATCAGAAGTACTAAAAAGGAAAAATCGACTTTGGCCTCTACAAAGACCACAAGTCAGATGATGAACCCCTACAGCCAGAGATCGTAGTTACGTCGAGGTATGTACCACTCCCTCAGCTATTTTGCATATGAAGGCTCGAATTGGTTGAGGTCCTCTTCAAAGACATGAGTGTCAGGACTCCCGGTACTGCTACCTTCCGGTGCCAGTTCCTCCTTAATGATGGCCTCGACTTTCGAAATTACTTCCTCGTCAATGGTCGCCGGTTCATCATTGATTTCAACTTTGGGAGTCACATCCTCCTTAATGTACACGGCTCTTGCTTGATAAAAGGAAGCGGTGTCTTCTTCTTTACAGAGGCCTCTGTCTTCGGCGTGGAACCTGCAAACAGGACCAAAGAGAGAAGTCGGCACGTACCAAAGGTGCATTAGCAACCTGACGCAACATTGGGGTCGAAACCCATGCGCACAGATCAGATTCTAGCTTCGGCATATCATTAGTCCATGCGCGTCAGCTAAAAGGGTTTTGGCGCATTATCAGGACAAAATTCCATGCACGCCAGCCAAAATACATCGACATGAGGCAACTCATCTGCAGTCGAGTCACCCCAACACCACTGCAACAAAAACCAAGGCAAGAGAACACCCACCGAATACCTTCGAGCAAACGTCAGCATGGGTCGCCATGACGATGGGGCTTCCTCCGTGTCGACCTCCAAGGGTTCCTTTCCTTGGCCCCTTCCTCGACCAGCAGCACCGCCTCCGGGAGGCTTGGGAGCCATCTCTCTAACAAAAAAGAAGGAGAAAAGAGCTCTGAGGAAGAAGAAAGCTTTGGCAGAAAGTAGAAGACTCTCTCTCCTCACAGCCGCCTATTTATAGGCTTGGCCTCGTGTGTAAACCGATGAGGCGTGACATCAGCAATCAGTCGCTTCGGGTCTCATGAAACCGACAACTGCTTATCTTCAAAAGATCATCATTAATCTTTCTAGAGATCGAGGTGTTATCTCTTCTTGAGAACAGCATGCGCCCCAACAGCATGCGCTCCTACTGCATGTGCCCTTATAGGGCATGTGTTCAGAAGTCATACGCTCATAGGAGGATATGTGTAACGCCCCAGTCCCAAAATACGTAGGACTAGGAACATAGACATGCCAGCTGTATTTATACGGAGTACATAGGCTTCGTATAGATACATAAGCTGTAAATCTAGTAGAACCATAACTAAACTCATCCACACAGAATAAATGAATAAAAGACATCATATAAAGATAATGAATTGTCTTGATACAATATGTTGGGCGGAGACAAATCTACTACCAACAAAATAAAGAAAAGTACATAGAAAATGAAATGAGTGGCGAGCGAAGCGAAGACGATCCAAATGCAATCATCCTCGAAGAAATAGCGAAGATCACGGCTAGAGCTAGAACACCTGCGAAAGATAATAGCACACACCTGGCAAGACAACTAGGTCCTCAGAGGGACGTAACAAGACACATAATAGCATGCCATATAAACTGAATAAATATTGCTCAAATAAATAAGTCAATCGAATTTATAACATTGTCCAATACGCACCTACTGAATGAGCGTACCATCCCCCCAACCAAACAAGGACAGGAGATGGTAAACTAATTCACGGTGACGTATCTTTCCATGTTATGAATCCAATATGGTATCCGGACCCTAACAAGGTTCAATACCTTCTCATCGAAGTAGTAAGTCACACCTACAACCAAACAAGGACAAGATGTGACGAAGTAATCCGTGACAAGTTATTGTTCCAAGTCACGGTCAGATACAAGTACCCAAACCAAAAGTACTCGTACCTAACGGATAGGGTAGCCTACCGTTCTAAGTGAAATGTGGTTAAGAACAATCCTTCCTACGCATGGGCCCTGGCTAAATAGGATCGGCGTAGTCCCCCTTTGGGCACCAGAGGCCCCAGCAGTAAGAGCATGACGTTCCACAGAATCGTCAGTGGCCGTCAGTAATCATGGGTAATCTGACCCGCGTCTCCGGCGAAGCTCACGGGTTACAAAAGGAAAAGTGCATCGAAGCCCATACGCTAAGGAATTGTCCTCCCCGCCCAATGCCTACTGTGTTGTATCCATAACACAAACCACTATAACCGCTAAGTCAAACTAGCATGCAACCTCTATTAGCGCTTATTCCTATCGCACTGTTTGTACGTACTGGTGGCCAGCCAATCACGTACTTTCGTGTTCTACATGCGACACACAACCTCGTGTTACAACGTGTCAAGGCCAAAGAATACAACACACAAGGTGGTCCCTTAATTCTAGGTTTAATGTGAGAAAAATAATACATAGCAGGAATATAAATGAACAGTAAGTTCTAACAGATTATGCCATATATCACAGTTTTTGCATAAAGAAAATAAATAATGCATGAAATATGAGCTAAAATAAGTAAACAGCAAATGGCAAGGTGTCTTGCCTGGTGGTACGCCTGGTGTACTACGATAATCAAGGTGACATGATCTGCGACTTCAGTACAACAACTATTCATGGAGACCTCGGATGGTGGCACGGACAGTTTCATTGGGTCCAGAAGGGTCGAATTGGTTAGGGTGGACATAAGATAGGCTTGAATTTGGCGAGGGAATAGGAATATGGGATTAAGTCATGGAATGGAAGATAATCGAATGAATAATATAAAAAATAATATATGCAAACTTGAATTTATTTAGAATATTAAGAATGGAGTTTTGTTTATGAAAATCAAATAATCTAATTAAATACTTACTTGGAAATTTATAATCAAAACTATGTTTAAAAAGCCTAGAAAAGAAATTTATCTTAGGACTAAATCTCTTATCTTTATCAAGTTATAATTTATAAATCAAAACTATATTTTAAATAGATAAATTACTATAACAATATTACTAAATAATAAACCCCATAAAATCTTACCTAGAGATAATATTAAGATATTGCACAATGGCTTCTTTTGTAAAATATAATAATAATAATAATAATAATAATAATAATAATAATAATAATAATCAACACAATAAACTTCTGTTCCTAACAGTAGTCTAATAATAATAATAATAATAATAAGGAAACAAACAAAACAACAAAGAAATAATGACAAATATAATGGTTAACAAAAATAAAATAATAATAATAATAAAATAATAATAATAAAAAATTAAACCGATGTACTGTGGTTCTCCTCAGAACACAAAATAGCAAAGATGAGTACTCAATAATAATAAAAAACGAAGAAAGAGAAAAAGAAAAAAAAATATATACAAAAACAAAATTTTGTACTTCTTCCTTCGGGAGAAGTGCCAAGTCCAACCATTACAGTGTAACAAAAAAAAACAAAACATCAATAGAGAGAAGCAGGGAGAGAAGAAGAAGAAAGAAAAAGAAAAGAAAAGAAAAAAATCGAGGGAGAGAGGAGCGAATGAGTGAAGGAGTGAGGCGGTCGGCGATAGGCGGTGGCTCGCGCGGGGGGGGGAGTGAGGAGCTGCGGAGGAGAAGTAGAATGGGGCGGTGCGTTAGGCGGGTGACGGCGGCGGATGGTCGGGTTTTGAAGGGCGGCGGAGCGGATCTGGTGCAGAAGGGGTTTGGGGAGTCGCCGGAGGGCTTGAGCGCGTGCGGCGGTGGACGAGGCCTTGGGTGGCGGCGGACGCTCGGGTTGCGGCGGCCGTCGGCTTCGTCGGAGGAGAAAAAGGATGGGGGCACAGGGATCTAGGTGGTGACGGCGGTCGTTGGAGGTCGGGCGGGCCTGGCGCGGAGTGGTCGGACGGGCGGTGGGTTTCGGGGGACACGGCGGCCGGGTGGATGGGCGCGCCGGAGCTGCTTGTCGGTGCACGGTGGTGCGCACGACGGGTCGTGCGTTGAGGGCAGACCGGCGGGGCGGAACGCCGGACAGAGGCTGCGGCGGAGGTTGATCGGACAGCAAAGGCACTGTCGGAGGTTCGGGTCGCGGCGATGCACGCGGGACGGAGCGGAGAGATCGGTTGGGAAGCCGACGCTTGGCCAGTGCGGAGAAATCGCCGGCGGCGCTGGTTTAGGTAAGGGATTTACCCCTCTTATTCTTCTTCTGTGATGGCGATGGTGGTGGTGACGATGGAGGTAGCGGTGGTTGATGGTGTTGGGAGGCTGTGTGGAATCACGGGTGGCGAGCGGGGGAAGAGGCTGTGGTGGATGGCCGGGGGACGGGTTTTGTCGTAGTGGTTCGGCTCTTGATCGGATAGGTAGCCGGGTTGGTGGCGATTTGTGGTCAGGAGGGTGTTTGGGTGGAGACGGGAAGAAGGGAGACGATGTCGATGAGGCAAGGGTGACGACTGGATTAGGTTAGGAATTTGGGTCTGATTGTATCATCCGTATCGGTTTGTCGATACGGACACGGGATTGATTTGGGTGTCCGGTGTGTCAGATACGGGAGAGGATGATGTAAATATAATAAGGTACTTGAAGGAAAAGGATGGACACGGACACGATGCACTCATACTATGGTTGTAGAATTTGGAGGAATATTGTGAAGAAAATATTGGAGGAGTACCTGCCTATTTATAGGATGTGGGAATTCCCAATTGGATATGAATTAGGATTATTTAAAATCCAAAATAGATAATTCATAATTAATTTTAAAATCAATCAAATTCAAATTCAAATCCAAATCAAATGTAAATCTAATTAATTTCTAGTATAAAATCAATAAGATAAATCAAACTTCAAATATTTAACTATTTAAATAAATCCAAAAATCAAATCAAGTTTTAAATGGCCACAATAACTTCCAAATATATTTTTCAAAATACCACTAATAATAATTTCAAAAATAATAAATATTTTTAAATATCTTTTTGAATAATAAAATACTAATATTAATAATTTCAAAAATTATACTAATAAAATATTTATGCAATGTATGTACGCACTAAAATATTATTTATTATTAATAACTGTATAAACGAAAGTCTTTGTGTAAATAAAATAAATAAAATAATGAACTTGAAAATTTTGGTACGATAGCTAAATAATTATTATGTATAATATTTTGAAACCATAAAAATAGAAGAAAAGTATTTTTTTCAAAAATATGTACGCTCGCACATAATCGCACTCGTCGAGCAATTTTGAAAAATAAAATTTCGTGCGTGACGTATAATACGACTATACGACGTACAATGCAAAAATTTAAATCAGCACCAAATTTAATAAATAAAAAAATAGTAGAAAAATTTAGGGGTTTTACATCCTACCTAACTTAAAAGAATTTCGTCCTCGAAATTAAAATTTAGTAGGGGGTGAGAAGACACAAGGGGGTATCGATGGAGAACAAACAATGACAAAATTACGCCGTAAGAAATTGCGGTCTAGATCATAGAAAAATATAATACGGTATGGTCATAGGGACTGAATGAGGGTCACGATTAATAGAACGAAAAAGATTCACTTAGACTAAGCGATTAGAGGGTCTTGATAGGGTCGAGTAGTTTGGGATGAAGATATAGCAACATCGAGTGAGAATGGTCATAGCCGATGGGAAGGTTAGAGGAAGTTCTAGTATGACACTTTCGTCCTCCTAAAATAGGTGAGGGCGAAGCAATATAGAGTTCAAAGGAGGCGTGAATACGAATACGTGATTCAAGGACGACCAAAAAATTTCAAAAGGAGTTGCCAAGGCAATCGTGGATGGGACTCTAGAGGACAAGTTTAGCTATGTCCCCATCCACGTAGAACGATAAATAAAAGTGAACCAAAGTGCACTTGGTTGATCAGACCATCATGCACCGGTTCTGATAGACAATATGTTAGTGGGGTACCTCCATTAACATATATGTCACGAACAAGCTTGGTAAAAGGCTAAGCTTGCAAAAACTAGGCTACATTAGCATCATTAGTCTAGATAGTAAAAATATAGGCACGATAATAGATGAATAAAAACAAATATGAATAGTCTAAGAGTCATAAGGATCTAAGTCTTGTTTATTCCTATACCGTCATTCTACGGTTTATTGACCAAGGCTTGGTTGACCAAATGGGTTGAATTCCTCTAGTTTCTATGGTCTAGATAATACTATTGGTATTCCCTTAATGGTCAAGGGTGTGTGGAGGGTTTTCTACCCAACTTAAAGAATTAAGCTAAGGGTGTTTGGGACATCTAACTAGTAGGGTCAAACTCTAGCAAACACGAGGGAAAAGAATAAGGATGGAAGGAAGCAAGCAAGATGCAATTGATGAGTCAAACGGTAGATAAAATCAAGGAAAGAGGTCAAGTATGTGGATGAGATCCTAGACTTCGAATCCTATTCGCAGGCTTGCTTGGTACGGTAAAGTAACCAAACAATTTATCTTGACCTGCATGGGCCGCCACAAAAACATGTAACGCTCCAGTCCCAAAATACGTAGGACTAGGAACGTAGACATGCCAGCTGTATTTATACGGAGTACATGGCCTTCGTATAGATACATAAGCTGTAAATGCAGTAGAACCATAACTAAACTCAACCACACAGTATAAATGAATAAAAGACATCATATAAAGATAATGAATTGTCTTGATACAATATGTTGGGCGGAGACAAATCCACTACCAACAAAATAAAGAAAAGTACATAGAAAATAAAATGAGTGGCGAGCGAAGCGAAGACGATCCAAATGCAATCATCCTCGAAAAAATAGCGAAGATCACGGCTAGAGCTAGAACACCTGCGAAAGATAATAGCACACACCTGGAAAGACAACCAGGTCCTCAGAGGGACGTAACACGACACATAATAGCATGCCATATAAACTGAATAAATATTGCTCAAATAAATAAGTCAATCGAATTTATAACATTGTCCAATACGCACCTACTGAACGAGCGTACCATACCCCCAACCAAACAAGGACAGGAGATGGTAAACTAATTCATGGCGACGTATCTTTCTATGCTATGAATCCAATATGGTATCCGGACCCCAACAAGGTTCAATACCTTCTCATCGAAGTAGTAAGTCACACCTACAACCAAACAAGGACAAGATGTGACGAACTAATCCGCGACAAGTTATTGTTCCAAGTCACGGTCAGATAAAAGAACAATCCTTCCTACGCATGGGCCCTGGCTAAATAGGATCGGCGTAGTCCCCCTTTGGGCACCAGAGGCCCCAGCAGTAAGAGCATGACGTTCCGCAGAATCGTCAGTGGCCGTCAGTAATCATGGGTAATCTGATCCGCGTCTCCGGCGGAGCTCACGGGTTATAAAAGGGAAAGTGCATCGAAGCCCATACGCTAAGGAATTGTCCTCCCCGCCCAATGCCTACTGTGTTGTATCCACAACACAAACCACTATAACCGCTAAGTCAAACTAGCATGCAACCTCTATTAGCGGTTATTCCTATCGCACGGCTTGTACGTACTGGTGGCCAGCCAATCACGTACTTCCGTATTCTACATGCGACACACAACCTCGTGTTACAACGTGTCAAGGCCAATGAATGCAATACACAAGGTGGTCCCTTAATTCTAGGTTTAATGTGAGAAAAATAATACATAGCAGGAATATAAATGAACAGTAAGTTCTAACAGATTATGCCATGTATCACAGTTTTTGCATAAAGAAAATAAATAATACATGAAATATGAGCTAAAATAAGTAAACAGCAAATGGCAAGGTGTCTTGCCTGGTGGTACGCCTGGTGTGCTGCGATAATCAAGGTGGCATGATCTGCGACTTCAGTGCAACAACTATTCATGGAGACCTCGGATGGTGGCACGGACAGTTTCATTGGGTCCAGAAGGGTCGAATTGGTTAGGGTGGACATAAGGTAGGCTTGAATTTAGCAAGGGAATAGGAATATGGGATTAAGTCATGGACTGGAAGATAATCAAATGAATAATATAAAAAATAATATATGCAAACTTGAATTTATTTAGAATATTAAGAATGGAGTTTTGTTTATGAAAATCAAATAATCTAATTAAATACTTACTTGGAAATTTATAATCAAAACTATGTTTAAAAAGCCTAGAAAAGAAATTTATCTTTGGACTAAATCTCTTATCTTTATCAAGTTATAATTTATAAATCAAAACTATATTTTAAATAGATAAATTACTATAACAATATTACTAAATAATAAACCCCATAAAATCTTACCTAGTGATAATATTAAGATATTGCACAATGGCTTCTTTTGTAAAATATAATAATAATAATAATAATAATAATAATAATAATAATAATAATAATCAACACAATAAACTTCTGTTCCTCACAGTAGTCTAATAATAATAATAATAATAAGGAAACAAACAAAACAACAAAGAAATAATGACAAATATAATGGTTAACAAAAATAAAATAATAATAATAAAATAATAATAATAAAAATTTAAACCGATGTACTGTGGTTCTCCTCAGAACATAAAATAGCAAAGATGAGTACTCAATAATAATAAAAAACGAAGAAAGAGAAAAAGAAAAAAAATATATACAAAAACAAAATTCTGTACTTCTCCCTTCGGGAGTAGTGCCAAGTCCAACCATTACAGTGTAACAAAAAAACAAAACATCAATAGAGAGAAGCAGGGAGAGAAGAAGAAAGAAAAAGAAAAGAAAAAAATCGAGGAAGAGAGGAGCGAATGAGTGAAGGAGTGAGGCGGTCGGCGATAGGTGGTGGCTCGCGCGGGGGGGGAGTGAGGAGCTGCGGAGGAGAAGTAGAATGGGGCGGTGCGTTATGCAGGTGACGACGGCGGATGGTCGGTTTTGAAGGGCGGTGGAGCGGATCTGGTGCAGAAGGGGGTTTGGGGAGTCGCCGGAGGGGTTGAGCGCGCGCGGCGGTGGACGAGGCCTTGGGTGGCGGCGGACGCTCGGGTTGCGACGGCCGTCGGCTTCGCCGGAGGAGAAAAAGGATGGGGGCGCAGGATCTAGGTGGTGACGGCGGTCGTTGGAGGTCGGGCGGGCCTGGCACAGAGTGGTCGGACGGGCGGTGGGTTTCGGGGGACACGGCGGCCGGGTGGATGGGCGCGCCGGAGGTGCTCGTCCGCGCACGGTGGCGCGCACGACGGGTCGTGCGTTGAGGGCAGACCGGCAGGGCGGAACGCCGGACAGAGGCTGCGGCGGAGGTTGATCGGACAGCAAAGGCAGCGCCGGAGGTTCGGGTCGCGGCGATGTACGCGGGGCGGAGCGGAGAGATAGGTTGGGAAGCCGACGCTTGGCCAGTGCGGGGAAATCGACGGCGGCGCTGGTTTAGGTAAGGGATTTCCCCCTCTTATTCTTCTTCTGTGATGACGATGGTGGTGGTGACGATGGAGGTAGCGGTGGTTGATGGTGTTGGGAGGCTGTGTGGAACCATGGGTGGCGAGCGGGGGAAGAGGCTGTGGTGGATGACCGGGGGACGGGATATGTCGTGGTGGTTCGGCTCTTGATCGGATAGGTAGCCGGGTTGGTGGCGATTTGTGGTCAGGAGGGTGTTTGGATGGAGACGGGGAGAAGGGAGACGACGTCGATGAGGCGAGGGTGACGACTGGGTTAGGTTAGGAATTTAGGGCTGATTGTATCATCCGTATCGGTTTGTCGATACGGACACGGGATTGAATTGGGTGTCCGGTGTGTCGGATACGGGAGATGATGATGTAAATGTAATAAGGTACTTGAAGGAAAAGGATGGACACGGACACGATGCACTCATACTATGGTTGTGGAATTTGGAGGAATATTGTGAAGAAAATATTGGAGGAGTACCTGCCTATTTATAGGATGTGGGAATTCCCAATTGGATATGAATTAGGATTATTTAAAACCCAAAATAGATAATTCATAATTAATTTTAAAATCAATCAAATTCAAATTCAAATCAAAATCTAATGTAAATCTAATTAATTTCTAGTATAAAATCAATGAGATAAATCAAACTTGAAATATTTAACTATTTAAATAAATCCAAAAATCAAATCAAGTTTTAAATGGCCACAATAACTTCCAAATATATTTTTCAAAATACCACTAATAATAATTTCGAAAATAATAAATATTTTTAAATATCTTTTTGAATAATAAAATATTAATATTAATAATTTCAAAAATTACACTAATAAAATATTTATGCAATGTATGTACGCAATAAAATATTATTTATTATTAATAACTGTATAAAGAAAGTCTTTGTGTAAATAAAATAAATAAAATAATGAACTTGAAAATTTTGGTACGATAGCTAAATAATTATTATGTATAATATTTTGAAACCATAAAAATAGAAGAAAAGTATTTTTTTCAAAAATTTGTACGATCACACATAATCGCACTCGTCGAGCAATTTCGAAAAATAAAATTTCGTGCGCGACGTATAATACGACTATACGACGTACAATGCAAAAATTTAAATCAGTACCAAATTTAATAAATAAAAAAAATAGTAGAAAAATTTAGGGGTTTTACAATATGCGCCCAAGATAGCTACTCATGCTTCTTGTTCAAAGTATTCCAAAAACTTGGCAAAAAGTTTTGGAAACTTTGAAGGGGGTCTTGTAGAAGCATAAAATTTCAGACCATAGTCCCTATGCGCCACAAATTTTTATGTGCCCCACGCTGATATGTGCCAGAACAGACAAGAGTACTCGGCACAGCAGAACACAAACAAAGAGTATAAGACATCAAGACACTAAGCTTTTATTTCATATGAAAGTCTATTACATGTCTAATCTCTTTACAAAGGAGAATTCTTTTACAAACAGAAAAAAAAAGATCCTAGAACTGCAGCCAGGCACAGCAACTGCATGTGCCCTATGCCAGGCACATCACTCTGATGTCTCATCCAGGCGCATCGTCTCGTCATTATGGCACAGGCGCATCAGAGCCAATCAGCCCTTGTCTAGCAGAAGGAGGAGCTCTCCTAGCCGGACAAAGATTGCGGCACTACGTCCCAGTCTTCGGACGCAACAGGCACACTCGACAACCTACGACTCTTCCAGCATAACAAAAATCAGAGCACGACCTCCCCGATCTTTGGATGCAACAGGTACCTTCAGCTTGTGTCGGGACATGACGATCCCGATATTTGGATGCAACAGGCACTTTATAGGCTTGTACGAAAATAGGGCCGATGGCGAAAGAACTAACTCGGCGCATCTTCACCTTCGGGAAGAGCTCGTCATCAAGGCTTCTATAAGAACTGAGTTCAGCAGTTTTCCAAGGCAGAGCTCCGGCCAAGTTCATCTTCATATCGAAATAAAGAATGAAAGCAAAGCTTTCCTTCATGCGGCTATTTATAAGCACGTGCAGCCTACACCCGAGTGCCAAATGGCCAATGTTTCAATTTCCATGCAATGAATTTGCATTAATAGCAAATGCATCTGTCTTCTCATATTCGGCTAAGTCAAGGCAACCAATAACGCCTCGAAGAATTCAACAGGCGGGCCAAAGAGGATGCGACACATTGGCAGATGTGTCGTCGATATCATGCGCTCCCCATGGATGCACCCAACGGGCCATAGAGCCATGTGCCCAGATTGGCACTAACCAATGCAACCCTCTCCATCAAGCATTTAATGCTGAATGACAAAGGCGGCAGCACATTCCAAGAGCCGTACAATCAGCAACCCTGTGTAGAAAATGAAGCGTCGCTGATGTCAGCACCATCATTACACCTTGGGTCGGCAACAACTGCTACGTGGCTGATCGATCCTTCATATGCGCCTTGCGACCATGCACCCAGAAGACGACATGCGCCCCAGTGGTCATATGCCCCCTTATCTCACTTCTGATCTGAAGCAACAGAAGACTAAGCTCTGCTCCACCTCAAAAGCCATGCGCCTAGACTTGCTCATGACTCCTAAACGTCATGAGACCAAGTCGCCTCCCCCACACCTGATCCTAGGTGCACCCTGATGTGAAGCTCTGCATGTGCCTCAAAAGCCATACGCCCAGATTTTTCTATAATAACTAAAAATCATAGGACTAAGTCGCCTCCATACGCCCGATCCTAGGCGCACTCCGACAGATCACTCTCCTCCAAAACTGAGATCCTTGAGCCACAAGCATACGCCATGCCTCCTTTGACTCAGTTCTATTCAGAGAATGGGTGCTAACCACACAAGATCTCAACAATAACCAAATATCAGCAACTTCTACATGTCAGCTCCTCCGTATCCCGATGAAGCAGTTCGAGCAGATTCTACTACAACTCGTGGCACATCTCTATGCACCCCCGTCAGCATCAGCCACGTGGCGTTCCCACGTCCAGGCGCATCTGACATATGAGCGCATGAGTAGCCAGCCTGCTATCTATAAATAGAAGGATCACTCCTTCAAGTCGGAGACACACACAGACAGAGAGAGAGATATATACAGACGGACTATTATATCCACATACAGAGGCCAAAAAGACACTCAATGTCCACTTTTCCTTGCAACGTTCCGGCATCCAGAGCAACCCAGACCTTCAGAGAGTTCATGATCGTCGTCAGATCGTCAACGGAGTCAACATATTACCACTTGCTCAATCGACACAGTACCTAGATAAAAATAAAAGTGTACTCCTAGGATTACATCTAAGTCCTACACCTCTGTTCTATTTGTAATTAAAAACACCAAAGAGTTTTAATGGCAAACAATAGGCAGAAGCAAAAGAAGGTTCGCTTTGACAAGCCTCTCAGAAAAGACTCGACAGTAGGGCCTATCAAACCCTGCAACTTTGACATACTGGCATAGCTAGCCAATACCCCAGCTGGATTGTCACTCTTCGAGATCCTACATCTCTCCAAAGAGACATGGGATGCGCTTAGCGAAGCCTTGCAGAACGTCGAGTCATTCCTCACTCCGGTGCGACCACCAAAGGAAGACCCTGCAGTCTACCACATTATCATAGCATGGTTGAAGTGATCCCCAGTATCATATTCATCCAACAAGATATACTACTAAAGAATAACCGACACAATAGGCCTCTGTACTATACAGGGTATATCGGTGCCATTAAAGTCGATCGTATCTACATCGACCCGGGCTCTCTCTCAATATCATCCTAAGGAGTTTGCTCCAAACTCTAGGGATTCTGATGCATCAGGCTAACTGCATCAAACACAACAATTAGTGACTTTAACGCAGGAAAGAGCGAGCCTCTGGACAAAATTTGCTTGAAGTGCCAAATCGGCGATCTCCACACCGAAGTAACTTGCAATATCATCGACGCTGACATAAATTATAATATGTTGTTGGGACAACCATGGATCCATGAGTACATGATCGTTACTTCCACCCTCCATCAGTGCATGAAGTACGTGGCCAGCGACGGGACTATCAAGACCGAGTTCACTAACATCGACCCATTCTGGGGACTTGAAGCCTACTGTACGGATGCTGATCTATATAAGTCAGTCCCGTAGGACGATGGGGGCAATGATGCTGATATGAGGCGGAGACGGCCTCAGAAAGCACAGTGGTTTTCGAAGAACCTCTAAAGGTTCGACTGAAGGGAAGATGCTCCAAGGTGTCTACGCCTCTCGTCGTCAAGCTCCGAGGCAGAGCACCACCTTTGTCCTTAGTAACGTCAGATCATGGCCAGGAGCCTATACGCAAAAGGCTACCTCAGAGGTTCCCAAGGCCGACCATGAAGGCATAGGAGCCTCAGACCGGGACCCCTTTTGTGATCAAACTAAAAGGGAAGCGTCCTCCTCCTCCTCCCTCGACAGCCCTAGTCCTGACCGATGAGGAGCTAGGAGACTACATTTGCGCCAACACGGAAGCACACCCTTTTGATGATGTAATCCCCCGGGATAAAATCTTTCATTTTATTAATAAAAAGTTGTCTTCGAATTACTCTTGTGCATATTGGAACACTAGATACTTCCTAGACAACTATCTATGCAAGCTGCAAACGCAAGTGACAACTGCCAATCATGCGAGCCAAGTTATCCCCTCCCGGGGCACCTACTTCTTCTTCTAGTAAGGAAGAAAGAAGAGGAACCCATCATCTTTGGTCGAGTAGAGCATCCTCAGCGACTAGTTCCCGAAGATCCAAAATTCGACAACGGTAAGATGCAGCTCTACCGCTATGCCTCTCAGTCCAAACACCTTATACAGAAGATGGGTTACGACCTGAACAACAACAAAAGGCTCAACTATGGTAAAGGCCAGTGCCTTCCCTTACGAATTCGAGTTCCAAAGGGAAAGGCCCAAAACTATTACCAGTGCACCCCTCGGAGGTTGGGTTATATTACGCCCACTTCCACTTCAGAAGGCTCGGAGATAGAAGTCATGATGCACTCACACTCTTCTGACTCCTCAACCTGGGACTCCGATACCAATACCGGCCAGGTCTTCAAAAGGATACTGTCAGCTAATATGGCCTCTACAAGCCCTCCTGTCGATGACGAAGACCAGGCTGTCTAGTACTTCGAAGAGGAACCTTGGGCTCAATGTCTGGGGTCTCAATGGGAATGGCGATTTGAGCAGCACGAGCCTTCCACATAAGATGAAGTCATCCAGGATCAAATTGGGAACTGAGGCATACTCTAAGCCCATCTTTATCAGCATGAGTCTGACAGAAGAAGACAAGCAATCTCTAATATAGCTTATCCGAGAATACATCGACGTCTTCGCTTGAAGCTACGAGGATATGCCGGGTCTAGACCCGTAGGTTGCCATGCATCACCTCAACATCTTGTCCGACGTCAAGCCCGTTAAGCAACAACAGCATCGATTTCACCCAAACATCATGGATGCTATCGAGGAAGAAGTCGACAAAATTATCGTGAGTGGCTTCATCCATGAAAAGTAACATCCAGATTAGGTGGTAAACTTCGTCCCGGTCACCAAGAAGAACGGAAAGACATGAATTTGCATAGACTTCAGGGATCTCAATTCGGCTTATCCTAAGGACGAATTTTCCCTCCCGATTACTGATGTGATGATTGACAACACTTGTGGCTTCGAGCGTATGTACTTCATGAATGGTTTCTCCGGCTACAACCAGATCAAGATGCACCCGGAAGACGAGAAGCATACAGCATTCCGAACTCCAAAAGGGGTATATTGTTACACGGTAATGCCCTTTGGATTAAAGAACGTGGTAGCAACATACCAGAGGGCTATGAGCACGATATTCCACAAGCATCTTCGGAAGACGGTGGAGTGTTATGTCTATGACATTACCGTTAAGAGCAAGGACAAGTCCAATCACTTGGATGACCAACAGACGGTGTTCGATCTAATGTGAACGCATCAACTGAAGATGAATCCGACCAAGCCCTTCCTAGGCGTTTCCAGCGGCAAGTTCTTGGGCTTTATCATCACAGCAAAGGGGATTCACATCAATCCAGAGAAGACAAAGGCAATTCTGGACATGGCTCCTCCAAGAAATCTTCGAGAGCTTTGAAGATTGCAAGGGTGCTTGGCGTATATCAGAAGATTCATAGCGAATCTTTTCGGTAAATGTCAACCCTTCACCAAGTTAATAAAGAAAGGGGTCTCCTTTGTATGGACCGAAGAATGCTAACATGCGTTCGATGACATCAAAAAGTACCTCACCAGTCCTTCCGTACTAGTAGCACCAGTCATGGGAAAGCCCTTTTCTGCTATACGTCCGAGCTATGGACCATTCTCTTGGTGCCTTACTAGCCCAAAAGAACAGTGAAGGCCACGAGCAGGCGATATACTATCTCAGCCGAACCATGATTGGAGCCGAACATCGGTATAATCCTGTTGAAAAAGAGTGCCTCGCCCTTCTCTTTGCCATCCAGAAGACGCGGCACTATGTGACCGTACAGACAATCTATGTCGTTTCCAGGATTAATCCCCTCAGAGTCCTCATGACTAAGCCAGGGGCATTAAACTCACGATTAGCCACATGGGCAATCCTTCTAATTCCTTATGATATGGTATTCGTCCCGCAGAAGGCAGTCAAAGGCCAAGTGCTAGCAGATTTCTTGGCAACGCATCCTGTGCCAGAGACATCAAGACTCTACGAAGAGATCTTCGACGAAGTTTTAGAGTCCAATAGAGTCTTAGACAACTCGGTTTGCTGTATGTTCTTTGATGGAGCCTCGAGAACGGGACCAAAGGGTGATATCATCGTAGGGGTCGAAATCGTCCTCATCACTCTCGATGGCCTGGTTATCAATCGCGCATATTCCCTCATGGAGTCGTACACCAACAATGCTGTGGAGTATAACACTCTCATCATTGGGCTCCAACTCGCTAAACAGCTGGGGGTTGACTATATCGAGTCCTATGGAGACTCAAAATTAATCATCAGCCAGGTTCGAGGGCAGTACGAGGTTCAACATGAAGACCTTATCCCCTACCACCAGGAGGCGATCGATATCATCTCCACCGTCACAGGGTTCTTTATAGAACATGTGTCACGCCTGTAAAACTTGAAGGCTGACGTACTAGCTGGTCTCGCTGCTTCGTTGGCTGCCCCCGTTGGGTCCCAATACACTGTTACGGTGATGGAACGAGAGCTAGTCTGTCCGAAGAATGCTCTGCACATATGTCAAAGCTACTCGCTATAAGTAGATACTAACACTCGAGATTGGCGATTCCTATTCATAGACTACACAGCCTATGGGATCCTACCTGAAGACCTAAAAAAAGCAGCTTCCATCAGAAGACTTTCACTCCGATTCATCTATGACACAGCCACCAAAATACTATATCGTCGTTCATACGACGGACTCCTCTATGGTATTTTTTTAGACAGAGGTGCAAGAGGCACTCCAAGAGGCACATAATGGGAGCTGTAGAGCCCATCAGCCTTGTCCCAAGCTACAAGAATAAATGTACCGCATAGGCTATTATTGGCCCACCATGATGGCAGATGCCATAGAATATACAAAGAATTATCGACCGTATCAGTTTCACGCGGACTTTATCTACCAACCGTCAGAATATCTATACCCTACGGTGGCCTCTTGGCCATTCGAGGCATAGGGAATGGACATCGTTAGGCCAATCAGCCCGCTCTCCTCCAAAGGACACCGGTTCATCCTCGTCATCACGGACTATTTCTCCAAATAGGTAGAAGCAGTACCGTTGATAGAAGTAAAGACCTCCAACGTGATCATCTTTATCAAGCACCACGTCATCTACCGCTTCGTAGTTGCTAGGAGGATTGTCTACGACAGTGGCCCCCAGTTCGTAAGCCATGCATTCTATCGATTCTGTAACAAGAATCGGATTTAGAATATGGCATCAATGACTTACAACCATATAGCTAATGGACTAGCCAAGGCATTCAACAAAACCATCGTCAAGCTGCTCAAGAAAGTCGTCTCTTCTAACAAATGCAACTGGAATGAGAAGTTAAGCGAATGTCTATGGGCTTACCGTACGACCGTTCGTACACCCACGGGCAGCACACTATTCTTCCTTGTCTATGGAAGCAAGGCAGTCCTCCCCCTAAAGATCCAAATTTTGTCCTTATAGTTAGCCATCACTAACCAGATGACTGACGAAGATAACCAGCGCCGGCGGCTATAAGAGTTAGAGGCGCTAGACAAAAAAAGCCTGCTAGCGCAGCAAAGAATTGAGCTTTATCAGGCTCGTATTTTCGGTGCCTTTAACAAATAGGTACGAAAAAGAATATTCTAAGTGGACGACCTCGTCTTAGCAGTCCGAAGACCGATGGTGATGACTCACATAACGACAGGGAAGTTCGAGCCCAAGTGGGAGGGACCGTTCATTATAGAGACGTTCTACTCTAATGGTGCCTACCGGCTGGCGAAACCTAATGGTGACTTGCTAATGATGCCCATCAACGGCAAGTTCCTGAAGATGTATTGTGTCTGAAGACGAAACTGGCATAGGCTCCCACATCCCCTAAGGGTGCCTATGGGTTCTGGTAAGGGGATTCCTCTCTTCTATATTTCTTCTCAAGTAGATGAAGCACTTCATGTCCATATTACATCTGGATTGCTCCTCTACACCCAAAATCGCGGCTACCATGTCCATATTACCTCTGAGTAGTCACCCTCTCCTTGATTGATCATATGATTATCATGGCTATCTAGAAAATAGTTCACATTCATACTATCTCTGAATTGTTATTCTACATCCTAGCAAAGATTATGCCTGCCACATTCATGTTACTTCTGGTTAGGCATGTCTTCCGTAATGACCCCTTTTCATGGTCATCAAAGGCCAGGAAACCTTTCACCTGGGCTCGTTAAAGAAAGAGACAGAAAAGTACTTATACAGAAGCATGTGGCTACAAAGACCTATTACAGACTCTTCATAGTTACATACACAGAGGCATTTAATGTTGAAGCTTAAGTACGATGTCAGCCTGGCAATAGAAGTGATGGGCATTTTGCCTACAAAGAGACATGTGTCCATGCTTCTGTTCAAAGTACCCCGAGCTTGACCCAAGTTCGGGACACTCTAAAGGGGGTCTTGTAGATGTACGAAAAATCTCAGCTGACAATATTCCTCCACCACAGCACAAATAATACAATTGTGCAGACAGAGTATTAAAATGACAAAACAGAAGATATGAAAGAAAGTTCTTTTATTATCATGTCTACAAAGGTCTTGTATAGACTCATCAAGGCTACGTATAAAGGACCAACCATATTCTTCTATAAAGGATCGATTACAAAATCAGCAAAACCTAGAGGAGTCTACAAGGGATTTGGTCTTCGTCAAAGCGCAGTCCTCCTTCTTCTCATTATGCATACTGAACGATTGATCGCCATTGAAGCATATTCTGACTTTCTTGTGGGCGCAACCCTCCAAAAGCGCATCAGCTACTCGACTGAAGCGAGCAACTTCCTGAAACAGCAATTGGCCCGGGTTTCCAGAAGGCGCAGAAGGTCTCAAAAGCTAAGAATGGACAGGGCAGAGCACAAACCTGTGGCTCTTTGGGTTGGCCATCCACCCACAAGCTAGATCGTCAGGACCTCGAAGACCTCCAAGGCGTCCCCCAGGTTTGAATTACTCATGAAAAGCGTTCCAGCATGTTCCAAGGCTCATCAACAGTTCTTCTACGAAGGCATAGCCTCTTTGAACGAAAGAATCCTCAACCAAAATCCGACTTAGGCACGGCCAACTGCCGCTTGAAGCTAAGTCTAAATCTAGCATGGTGTTGAAGGACAAGAAGAGGAAGAAGACGTGACTCTTCAGAAGAAACTCCCCCTTTATATAGGGCGGGAGTAGTCCAAAACGCAGGCCACATGGCCTACGGTCAAAGTTTCCACATTAATGGGATGAACCTAGGACTCAGTACGAAGAACCTTATTAAATAAAGTTCATTCGACTAAGTCCTAGACTATCCTAGGACCCCTTGAGATTCCTCAAGTAACGGTGGCAATTAAGAGGGAGTCGTTCATTAAGGACCGATCATTCATTGCTCTTAAAAGAAGACTTCAAAGCTAATCCCTTCAATCCAGAGGCACAGTTACATTACTGTGCCAACCTCAGGCAAAAACTGGTGATGTTTTTACACCACCTCAACTCCAACGGTGCAGCACTCTACTCCGACCCAGAAGCTCAACTACCTTTCATCAGAGACTTGGGAGATACTATTACATCCAACACAAGTTTGTCTGTCGCTCCAAAAGTACAGTAACCTCGTCAACCTGAAGCACAAGCCTACTCGTTGTCCTAAAGTATAGTGACTTTGTCGCTCAAAACATAGCCTTCTCATCGCTCATACGCACAGAGGCTCTGTCGTCTTTGAAGCATAGTCCACTCGTCGCTGGAAAGCACAGAGGCTCCGTTGTCTCCAGAAGAACGATCTACTCGTCATCCCAGAAGCGCAACAGTACTTAGACCTCGCCAGAGGCGCCGGAAGCATGGTCCCATCCAGTCGGTTTGCTTAAACCGACTCTCTCAAAGATAGGATTGGGATCAATCATGATTGATATGTTATCAAATTGATTTAAATCTTAGACGAGGATCAGTCATAATCCAAATCTGAGATGAAATCCCAAGATTTACTCAAGTGCATCCGAACAAGTAAATCGACAACGCCACGTGTCTTCTCCTTCGGTTATTTTGATAACCACCAGAGATCTCGATTGAGGGGAATCTCAATGTCCACCACGTGTCAGTAAGGCAGAAGCCCGTACCGTGAAATAACGACAGATTCTTTCATATCTCAAAACCCTAATGCACATCGCATATGTGCTTTCTCCCCTATAAATAGAAGGAGTTTTCTTTCAACAAGGGGAGACCACTGAATATTAAATCTCCAGCTCCAGGCATCCTATTGATCGACAACCCTAGAGTTCCATCAAAGGCATCAGAAAGTCGGAGCAAGTTCAACTCATCGTCAGATCGTCAACGGAGTAAAGGAGTCGTTGCAGTGCTTGATCTCCACCGTCATACTTTCCCAGAAACTCTTTCCCTTGTACTTAGAATATCATGTTTAGGACTTCCTTCTCTGTACACAGGTCTCCCCATTGTAATTAGAATATCCTGTTTAGGACTTCCTTCTCTATACACAGGTCTTTTTACATTTAATAAGCAAGAAGTTCGTTCAACCTTTTGTGATGTCGAACAATGATGGCACCTGCGGAGTCCATCAGCCTGGTCCTAAGTAGCAAGACCGATTGTGTCGCATGGGCTACTACTGGCCCACTATGATGGCAGACGTCATTGATTATGTAAATTAGTGGCAAGTATGTCAATTGTATGCTGACTTCATCTACCGACCTTCGGAGTTCCTGTACCCTGCGACGGCCGCCTGGTTGTTTGAAGCATGGGGAATGGATATCATTGAGCCAAACAGTCCACCATCCTCCAGAGGACACCGGTTCATGTCACGACCCGCTCCTAATTTTGGAATACGAGTTTGTGGCCAAGTCCAGCCTATGCTGCAGCATCGGCGGTAGTACACGGTCTATGATAACAATGGTCCACAACAAGCACAACACGCACATATATCATCAACAACAAAGCCAACAATAATCACCAAAGATATCCAATAGTCTCAATATCATAATTATCAAATAATCCACTACAACTCATAAAGTCTCGGGAACAAACTCGGATAGCAGAAAATAAAACAAACTAAACTCTATAACTATAACTACTAACTAATATAAATCCATAAGGAAGGAAATATGCTAATTCGCATCGGTGCTGGAATTGGGTACGCCAATGACGTCAGGGTCGCCAACATACTCACCGTAGACCTCGGGATAAATATCGTCGTCTAAAGCTAAAAAATAGTTATCCAGTCAGGATTGGAGTAAGATCACCATAATACTACATTACACGTTATAGTGTACAAGCATGAAGAAATGATAAAAGAAAATTAACTAAAGATAAGTATAGGCATGACATTGTATGATAAGGAAAAACCACTAAGACATGATAACAATATGAAGGTAGACTTTGACATACCACTAAGACATGATGACAATAAGAAGGTAGACTTGACAAAAGAAGAACAATAGACAATAGAGCAACAATAATTAAGTCACGTGTACTGTGTGTTTTAGAATACCAACTTTCAGCATGTAGACGGCTTGGGATATCCGTTAGTCATACGTGTGGTACATGACTGATATTATGCAATCAATGTATAGGGGGTCTGTATTCAATTTGTTGACCACATGCTTACTTATTGTATTCCCTAGGACTGTGCACAATTAAGTCAAACCGACCAAATCGAACCAAGCCAAACCGAACCGATAATTTTTAAACCGAACCGATGGTTCGGTTGGTTTGGTTCAGCTTCAATTTTTTCAAAACCGACCGATTCGGTTCGGTTCATGGTTTGGTTATGCCAAAAACCGTCTAAACCGAACCGAACCAAATCCTTGTCAAATAATTAGGGTTGGCCGGTTGGGTGTGGGTTCATTGGGTTATATTATGTCAGTTTGGTTCATTTATAAACATCACAGCCATTTATCAAGTTGAAGTTGAAAGAGCTCTCTCTCTCTCTCTCTAGTCTCAAAGAGGAGTGCTGGCGGCTTCTATTCTTTTCTAATTGCTCATGTGTACATGAAAGGGACTTTTGGTTGAATGTATATGATTTTTTATTATTATGTATAATTGACATTTTTTTACCTACAACGTGTAAGGTGAACTGAAGCTACTGAATTGTATTTACTATTGCAAAGTGTAAGTCGACTGAGGTTTCACAACAAAAAAAGCATATAGTCTATTTTTTATGTGATCAAAATCGACCAAGCCGAACCGATCCAAACTGAACCAAGTCGATCGGTTTCAAAACCGAACCGACCATTTGGTTGGTTTGGTTCGGTTTTGTTTATTTTCAAATCGATTAACTTCGGTTCGACTTCGGTTGGGACTAAATAGGTCGACCACCGACCGATGCACACCCCTTGTATTCCCCCGCCCGACTCACTCATAACACATGTCCACTACGATAAACATTAGCAATACGATAAACTGTAAACAATGGGAAACAATGAGTAAGACATGAACATGTATTTATATCCAACCGATTCTAACTGTCGTGCACAATAGTAATCATGAACAATGACAATCATGAACTATAAGGAGTAATAGGGAAAAGACGACACGAAGATAAATGCAGTATAAAATAAAGAAAACATAGGTCATAGTGATACTTACCTGCTCCGATAGATGATAAAGTCACAAGTCAAGACGTCGTAGTCCGATCTACCCCGTCAAATAAAAACCACAAGTTAGATCAACGATTCCCACTCCAAAAATCCTAGCAAGTGGCTAATAGGTTAACTTAATTAATACTATTCTAATTCTAGAATAAATTATATAAAATCCTATTTTAACCTATTTAATTCTGAAATAACAATCTAAACACAAATATTTGGCCAAGGCAAGTCATGGTTTCAAATTTGGAACCCGTGACACACAAAACGAGGCGTACGATTGACTAACTAGTCAAACGTTATGACTTCAAAAGTTTGAGTGTGCAACATGGTAGATTTCAGCACCATGAGTGTACTAGAATCAACCGTGTTGCAAAATCTTGATTTGGTCAAAAGTTATCGCCATTATGGCTAACCGTGACCAAATCGATAAACCGTTGACCAAATCTAAATTCTACGAACAAAATAAAATACTAGATGAAACTCTAAATTTTTGAAAAAATTATATGTTGTAGAGCTCAGCGTCAGCTCTCTAAAACTTCAAACGGATCGCCAATCGGAGTTCGGGATCACTCGAAATCTCGAAAACCGTACAACGTATTAATTTTTGGATAACCGACACTCAAATAATTATCCAGAAATTCGAGAACAAAACTCCAAAAAATAAAGTATATATTCAAAAACCTAACCTCACTACGCTTCTAACAAAAAAATGGCGCATAAAACGGACGTCTCGATCAACGGCAAACCCTCCGCGAAGTCGAGGACTCCACTAGAACTCTCCCACAAAAAGTTGCTGGAATTAAATCTAGGGTTTTCGAAATAACTGAATAATATATACATATATATAAGGAGAGGGAGTCGGTGGAATTGGCTTAGGCGGCTGGCGGGGACATGTGTCAAGATCTGGCGCTCTCCGCCCAAATCCAACGGTCCAAAGCCCACGCGGCTATGGCTTGAGCGGCCAGCTGAGTCGGCTCGGCTTCCATATATGGAAACAGCCAACTTAGCGCTGCCAGTGCTGACGGGTGGGCCCGTACCCACACGTCAGCGGCTGACGTGTGGGCCCCCCGATCGGCTGACTGCGTATTTGCTTGGAAAATAGGGTTTTTTAAATGCAAAAAATTAAACAAAAATCAGGAAAAACCTAAAAAATCCTAAAGAATCCAAAAAAATCCCAAAAAAATCCAAAAAATTCCTAGAAAAATCTAGAAAATATTTGAAGGGTTCTAGAGCCCACATAAATTCTTTGGCCTCATAAATACTCTTGTGTGCCCTTACAGTAATTCCAAGAAGCTTAAGAAAATAATAAAATCATATATAAAATTACCTAAAAATTCTTAAAAAAATTCAGAAAATCTAAAATAGTAAAATAACCTCTTAGGGACCATAGTGACCTCATATGACCTATAATCTAGATGTGCACCCTTGTGAGCTCAAATTCAAATCTCTATTTACCTATGATTCAAACCATTCTATAATTAATAATAATAAACAAAAATAAAATAAAAAGCTCTCTAAAATAAATAAATAAATTTCGGGAGACAAGTGCTACAAACTATCCCACTTAAAAGATTTTTGTCCCCAAAAATCAAACGTCACTAACAATATAATATAATACATAACTCTTACAAGCAATAATTCGTAAACTACGTCATAGAGAGAGATAATGGCTAGGAACATAAGGGAACTAATCAATAATAAGCATACTACGAACTAACTAAGCATGCATCCTATCTAACAATTTAAACTAAGGAAGGCTTTTAAGGAAACATATTTAAGTTATCTATGTCTTGGGGTTGAGTCACAGCCAAAAATGGTTGTCCTTGACGTTGTGCTCCTCCGGATTGCTATTGTAAAACTGGCATATGAGCTGGTGTTGTGGGGCATTCTCGCACTTGGTGGTCTGGCGATCCACAAAGGAGACAAAGTCCTAACCTCTTCCTACAATGATCCCACTTGTGTCCTTCTCTTCCACAATAATTACACTTAGGCTTGGGTAGGATAGGTTGTTGTTGTGGCTAGGATGATACCACCCTAGTTGGAGGATGATGTTGATGCTGGATTTGAAGGGTCTTCTGAGAAATATTAGGACGTTTTGATGGTTCTTGATGACTGCTGTCACGACCCGCACCCTAGAGTTAGGGCACAAGAACGTAACAACGCCCAGCCTACGCCGCAGTGTCGGCGGTAGAACGCTGTCCTAGGTCTCAATGCATCTAATAGTATAAGACTAAACAGTTTATACTCCCCGAATGGGGGTGACATAGCAGAATGTAAACTCAATCACATCTAAGGTAGAGCATAATGGAAGATAGATAAAACATGAAATCCAAAAGAGATACAGCAGATAGAAGCCTAAGTGTCTAAGATACACAAATCCAGAAATACATCTCAAAGCTCAAATACAGTAATCCATAAAATAAATACAACTCCAGACAACTAAAAATAGCTAACTAAACAACCTCTAATGTGTCTCCTCTAGGCTAGCAGGCAACCTCCAGGCTATCTGTAAAATTTATCAACAGGTCCAGTCAGGACAGGAGCGAGCACAATACATCTCAACAAGTCATAACAGGAAAGGAAATGTAATCATGCTAGAGAATAAAATACAGGATCTGAAGAAATAGCATAATGTAAAAGAGAGACTGTAAGTAAATATCTATGATATATATAAAGAGAGACAGTGCTAGTGAATCAGAGTACTGCATAAACATGTGAATGGCTAAGGACTAATTCATAATTACACTACTGGAAATTGATTCATGATTACACTACTTGGATTTATTCACATGTTCACTCATACTCCCCCATCCCCAATCAATACACAAGGATCCATTCAAGTTACGTTAAGATTCATGATTATACTACGTTGCCCATAAAGGGTAATTCATGAATTGATTCGTGAAGGCTCGGTGATCATGAGGGTACATGAGTCACTAGCTGATTCCCGAAGATTCATGATGATAGAAGCATATGATACGTGATGTAAGTGAAACACACATGACAAAAGTATCTGATGCTCCCGAGAGGGATAACATCTCATGAAGGGATCCATATAGTACAAATCCATGTTCCAACGTGTCAGCATCAAGTAAGATAGTCTAAAGCAGGAAATAATCCTAATCATGATATAAAATGATCAGAGAATGTACTCCCCTGATAACCTGAACAGCTGATAGGTATAGGGGTCCAACTGAAGCCACAGAGTTCTATTTAAAGCAACACAGGTTACAAGGTGTTCAAGTTGTAATAAAAGAATCTCTACAAGCAATCTATTTTATTCTAGGTTCTTCTAAGTCAAAACAACTCTAGGTCAACTCCGGTCAATAATCTAGTCATACTAGGTCAAGTGTTGACTTATAGTTGACTTTGGGTCAACTGGTCAACAGGGTAAATTCTAGTCTAATTATTAAAGATATAAAGTGTACTTCGTTATTCGTATGTCGAAACTTACGACACGCAAATCGAGATGAGATGATCAATGGTAAAGTTGATCATCTTATTATAGTGATCCACGTGTCCATCTTGTCAATTTCAGCGATGTGAGATCACTGGAATTGACTGAGCTCAGTTTCGTTGTAGTAATCCCGAAATACGAACATTATAAGAATTAATTATTAATAAATTATGAAAAGGTTAAACTCAGAGAAACTATAAACAAACATTGTCGGACGATGAAATAAACATTGCCAACGTGTCCAGAATAGTCAAATTAGCTAGGATAGCCTATCCATCGGTCCAATTTAGATACAAGGGCAAAAAGGTAATTTCGGGTCAAAACGGTGTCCGTGTCGGAGCCGTTTTGCACCAAAATACGTGCAAGAAAATAAGTCTATAAAATATAACAAATTATATGTCCACGAAACCAGAATGACGATAAGAACCCAACGGTATCTCCAGAATTGGATTCCGTTGACCCGATCTCAATTTGGTCCGTTGACCAGAACTTAGAATTTCGATTTGCACGAAAATACGTACCGGAGCCAATGTTCTCAAAACTCAGCAAACTACCTGTCAACGAGTCCAGAATGATGATACGAACTCAACGGTATATCCGGAATTGGATTTCGATGAGCCGATCTCAAAATGACCCGTTGACCCGGATATTGGTATTCGACTTGCACAGAAATGCGTGTCGGATCCAATGTCCACCAAAACCTAGCAAATTATAGGTCAACGAGTCCAAAATAATGATACAAACTCAACGGTATATCCGGAATTGGATTTCGATGAGACGGCGTCAAAAAGTCCCATTGACCCAGAATGTAGGACCCACTTTGTACCAAAATGCGTGTCCGGGTCCACGTTCTCCAAATCTAACAAATTTTATATAAAAATATGCCAGAACGATGCCACGAGTATAATGGTGGTGTCAGAAATGAAATCTGGAGTCCCGTGTTCAAAAATAGAATTTTACAAGTTGGAAATTACGAATTTGGACGACCAACTTTGGCGTCAAATTCAACCAATCAAACAAGCTCACAATGAAACGAAATTGGAGGGGTAGTAAGAGGATTATACCAGCTTCGTACAGGAACTGGTAGCACGCCAAAAGGAGCTGCGGTGGAGGAGATACAAGCTGACGAAGTTGGCCCCGTAAAACTGTCCAAATTTAATACAATTTAAATGGTCAACTTGGTGGCCAGTTTTCATATATCAAACGATAAAATTACCGGACAAAAATTGACATGAGTGAAGGTGGATATATCGAAATTGTGACGGAGTGAAGAAATCGCTGATCCAATGGTTGGATTTTCGGGAAAATACGTGCGAAGTCGCTGCGACGGGGCGACATTTCAGCTTCGTTCCCGAGCTCGTCACGACGGGACGTCGTTCAAAATGCACAAATCGCCTCGACGGCGCATCCCGGAGGACGGTGGCCGTTAGGGGAGGAGTGCCTAGGTTCGCCAGAAGGGGGGGCCACCTACTGGGGGGTCGCCGGGGGCACAACGGAACGTCGGCGGCAGCGGTGACGCCATGCACGAGCGCGTATATGTGCGCCCAAAGCGCAGCTGCTGTTGCTGCTGTTGCTGTTGTGGCTCGTGCGGCCTGGCCGGCGATGAGGCGCGGCAGCGCGCACGGCCACGACGGCGGAGTGAAGGTGGTGGTGCGGCTTGGTGTCGTATGGAGGAGGTCGCCGGATGGTTGGTGGTGATGGCCGTTGTTGATATTGGAGAAGGAGGTGGGAAGAGGAGGAGTTATGGTTGCGCGGCCTGCCTGGCCAGGTGGCCGGCGGCGAGGCCACGCCGAAGGGGAGGTGAAGGAAGTCCGGCCAGAGCCATGGTGGTGGTGGAGTTGTGTGCTCGGTTGTGATGGAGTTGAAGTTGCTGCTGTTGGTGAGTTTTTGTTGAGTTTGAAAAATTAGAAAGGGAGAGAGAGAAAGAAAGGATAATTAATGAATGTGAGAGGGAGAGAGAAGATGTTGTTCCCTCATAAAAGTTAGGGCCGGCCTAGGCTGTGAGGGGATAGGAGAGTTGTCATGGGAAATGAATGGTAAGGATTTGTTTGGGAAATTAAAGGCTAGGATTAATATAGGAAGGTTGGGTTATTCCTATAGGGATTTAAGTCAACAGAAAATTCCAATAAATATAGAAAAAAATATGTAAAATGAGTACTTGATATTTTTGGGCAAGAAATATGAGGGTGTCATGAGAGAGGAAAAATGAAGCTAGGGTTGGGTTCAGTGGAGCCGGATTGGATCCAAAACCGGACATTGTGCAAAAATTGAATTAAAATTAGGCGTTGATGATCATGGATAAATAAGTAGCACATGGAGATTCCAATAAATAGGACACAAGTGGCGGACGGGTAGTAGGCTCAACGTGGGCCATGTCCATAGTTGGGACTGACAGGTTTTGGTCGACAGGGGACCCACAAATCAAGTTGGAAGATAAATGTGACACCGTGGGGTAAAATAAAATTGGGTCACGTGTCAGGAAAGTTGTGCGAAGCAAATGGAGCACAAGATGGCGTGTCTGAGTGGGACACAAAGGTCATGGGTGACGAGCGTCTCGAGTAGATCTTGCATGAGAAGTTGGTTTCAAGAAAATGACTGGTCTTGCGCTCCCAAATTAAAAGTCACGGCAACGTGCTAATAATGATCAAGGAAAAGAGTAGGAAAATAATTAATAATCAAATGGTCTAAATAGACCAGAAGTTCAGCGAAGCAAAAAGTGTACAAGGGAACAAGTTTGAGTGGGACACTATATACCGTCATGAAGGTAATCCTGTCCACTCCAAAACTCGTGAAGAAGATTTCCAGAGTTGAACATCCCTGACACTCCAAATATCAATGGCACGGAAAGTACACTTAAGGAAAAATAACAGAATAATTTATTTAACAAAACCAATCAATCAGAAAATAAAATAAAATAAAAAAATTAACCCGAAATTCAGGGTGCTCACATCTTACCCACCTTATAAAAATTTCGTCCTCGAAATTAAAATGTCCATACTCCCTCTAGGTCAAACCCCCACAATAAAAGTCCCAGAACTTAAATAAAACATACCATCAAAAAGGACAACGTCCAGGGTCATGGCATACGGTGGTAGTGAAGTCTCATCTAGGTATACTAGTCATGCTAAACCAAGACGGTCATAGGGTATCAAAACACACAAGCAGTTTAGGGTGTTAAACCAAAAAAGACACAGAATAACAATTCATCAAAACTGTAAGACAGCCTACCATCCTATGTGAAAACTGGTACTTATCATAAAAATAAAGAAAGGTAACTACCAATTATCTTTAAAGGGTTCAGAAAAATCAAAATCAAAGTTAAAGAATGAAAGTCAATTTCATGGAAAATTTCAATCACAATACATATTAAGAATATTTAGTTTCGATACGATCTAAGTTGATCAAATTGGGGAAATCAAGATTTGGGTAATATGGAGGACAGTTCAACAAAGTCTGAGAACGAGCATACAAGGATGGAGATTCATGTCGTAATCAAATTTAATTCAATCGAGTATAACCCAAGATAAGAAAAGATAATCGAAGTTGATTTGGTCGTAATTAAGGAAACTAGGATTCAATGATATTGAAAAACCCTTTTAGAGAAAAAATAGAAAAAGATTTCATACGAAGTTAGTAAATCATTTCTCTCTAATACTATCAGTTTATCATTTGCCAATCATATTTTTCTCACAACCCCAATATAAAATCAACCTTCATATGACTACCCTAAAAAATTCTATGACCTTCAGTCATCTAAATTTTACCATGATCACCATAGACAAAATTCAACTTCTAAAACATTTCCCACGAAGCATACCCCTCATAATTAGGTATCAACACTTATCCATTTAATCAAGTTTCCAAATTCTTTCACCTCGTTCTAAATTAGATCCGAAACCTCTAAATCCAGTTTATGGAATCCTTGGACTTGTTTAAATCAAGCCTCATATTTAATTTAACTCCAATGCTACTATATCACACAAATTTATTCTTGTTTATAAATCAACCTTCATATTTTCTTCAACGTTCACCTTCAAATGTTATCCTTTTGAATTCTACAATTCCTTCCAATCATCTAAAATAATTTCTATAACGTAAAATCCTTGTGTTCTCTCTGTCTCTAGTCACCCTCTTACAATATCTAGTTCAATTTCGCATCATCATTTTATTCAACTAAATTCTCCTTCCCATCTCTAAATTTCTACATAACCTTGTAATAGTTCCCAAGAATCAATAACCAAAATTTTTAAGTTCTCAAAACTAGGTTGACCTATGATATCCTCATTAGTTTTGAAATACATCCATGAATTATTCATAACCCACTTTCTGTGATTGTTTCTAAATTGATAACATTTATCCCTCGATTTCATTTTAAACCTTTACCATATCTCCATTTCAAATTTTTCATATTTGACATCCAACACTCTGATTCCTACAAAATTATCATATGATTACCAATTACATCATTTCCGCACTAGATGATTTACGTCACTTTCTCAACATTTCTCAGGCAAAATGATATGAAGATTCAAGAGTTTTCAAGGTATAGCTGACAGAATTATATACGAGATAGGGAATTGATGTAATCAGGACAGTTATATAAGACAAGGAATGATGGTAATAAATATTGACGGGAAGAGAATGATAAAAGAATCTGTTCTGCTTATCTGTTTAAAAGAGGAACCCATTTTGAAATCAGAGCTATAATATCAAATCCAAAATAAGGCCTAGCAAAATCACTGATTTATTGTATTAAGAAGAAATAATTTGTAAGAAGTTACACAAGGTTTATAAAAATAGCTAAAGCCACTCCTAAGCTAAATAATAAGAAACTAAACTAAACAAACAATGATAATTCTTTCTTTCTTTCTTTTTTTATGAATGACTGAAACAAAGTAGAGAAAACATGTTAAAAAAATATTTAAGGTACAATCTGATAATCATATGCGTCTATCCAAAATCATGGTACTCTAAATCCTCGTCATACTAGTGAGCAAGGCTGCGATAATCACAGAGTCCTCGACTTAGGCACATACCTCTAAAATCATGGTATTTAACATTTTTGCGATACCGCTAGCTTGGCTGCGAAAACCTTAAATTCTCACACCCGAGAGATATATCTAAGTCAAACTATATGTCCTCACCATGCTGGCTAATATTACTGTAGAAGACTAGGCTCCATAACTTAGATGACCTAGCCCATATAATTTCAATTTGACAAAAATTAAATTAAATCAACAATGAATACCCAAAAATCAAATCAAATTTATCAACGAACATCAAAATTCAAAAATGAACAAAAATCCATCAAAATACAAACTCGGATGCAACAGCTATCATCAAGATTCAAAATTCAATAATCTTTCATAAAAATCAATAAATACAAACTCAAATTCAACAAATATCCATCAAAAATCAAATTCAACAACAGAAAGTAAAGATAAATCAATTCAAGGGGAGAAAAGTTTTCAAATCGAAGTTAAAATAAGATTCTCGAGGGTCGTCCCAGGAATCTCTTAAGGGTTCCTAACTGTGATTGAGTACCTTCAAAAATATATCATATTCCTAGTGCAGGCTGTAGTGGTACTCTAGTTCGAATACCACTACACAAACTCGACCTGCATGGGCCACCACTAAAAACGTGTCACGACCCGCACCCTAGAGTTAGGGCACAAGAACGTAACAACGCCCAGCCTACGTCGCAGTGTCGGCGGTAGAACACTGTCCTAGGTCTCAATGCATCTAATAGTATAAGACTAAACAGTTTATACTCCCCGAATGGGGGTGACATAGCAGAATGTAAACTCAATCACATCTAAGGTAGAGCATAATGGAAGATAGATAAAACATGAAATCCAAAAGAGATACAGCAGATAAAAGCCTAAGTGTCTAAGATACACAAATCCAAAATACATCTCAAAGCTCAAATACAGTAATCCATAAAATAAATACAACTCCAGACAACAGAAAATAGCTAACTAAACAACCTCTAATGTGTCTCCTCTAGGCTAGCAGGCAACCTCCAGGCTATTTGTAAAATTTATCGACAGGTCCAGTCAGGACAGGAGCGAGCACAATACATCTCAACAAGTCATAACAGGAAAGGAAATGTAATCATGCTAGAGAATAAAATACAGGATCTGAAGAAATAGCATAATGTAAAAGAGAGACTGTAAGTAAATATCTATGATATATATAAAGAGAGACAGTGCTAGTGATTCAGAGTACTGCATAAACATGTGAATGGCTAAGGACTAATTCATGATTACACTACTGGAAATTGATTCATGATTACACTACTTGGATTTATTCACATGTTCACTCATACTCCCCCATCCCCAATCAATACACAAGGATCCATTCAAGTTACGTTAAGATTCATGATTATACTATATTGTCCATAAAGGATGATCATGAATTGATTCGTGAAGGTTCGGTGATCATGAGGGTACATGAGTCACTAGCTGATTCCCGAAGATTCATGATGATAGAAGCATATGATACGTGATGTAAGTAAAACACACATGACAAAAGTATCTGATGCTTCCGAGAGGGATAACATCTCATGAAGGGATCCATATAGTACCAATCCGTGTTCCAACGTGTCAGCATCAAGTAAGATAGTCTAAAGCAGGAAATATAATCCTAAACATGATATGAAATGATCAGAGAATGTACTCGCCTAATAACCTGAACAGCTGATAGGTATAGGGGTCCAACTGAAGCCACAGAGTCCTATTTAAAGCAACACAGGTTACAAGGTGTTCAAGTTGTAATAAAAGAATCTCTACAAGCAATCTATTTTATTCTAGGTTCTTCTAAGTCAAAACAACTCTAGGTCAACTCCGGTCAATAATCTAGTCATACTAGGTCAAATGTTGACTTATAGTTGACTTTGGGTCAACTAGTCAACAGGGTAAATTCTAGTCTAATTATTAAAGATATAAAGTGTACTTCGTTATTCGTATGTCGAAACTTACGACACGCAAATCGAGATGAGATGATCAATGGTAAAGTTGATCATCTTATTATAGTGATCCACGTGTCCATCTTGTCAATTTCAGCGATGTGAGATCACTGGAATTGACTGAGCTCAGTTTCGTTGTACTAATCCCGAAATACGAACATTATAAGAATTAATTATTAATAAATTATGAAAAGGTTAAACTCAGAGAAACTATAAACAAATATTGTCGAACGATGAAATAAACATCGCCAACGTGTCCAGAATAGTCAAATTAGCTAGGATAGCCTATCCATCGGTCCAATTTGGACACAAGGGCAAAAAGGTAATTTTGGGTCAAAACGGTGTCCGTATCGGAGCCGTTTTGTACCGAAATACGTACAAGAAAACAAGTCTAGAAAATATAACAAATTATATGTCCACGAAACCAAAATGATGATACGAACCCAACGGTATCTCCAGAATTGGATTCTGTTGACCCGATCTCAATTTGGTCCGTTGACCAGAACTTGGAATTCCGGTTTGTACGAAAATGCGTGCCGGAGCCAATGTTCTCAAAACTCAGCAAACTACCTGTCAACGAGTCCAGAATGATGATACGAACTCAACGGTATATCCGGAATTGGATTCCGATGAGCCGATCTCAAAATGACCCGTTGACCCGGATATTGGTATTTGACTTGCACCGAAATGCGTGCCGGATCCAATGTCCACCAAAACCTAGCAAATAATATGTCAACGAGTCCAGAATAACGATACGAACTCAACGGTATATCCGGAATTGGATTCCGATGAGCCGGCGTCAAAAAGTTCCGTTGACCCAGAATGTGGGACCTACTTTGCACCGAAATACGTGCCCGGGCCCACGTTCTCCAAATCTAACAAATTTTATATGAAAACATGCCAGAACGATGCCACGAGTCTAATGGTGGTGTCAGAAATGAAATCTGGAGTCCCGTGTTTAAAAATGGAATTTTACAAGTTAGAAATTACGAATTTGGACGTCCAACTTTGGCGTCGAATTCAACCAATCAAACAAGCTCACAATAAAACGAAACTGGAGGGATAGTAAGAGGGTTATACCAGCTTCGCACAGGAACTGGTAGCACGCCAAAAGGAGCTGCGGTGGAGGAGATACAAGCTGACGAAGTTGGCCCCGCAAAACTATCCAAATTTAATACAATTTAAACGGTCAACTTGGTGGCCGGTTTTCATGTATCAAACGATAAAATTAACGGACGAAAATTGACAGGAGTGAAGGTGGATATACCAAGATTGTGACGGAGCGAATAAATCGCCGATCCAACGGTCAGATTTCCAGGAAAATGTGCGTGAAGTCGCTGCGACGGGGCAACATTTCAGCTTCGTTCCCGAGCTCGTCACGACGGGACGTCGTTCAAAACGCACAAATCGCCTCGACGGCGCATCCCGGAGGACGGTGGCCGTCAGGAGAGGAGTGCCTAGGTTCGCCAGAAGGTAGGGCCACCCACTGGGTGTCGCCGGGGGCACGACGGAACGTCGGCAGCAGCAGTGGCGCCATACACGCGCGCGCATATGCGCGCCCAAATCGTAGCTACTGTTGCTGCTGTGGCTCGTGCGGACTGGCCGGCGACGAGGCGCGGCGGTATGCGCGGCCACGACGGCGGGGTGAAGGTGGTGGTGCGGCTTGGTGTCGTATGGAGGAGGTCACCGGATGGTTGGTGGTGATGGCCGTTGTTGATATTGGAGAAGGAGGTAGAAAGAGGAGGAGTTGTGGTTGCGCGGCCTGCTTGGCCAGGTGGCTGGCGGCGAGGCCACGCCGGAGGGGAGTTGAGGGAAGTCCGGCCAGAGCCATGGTGGTGGTGGAGTTGTGTGCTCGGGTGTGATGGAGTTGAAGTTGTTGCTGTTGGTGAGTTTTTGTTGAGTTTGAAAAATTAGAAAGGGAGAGAGAGAGAAAGAAAGGATAATTAATGAATATGAGAGGAAGAGAGAAGATGTTTGTCACAACACGCACCCTAGGGTAAGGGTACGAGAAGTGGGTACGTCCAGCCTACGCCGCAGTGTCGACGGTAGAACGCTGTCCTAGGTCAATCATCTAACAATATAAAGGTACATGTACAGTATATACTCTCCGAATGGAGGTGACATAACAGAATACAATCTCAATCACATCTAGGGTAGAAGAATGAAACATAGATAGATAGACAGTAACTCAAGGGAACAGTACAATAGATGAAATAAGTCTAAGTGTCTAGGATAATATGACATCCAGAATGTCAACCCAATATACAAAATAAGTCTAAGAGTCTGTACATCTCAACATCTCAAAATACAACTCAGAATGTGAGACAAAATAATAATATAGAAATGACTGTCTAGCTAAACTAGCCTAGACTACTGGGGCAACATCCTCAGCTGCAGGTGGATCCTGCTGAGGGTCCTCAAGACAAGTGTCATCTAGTCCTGCTCCATAAAAGGTAGATACCAGAGCCTCATCCTCATCCTCTGTAATATTTTCAACAGGTTCAGTCAGGACAGGAACGAGCATAATACATCTCACACAGTTCATATCAGGTTAGGAAATACGATACAAGCAATAGAGTAAAATACAGGAAGTGCTGAAAGGAAATATACGCTGTAATAGAGATAGCTTGTAAAGGAAATATCTACTGTATATAGAGAACTGTAAGTGGCTAGTGATGTAGAGTACAAGATAGGCATGTGAATGGCTATAATTTATACATGATTACACTACAGAGTTTGTACATGATTACACTACTTTGGAATTATTCACATGTCTACTTCTACTCCCCCGTTTCCCCAATCAATACACAAGGATCTAAACAAGTTACGTTATTATACATGATTACTACACATGAGGCTCATAAATGAGTATACATGAAGTTATACATGAGGGCTCAGTGAACATGAGAGTACATGATCACATGAGTATACATGCATGATGGAAGCATAGGAGTACATGATGAAAGTGAAACACACGTAACATGAAGTACCCGATGCCCCCGAGGGGGATAACATCTCATGTAAAGATCCATATAGTACCAATCCGTGTTACCAATGTGACAGCATCAAGTAAAGTAATCTAGAACGAGAAAGTAAAGCCTGAACAAGTATGAAACGGTCAGAGAATGTACTCGCCTGATAACTGAATGTCTGAAGAGGATATACTGCCTGAGGAGAGGTGTCTGGCTCCTAATCAGAGCAATACAAGTTACAATGTATGCACAATGGTAAAAATAGAGTATACAATGCATACTACATGATTCTAGGTCAATTTGGTCAAAAGTCAAACTTGGTCAACTCTGGTCAATTCTAACGGTCAAACGAGGTCAACTTAAGCCATATTAGGTCACAGGAAGTCAAACCAAGTCACACTAGGCCAAACAAGTCAAGGTTAGTCAAATCTAGGTTAAAGTCAACTCTTGGTCAATATTCTAGTCAAACTAGTCAAGTTATCTAGGGTTTAGTTAGCAGTGGTCAGACTAGTCAATTACTAGTCAATATGGTCAAGCTAGGTCAAGTCTAGGTCAATCTAGACTATCTAAGGTACTACACCACAGGGTCAAGGTATAACCAATACCTATACAAGTATACCACATATAAATACATATATATATATATAATACCAACCTTAATCCTATATTCAAGCTAATCCCATATTCCAATCTCAAGTCATGACTCAACTCTAAGTATCTAACTTAACCCCATACATATCTTAATCTACATAGGTCTTTCCACAAAACCCAAGTCACAATAATATACTTATATATAGGTCAAACCTAAACCAATTAGTTAATAGCCTAGGGTTTAGTCAAATCTTAGTCAACAAGTCCTTCTATGTTCATACAAGCCACTCTAGGTCAATTAGGTCATGGTTGACCTATAGTTGACTTTGGTCAACAATGGTCAATTATCTAGTCAACTAGGTCTACTAGTCAAGTTAGGTCAAACATGGCCATACTAGTTAAACTAGTCATTTTAGGTTAATCCTAGTCAATTTTAGGTTAAATAGGTCAAGTTTGACCTAAGGTTGACTTTGGTCAACTCTAGTCAACAAGGGTCATTAGGTCAATTAGGGTTAGCCCCTAATGGCCATAGGCTAGTAACTTAGGCCATAGGCTAGTTTCTTATAGGTTTCCATATAAACCTATACCTAGAAAGTCACACATATATACATATCTATATATATAGATATACCCAAGTCTATCTACTATATATATATATATATATATATATATATATATATATATATATATATATATATATATATATATATATATTAATATATGTATTCACTATATTTATTAGAAAATCACACAAATATATATATAATGCCACTTATATATATATAATAACATATATACAAACTTATATATAATACATATATATAGAGAGAGAGAAGAAAATGAGATAATAGTGAGAGAGAGAGAGAGAATGGTGTAATAGAGTGAAAGAGAGAGAGTGTCTCACTGACACACGGGCATGGTGTGTGTTCACTGTGAACAGGGGGGGTGTTCTATTCTCAGATTTCTGAGAACAGTAACCACACACACACACACACACAATACACACACACACCTCTATATATATACATATATGTATATACACATGTACACACATGTATATACCCCAAAAATCCACCTACACACGCACACTTATATATACTACGTATACATACACTGAAAACATACCATTATTTGTATAAAACATAATAAAAATCGTTTTAAAATTCGATTTGGAAAAACTGGAAACATTCCAAATTCTGGAAATGTGCACTGTGCACAGGAAAATGGGTAAACCCATTTACACGACCCAAACCGAGCTAAGGCTCGAACCCAAAGGTTGGTAACACTAGCCCCTAGTGTCCTCTACTGTCTTAAGTGCCTGACACGACACCACGACACAATTTGATGTGTCAACACTCACAAAAACTCAATCGGTTAAACTGACACACACACACGAATACACTGCGTCGTGCACGCGTTCCTCACTCTCGTAGACACACCACGAGACACGACACATCTCGTGGTCATGCACAAGTGTAGCCCACATATAGGGCTACACGATCGACACACTGTTACGTGTCATCCTCGTGTCTACAGGTGATACGACACGCGTATCAGTATCGAAAATCGTGTGTTTCAGACCGCGTCGTACACGCGGTCGAGCGTCTCGTGCTCGTAACACAGGACACGACACATCTCGTGATCGTGTCCTAGTGTTCGCCCAGTGATGGGCTACACACGTGTCACCCTGATACGATACCACGACGTGTCCTCGAGGGACACGAGGCTCGTATCAGAGTCGATTTCTCGGCTAAATCGTGCGCGTGCAGTGCAGTGTGTGTCCAGTACGAGTGATTTTTCTCATTCGACACGACACGAGAAGTCATAATACTTTGGGGGCATGCCCCATGTCCATGTCCAATTTCATATGTCCTAGTGCTCTGTGCAGTAAGCACGAGCAGCGTAGTAGCAGGGCACGCGCGCGTGGCCTCGTGCTGCGAGTTCGTATCCATTTTGGACACGGACACAGCACAGAAATGTGCTCAGTCAACTATTGTTGTAACCTACAAGTCTAGGGCTACCCAAAAATGTAATTTGTTTTGGAAAACAACAACCTTTTTCCCTAAGTGGCATTTCACCAAACACTGAAATTAGAATACTGATACGCGTCCGATACGGACACCAAACCAAATCTATTTCCTACCAAACTTGATATACAGTTCCATGGTACCTAGATGCATGCAACTATGAAGAGAAAACACAATATTAATGGGTTTTAGGGCATGTTACCTATGAATGCACAATCCTCAATAATAGGCCTATTTGATTGAAAACCCCCTTCAACTCCCAATGTCCAAAGCTCCACAAATCCCTGCTATCAAGCCATAACTGGTATCCTCTAGTGTAGGGGAGTCCAATGCAAGAAACTAGGCTCAATTTGGAGTCAAAATGATTAATTGGTGAGGGTGTGAAGGTAGAGGGAAAACTAGGTTTTTGTGTATGTAAAAATGGCATGGATGAAGGGGGTGCATATATATGGTGGGGGGTAGGGTTGGCTGCCATGGGGGAGTGTAGGGGTAGGCTTATAGGGTTCCTACCACCTTGCTAACTTAGCCCCTAAGTCTTTGACTAAGGGAATAGATATTTAGGTTTTTCTAAAATATCTAAAAAGTAAATATCTAGATATTTATCAAACTAGATATTTATACATAAAGCTAACATCTAGCATTAGTCTTCTAGGTTAGTGGCTAACCTCTAGATTAGTGCTAAACTAGGTTAGGGACTAACATGACACTAATCAATTAATTAAATAATAATAAATCACATAAATCCAAATAATTCCAAATAAATTCTAAAAAATTACCAAAATACCCTTTAGGCTAAAAAGTGCTAAAATGGTATCCTAATCACTTGGTTAGGTTTACATGGTCATGGTAGTCTCTAGGTTAAGAAATCTTTAGGGTTTACACTAGGGTTATACTAGTAAAGTCACAAAGTCATAAGTCGTGACTTAGAAATAGTTTTAACTAACTAAAAATCACCAAAAATCATATCATGACTAAAATACCATTAATAAATAATAAAAATAATAAATTTTCAAAAATACCCCAATTTCAAAAAAACTGGGTGTTACAAGTCTACCCTCCTTAAAATAATTTCGTCCTCGAAATTTAGATGGTCGTACTCCTCCTAGGTCAAACCTCCAACAATCAGGGTCGAAGCTACTACCTAGCAACATACAAGGTCAACAAGTAAAATACGGGTAGTAGACCTATACTGGGTTATGTCCAAAAATTGGTTAGCAGTTTTAGGCTATAAGGTGTCCTTAATTCAAATCGAAGTCAAAGTAACTCCATGGGGTAAATCAGGATGGAGTCTCAGGTTAGGAAAATCGTACTAAGCAAATGAAGCACACGATGGTATGCCTGAGTGGAACACTAAGGTCATGGGTGTAGGGTGTCATGTCTAGGTCATGTATGTGAAGTTAGTTTTAGGAAAACAACTAGTCTTGTGCTCCTAATTTAAAAGTCACGGTAATGTGCCTACGATGATCATAATTTAGAGTGGGAAAGGTCTATGTTACCTAAATTGAACCAGAAATTATGATGCAATAGTGGTACCAAGGGGATAGGTTAAATAGGACAGTTTGTGGTCTCATCTAGGTGCACTAGTCATTCTAGATCAAGACTGTCCTATGGTATCAAAACGTACAAGCAATCTAGGGTGTCCAATTGGGAATGTAAGGGAACGACAATCATCAAGGCTATAGGGCCGTCTACCATCCTATATGAAAATTGGTCATTAACAAGTAACTGAGAAATTATTAAAAGGTTTACTATTCCATAAAGTGGTAAAAATTGAAAATTTAGGCACAAACAATCACAAATAGATTTTAGTCTTGACACGATCTAAGTTGATCAATTTCAGGATAAATCGAGATTTGGGCAAGATGGAAATTCAATGAAATCAAGTATGAGCACGAGCATCCAATGATGAAGATCTAGGTCATGATTAAATTTAATTCAACTGGATATGAATACGAGGTTCATAGGCGATAAAAATAATTCCAAGGAGAATTATCAAGGCTATTGCGGATAAGATTCTAGGGCAAGTTTAACTATGTCTCCATCCACGTAGATTAATATATGAAAAGCGAACCAAAACGCAATAGGTTGATTAGACCATCATGCGCCGGTTCTGATTAGACAATATGTTAGTGGGTGCGCACCCAATAAAATATGTCATGATCAAGCTCGAAAAGGATAAGCTTGTGAAACTAAGGATAACATTGTAGCATAAGATATAAGTAAGGGTGGAAATGATGAAAGAAAATACATAGTCCAAGATCCTTAACCAATCGGGTCAAGCATTCAAGATAAGTACAAGGTTAAGTATTTAAGGATTCAAGCAGAATACCATCACATGCCAGGTCAAAAGAATTGAGCCAAGGTGGATATCTAATTGAAATAAGAATTAATTTAGTATCATGGTAGAGGTTTTAGTTTAGCCATTTGGCCAGAAAATCATATCAAGAAAATAGAGTACAAGGAGACGGGTTTTTGTAGGACATGGAATACCTACATGAAGATAGGCTAGTCTAGGTGTTATATGTGAAATTTGTTGGAAGGTAACAGCTAGTATTACACTCCGAATATCCAAGTCACGGTAAAGGACGTCCAATGATCTAGAATAGAAAGTGGGAGTTCAAGACGTGACAATTGATACAAAAATAAAGAAGATCAAGTTAACACATGGAATAAAATTAATTAGGAATCCAGTAAATAATTTAGGAACACAGTCCTAGGGATAGATAGGCTACTAGATGAATATAGTTAGGGTTCGATCAAATCAAAGGTCAAGGTTAGAAGGTCTCAATAAAGTCTTGATTTGAGGAAATGTCGAGTAAGTCAGGTTTGGGATACAGTCGCATAGTTTGGTAGAAAGAGTTTAAGCAAGATGCAAAAATAGAGGAGATAGTTCATTTCAAGTAAAAGCAATTAGCAAGAGAATTAGATGGCAAGAAACATGTCACGACCCGAACAATGGGTTTCACAAAACAGATGAGAGTTTTCTCATAAATGTGATTGAGTACCTTAAAATAAAAGATATTAATCTAACATAAAGAAATTAAAATCAACAACTACAAAAATTTTAAAATCATCAACTAACACCAGGATTTAAAGTTCTACAGTGAATCCTACAAAATCAAATTCAATCAAGAAAAAAAAAGAGTTTAAACCGTAATTAAAAATAAGATTCTCAAGGGTCATCCCAGGAATCTCTCAAGGTATCCTAACAGTGATTGAGTATCCTCTCTCACTAAGCCTATTCCTCCAATCCTATCACAGGCTGTAGTGATACTCTAGTTCGAATATCACTACATAAACTCGACCTGCATGGGCCACCACTAAAAACGTGTCACGACCCGCACCCTAGAGTAAGGGCACGAGAAGTGGGTACGTCCAGCCTACGCCACAGTGTCGGCGGTAGAACGCTGTCCTAGGTCAATCATCTAATAATATAAAGGTACCTGTACAGTATATACTCTCCGAATAGAGGTGACATAACAGAATACAATCTCAATCACATCTAGGGTAGAAGAATGAAAGATAGATAGATAGACAGTAACTCAAGAGAATAGTACAATAGATAAAATAAGTCTAAGTGTCTAGGATAACATGACATCCAGAATGTCAACCCAATATACAAAATAAGTCTAAGAGTCTGTACATCTCAACATCTCAAAATACAACTCAGAATGTGAGACAAAATAATAATATAGAAATGACTGTCTAGCTAAACTAGCCTAGACTACTGGGGCAACATCCTCAGCTGCAGGTGGATCCTGTTGAGGGTCCTCAAGACAAGTGTCATCTAGTCCTGCTCCATAATAGGTAAATACCAAAGCCTCATCCTCATCCTCTGTAATATTTTCAACAGGTCCAGTCAGGACAGGAACGAGCACAATACATCTCACACAGTTCATATCAGGTTAGGAAATACGATACAGGCAATAGAGTAAAATATAGGAAGTGCTGAAAGGAAATATACGCTGTAAAAGAGATAGCTTGTAAAGAAAATATCTACTGTATATAGAGAACTATAAGTGACTAGTGATGTAGAGTACAAGATAGGCATGTAAATGGCTAGAATTTATACATGATTACACTACAGAGTTTGTACATGATTATACTACTTTGAAATTATTCACATTTCTACTTCTACTCCCCCGTTTCCCCAATCAATACACAAGGATCTAAACAAGTTACGTTATTATACATGATTACTTCACATGAGGCTCATAAATGAGTATACGTGAAGTTATACATGAGGGCTCAGTGAACATGAGAGTACATGATCACATGAGTATACATGCATGATGGAAGCATAGGAGTACATGATGAAAGTGAAACACACGTATACCCGATGCCCCCGAGGGGGATAACATCTCATGTAAAGATCCATATAGTACCAATCCGTGTTACCAATATGACAGCATCAAGTAAAGTAATCTAGAGCGAAAAACTAAAGCCTGAACAAGTATGAAACGGTCAGAGAATGTACTCGCCTGATAACTGAATATCTGAAGGGGATATACTGCCTGAGGAGTGGTGTCTGGCTCCTAATCAGAGAAATACAAGTTACAATGTATGCGCAATGGTAAAAATAGAGTATACAATGCATACTACATGATTCTAGGTTAATTTGGTCAAAAGTCAAACTTGGTCAACTCTGGTCAATTCTAACGGTCAAACGAGGTCAACTTAAGCCATATTAGGTCACAGGAAGTCAAACCAAGTCATACTAGGCCAAACAAGTCAAGGTTAGTCAAATCTAGGTTAAAGTCAACTATTGGTCAACATTCTAGTCAAACTAGTCAAGTTATCTAGGGTTTAGTTAGCAGTGGTCAGACTAGTCAATTACTAGTCAATATGGTCAAGCCAGGTCAAGTCTAGGTCAATCTAGACTATCTAAGGTACTACACCACAGGGTCAAGGTATAACCAATACCTATACAAGTATACCACATATAAATACATATATATATATAATATCAACCTTAATCCTATATTCAAGCTAATCCCATATTCCAATCTCAAGTCATGACTCAACTCTAAGTATCTAACTTAACCCCATACATATCTTAATCTACATAGGTCTTTCCACAAAACCCAAGTCACAATAATATACTTATATATAGGTCAAACCTAAACCAATTAGTTAATAGCCTAGGGTTTAGTCAAATCTTAGTCAACAAGTCCTTCTATGTTCATCCAAGCCATTTCTAGGTCAATTAGGTCATGGTTGACCTATAGTTGACTTTGGTCAACAATGGTCAATTATCTAGTCAACTAGGTCTACTAGTCAAGTTAGGTCAAACTTGGCCAGACTAGTTAAACTAGTCATTTTAGGTTAATCCTAGTTAATTCTAGGTTAAATAGGTCAAGTTTGACCTAAGGTTGACTTTGGTCAACTCTAGTCAACAAGGGTCATTAGGTCAATTAGGGTTAGACCCTAATGGCCATAGGCTAGTAACTTAGGCCATAGGCTAGTTTCTTATAGGTTCCCATATAAACCTATACCTAGAAAGTCACACATATATACATATCTATATATATAGATATACCCAAGTCTATCTACTACATATATATATATTAATATATGTATTCACTATATTTATAGTGAATACATATATATTGTTTTTTTTTATATTGTTTTTTTTATAGTGAATACATATATATTAATATATGTATTCACTATATTTATTACAAAATCACACAAATATATATATAATGCCACTTATATATATATAATAACATATATACAAACTTATATATAATACATATATATAGAGAGAGAAGAAAATGAGTGAATAGTGAGAGAGAGAGAATGGTGTAATAGAGTGAAAGAGAGAGAGAGAGTGTCTCACTGACACAGGGGCATGGTGTGCGTTCACTGTGAACAGGGGGGGTGTTCTATTCTCAGATTTCTGAGAACAGTAACCACACACACACACACACACAATATACACACACACCTCTATATATATACATATATGTATATACACATGTACACACATGTATATACCCCAAAAATCCACCTACACACGCACACTTATATATACTATGTATACATACACTGAAAACATACCATTATTTGTATAAAACATAATAAAAATCGTTTTGAAATTCGATTTGGAAAAACTGGAAATATTCCAAATTCTGGAAATGTGCACTATGCACAAGAAAATAGGTAAACCCATTTACACGACCCAAATCGAGCTAAGGCTCGAACCCAAAGGTTGGTAACACTAGCCCCTAGTGTCCTCTAGTGTCCTAGGTGCCTGACACGACACCACGACACAATTTGATGTGTCAACACTCACAAAAACTCAATCGGGTAAACTGACACACACACGAATACACTGCATCGTGCACGCGTTCCTCACTCTCGTGGACACACCACGAGATACGACACATCTCGTGGTCATGCACACGTGTAGCCCACATATAGGGCTACACGATCGACACACTGTTACGTGTCATTCTCGTGTCTACAGGTGATACGACACGCGTATCAGTGTCAAAAATCGTGTGTTTTAGACCGCGTCGTGCACGCGATCGTGCGTCTCATGCTCGTAACACAGGACACGACACATCTCGTGATCGTGTCCTAGTGTTCGCCCAGTGATGGGCTACACACGTGTCACCCTGACACGACACCACGACGTGTCCTCGAGGGACACGAGGCTCGTATCAGAGCCAATTTCTCGGCTGAATCGTGCGCGTGCAGTGCAGTGTGTGTCCAGTACAAGTGAGTTTTCTCACTCGACACGACACGAGAAGTCATGAGACTTTGGGGGCATGTTCGCAGACATTGCCCCCGTGTCCATGTCCAATTTCACATGTCCTAGTGCTCTGTGCAGTGAGCACGAGCAGCGTGGTAGCAAGGCACGCGCGCGTGGCCTCGTGCTGCGAGTTCGTGTCCATTTTGGACACGGACACAACACAGAAATGTGCTCAGTCAACTAGGGTTGTAACCTACAAGTCTAGGGCTACCCAAAAATGTAATTTGTTTTGGAAAACAACAACCTTTTTCCCTAAGTGGTATTTCACCAAACACTGAAATTAGAACACTGACACGCGTCCGATACGGACACCAAACCAAATCTATTTCCTACCAAACTAGACATACAGTTCCATGGTACCTAGATGCATGCAACTATGAAGAGAAAACACCATATTAATGGGTTTTAGGGCATGTTACCTATGAATGCACAATCTTCAATAATAGGCATATTTGAATGAAAACCCCCTTCAACTCCCAATGACCAAAGCTCCACAAATCCCTGCTATCAAGCCATAACTGGTATCCTCTAGTGTAGAGGAGTCCAATGCCAGAAACTAGGCTCAATTTGGAGTCAAAATGATTAATTGGTGAGGGTGTGAAGGTAGAGGGAAAACTAGGTTTTTGTGTATGTAAAAATGGCATGGATGAAGGGGGTGCATATATATGGCGGGGGTAGGGTTGGCTGCCATGGGGGAGTGTAGGGGTAGGCTTTTAGGATTCCTACCACCTTGCTAACTTAGCCCCTAAATCTTTGACTAAGGGAATAGATATTTAGGTTTTTCTAAAATATCTAAAAAGTAAATATCTAGATATTTATCAAACTAGATATTTATACATAAAGCTAACATCTAGCATTAGTCTTCTAGGTTAGTGGCTAACCTCTAGATTAGTGCTAAACTAGGTTAGGGACTAACATGACACTAATTAATTAATTAAATAATAATAAATCACATAAATCCAAATAATTCCAAATAAATTCTAGAAAATTACCAAAATACCCTTTAGGCTAAAAAGTGCTAAAATGATATCCTAATCACTTGGTTAGGCTTACATGGTCATGGTAGTCGCTAGGTTATGAAATCTCTAGGGTTTACACTAGGGTTATACTAGTAAAGTCACAAAGTCATAAGTCGTGACTTAGAAATAGTTTTAACTAACTAAAAATCACCAAAAATCATATCATGACTAAAATACCATTAATAAATAATAAAAATAATAAATTTTCAAAAATACCCCAATTTCAAAAAAACTGGATGTTACAATGTTGTTCCCTCATAAAAGTTAGGGCCGGCCTAGGCTGTGAGGGGATAGGGGAGTTGTCATGGGAAATGAATGGTGAGGATTTGTTTGGGAAATCAAAGGCTAGGATTAATATAGGAAGGTTGGGTTATTCCTATAGGGATTTAAGTCAACAAAAAATTCCAATAAATATAGAAAAAAATATGTAAAATGAGTACTTGATATTTTTGGGCAAAAAATATGAGGACGTCATGAGAGAGGAAAAATGAAGCTGGGGTTGGGTTCAGTAGAGCCGGATTGGATCTAAAACCGGACATTGTGCAAAAATTGAATTAAAATTAGGCGTTGATGATCATGGATAAATAAGTAGCACATGGAGATTCCAATAAATAGGACACAAGTGGTGGACGGGTAGTAGGCTCAACGTGGGCCATGTCCATAGTTGGGACTGACAGGTTTTGGTCGACAGGGGACCCACAAATCAAGTTGGAAGATAAATGTGACACCGTGGGGTAAAATAAAATCGGGTCACGTGTCAGGAAAGTTGTGCGAAGCAATTGGAGCACAAGATGGCGTGTCTGAGTGGGACACGAAGGTCATGGGTGACGAGCGTCTCGAGTAGATCTTGCATGAGAAGTTGGTTTCAAGAAAATGACTGGTCTTGCGCTCCCAAATTAAAAGTCATGGCAACGTGCTAATAATGATCAAGGAAAAGAGTGGGAAAATAATTAATAATCAAATGGTCTAAATCGACCAAAAGTTCAACGAAGCAAAAAAAGCACAAGGGAACAAGTTTGAGTGGGACACTATATACCATCATGAAGGTAATCCTGTCCACTCCAAAACTCGTGAAGAAGATTTCCAGAGTTGAACATCCCTGACACTCCAAATATCAATGGCACGAAAAGTACACTTAAGGAAAAATAACAGAATAATTTATTTAACAAAACCAATCAATCAGAAAATAAAATAAAATAAAAATAATCAACCCGAAATTCAGGGTGCTCACAACTGCCATCTCTATCTTTCTTTTGGAAAGCTACTTTCTACCTTAGGATAGATTCTTGATGCCTAGCTGCATTCAAGATATCTGTATAGGATGTTGGGTCTACTAACGCTGTCAAACTCTACAACTTATAATTCAACCCAGAATGGAACTTCTCTGCCTTCTCTTCTTCTGTAGATACAAGAGTAATAATAAAACGACTCAAACGACTAAATTCTGTATCATATTCGTCTACTGTCATGCACCCCTACTCTAGTCGTATGAACTGATCCTGCAGCTCCATCCGAACTATGGTGGGGAAGAACATGGTGTTGAAGAGGTCCGTAAACTCTTTCCATAACACATTCTTGCCCAACCGTCTTTCTTATGCAGTCCACCAATGATGTGCATTGTCCTTGAGCTGCAACTTCACTGCTTTTATCTATTTCTTTGGTGGCAGCTCCGATGCCTCTAGTAGTGTCTCTATCTCCACTAGCCAGTTGGTGACTTCTATAGGTTTCTCCGAGCCAGTAAAGGGAGGTGGGTTCATCTTGTGAAACCTATCAATAGTACCCACACGATCTTGTCATGTTTCTACGCTCCTCTGCAGAACATTTGCATGTCTTTGCTGAGTCTTCATCATGCCCTGGAGTATCGTAAGGATATGAGCTCCATCCACAGTTACTCCTTGGGTTGGGGCTATTGGTGGTGGTGGTAGAAGATCTTCAGCACTAACTCTATCTGGTTGATGGTTAGAGGGCTCTATAAATTCTTTACTCTCTGTTGTCGATCCTTCGGGCTCGGGAGTAGCATAAGGGCTAGCTACCCTTTTCTCCTTACGGATCGCACTGTGCCTTGTCTCAACCATTGCGAACTAAAAAGAAAGAAAGGATATGGTTAGAACGGTAGATACAAACATATCGAAGAAATCACGGACGGAATCAAGCAAGATGCAATTAAGAGACAATAAGATCCTAAGATAAAATAGACTCATAGGGTTAGAAATCATATTTTGTGGATGATAAAACCTCCTAACTTCAATTCTATTTGCAGGCTCGTAGTAGTACAGCTAACTTAAGCACTACCACGAGTTCGCAATCTTTTATAAAATTAGACCTGCATGGGCCACCATAAAAACTTATCAGACCCGCTCCCAATTTTTGGATACGAGTTCGTGGCCAAGTCCAACCTACGCCGCAGCTTCGGCGGTAGTATGTTGTCTATGATAACAATGGTCCACAACAAGCACAACACGCACATATATCATCCACAACTAAGCCAACAATAATCACCAAAGATATCCAATAGTCTCAATATCATAATTATCAAGTAATCCACTACAACTCATAAAGTCTCGGGAACAAACCCGGATAGCAGAAAATAAAACAAACTAAACTCTATAACTATAACTACTAACTAATATGAATCCATAAGGAAGGAAATATGCTAATTCACATCGGTGCTGGAATCGGGTATGCCAGTGACGTCAGGGTCGCCAACATACTCACCGTAGACCTCAGGACAAATATTGTCGTCTAAAGCTGAAAAATAGTTATCCAGTCTTGGAGGAAGATCACCATAACACTACATTACACAATATAGTATACAAGCATGAAAAAATGATAAAAGAAAATTAACTGAAGATAAGTATAGGCATGACATTGCATGATAAGGAAAAACCACTAAGACATGATAACAATATGAAGGTAGACTTTGACATACCACTAAGACATGATAGAAATAATAAGGTAGACTTTGACATACCACTAAGACATGATGGAATAAGAAGGTAGACTTGATAAAAGAAGAATAATATACAATAGAGCAACAATGATTAAGTCACGTGTACTGTGTGCTTTAGAATACCAACTTTCAGCATGCTGACGGCTTAGGATATCCATCAGTCATACGTGTGGTGCATGACTGATATTGTGCAATCAATGTATAGGGGGTCTGTATTCAATTCGTTGACCACATGCTTACTTGTTGTATTCCCCCGCCCGACTCACTCACAATACATGTCCACTACGATAAACATTAGCAATACGATAAACTGTAAACAATGGAAAACAATGAGTAAGACATGAACATGTATGTATATCCAACCAATTCTAAATCTCGTGTACAATTGTAATCATGAACAATGGCAATCAGGAATCATAAGGGAGTAATAGTAAAAAGACGACACGAAGATACATGCAGTATAAAATAAAAGAAACATAGGTCATAGTGATACTTGCCTGCTCCGATAGATGATAAAGTCACAAGTCAAGACGTCGTAGTCCAATCTTCCCCGTCACATAAAAACCACAAGTTAGATTAACGATTCCCACTCTAAAAGTCCTAGAAAGTGGCTAATGGGTTAACTTAATTAATATTATTCTAAATCTAGAGTAAACTATATAAAATCCTTCTTTAACCTATTTAATTCTGAAATAACAATCTAAACAGAAATATTTGGCCAAGGAAAGTCATGGTTCCAAATTTAGAACCCGTGGCACGTAAAACGAGGCGTATGATTGACTAACAAGTCAAACGTTATGACTTCAAAAGTTTGAGTGCAACATGGTAGATTTCAGCACCATGAGTACACTGGAATCGACCGTGCCATAAAATCACGATTTGGTCAAAAGTTATCGCCATTATGGCTAACCGTGACCAAATCGATGAACCGTTGACCAAATCTGACTTCTACGAACAAAATAAAATACTAGATGACATTCTGAATTTCTAGAAAATATATATTTGTAGAGCTCGGTGTCAGCTCTCCAAAACTTCAAACGGATCGTAAATCGGAGTTCGGGATCACTCGAAATCTCGAAAACCGTACGACGTATTAATTTTTGGACAACCGACACTCAAATAATTATCCAGAAATTCGAGAACAAAACTCCAGAAAATAAAGCATATATTCAGAAACCTAACCTCACTACGCTTCTAACAAAAAAATGGCACGCAAAATGGACGTCTCGATCAATGGTAAACCCTCTGCGAAGTCGAGGACTACACTAGAACTCTCCCACAAAAAGCTGCTGGAATTAAATCTGGGGTTTTTGAAATAACTGAATAATATATACATATATATAAGGAGAGGGAGTCGATGGAATTGGCTTAGGCGGCTGGCGAGGACACGTGTCAAGATCTGGCGCTCCCCGCCCAAATCCAACGGTCCAAAGCCCACGCGGCTTTGGCTTGAGCGGCCAGCTGAGTCGGCTCGGCTTCCATATATGGAAACAGCCAACTCAGCGCTGCTAGTGCTGGCGGGTGGGCCCGTACCCCGTACGCCCGCGGCTGACGTATGGGCCCCCCGCTCGGCTGACTGGGTATTTGCTTGAAAAATAGGGTTTTGCAAATGTAGAAAATTAAATAAAAATCAGGAGAAATCCTAAAAAATCCAAAAAAAAAATCCCAAAAAAATCCAAAAAATTCCTAGAAAAATCTAAAAAATATTTAAGGGTTTTAGAGCCCACATAAATTCTTTGGCCTCATAAATACTCTTTTGTGCCCTCATAGTAATTACAAGAAGCTTAAGAAAATAATAAAATCATATATAAAATTATCTAAAAATTCATTAAAAAATTCAAAAAATCTAAAATAGTAAAATAACCTCTTAGGGACCATAGTGACCTCATATGACCTATAGTCTAGATGTGCACCCTTGTGAGCTCAAATTCAAAACTCTATTTACCTATGATTCAAACCATTCTATAATTAATAATAATAAACAAAAATAAAATAAAAAGCTCTATAAATAAAATAAATAAATTTTGGGAGACAAGCGCTATAAACTATCCCACATAAAAGATTTTTGTCCCCAAAAATCAAACGTCACTAACAATATAATATAATACATAACTCTTACAAGCAATAATTCGTAAACTACGTCATAGAGAGAGATAATGGCTAGGAACATAAGGGAACTAATCAATAATAAGCATACTATGAACTAACTAAGCATGCATCCTATCTAACAAATAAAACTAAGGAAGGCTTTTAAGGAAACATATTTAGGTTACATATGTCTTGGGGTTGAGTCACAGCCACAAATGCTTGTCCTTGACGTTGTGCTCCTCCGGATTGTTGTTGTAAAACTAGCTTATGAGCTGGTGTTGTGGGGCATTCTCGTACTTGGTGGTCTGGCAATCCACAAAGGAGACAAAGTCCTAACCTCTTCCTACAATGATCCCACTTGTGTCCTTCACTTCCATAATAATTACACATAGGTTTGGGTGGGATAGGCTGTTGTTGTGGCTGGGATGATACCACCCTAGTTGGAGGATGATATTGATACTGGATTTGAAGGGTATTCTGAGAAATATTAGGACATTTTGATGGTTCTTGATGACTGCCATCTCTACCTTTCTTTTAGGAATCTACTTTCTGCCTTAGGATAGATTCTTGATGCCTAGCTGCATTCAAGATATCTGTATAGGATGTTGGGTCTACTAACGCTATCAAACTCTGTAACTTGTAATTCAACCCAGAATGGAACTTCTCCGCCTTCCCTTCTTCTGTAGATACAAGAGTAAGAATAAAACGACTCAAACGACTAAATTTTGCATCATATTCGTCCACTGTCATGCACCCCTACTCTAGTCGTATGAACTGATCCTGCAGCTCTATTCGAACTGTGGTGGGAAAGAACATGGTGTTGAAGAGGTCCGTAAACTCTTTCCATAACACATTCTTGCCCAACCGTCTTTCTTGTGCAGTCCACCAATGATGTGCATTGTCCTTGAGCTGCAACTTCACTGCTTTTATCTATTTCTTTGGTGGTAGCTCTGATGCCTCTGGTAGTATCTCTATCTCCACTAGCCAGTTGGTGACTTCTATAGGTTTCTCTGAGCCAGTAAAGGGAGGTGGGTTCATCTTGTGAAACCTATCAACAGCACCCACATGATCTTGTCATGTTTCTACGCTCCTCTCCAGAACATTTGTATGTCTCTGCTGAGTCTCCATTATGCCCTGGAGTATCGTAAGGATATGAGCTCCATCCACAGTTACTCTTTGGGTTGGTGCTGTTGGTGGTGGTGGTAGAAGATCCTCAGCACTAACTCTATCTGGTTGATGGTTAGAGGGCTCTATAAATTTTGTACTCTCTGTTGTCGATCCTTCTGCTTTCCCATTCAGCACATGTGCTGGAATACCCCAAATGCGAACATGTTTTAGACTAGGCTTAGGCCCAATCCACAGCTCTGTGGGAGTAAGAGGTAATGACTTAGAAGGAACCAAGTTCAAAATATAAGCTGCAGTCTCTAAGGCATATCCCTAAAACGAATCTGGCAAATCTGAATAACTCATCATTGATCTAACCATCTCCATAAGAGTTCTATTCCTTCTTTCGACTACACCATTCTGCTGGGGCGTTCCAGGTGCAGTCAATTGGGATGCAATCCCAGCCTCTGATAAATAATCCCTAAACTCTCCAAAGAGGTACTCGTCACCACGATCTGATCGTAATGACTTGATACATTTTCCATGACGTTTCTCCGTTTCAGCCTTGTACTCTTTGAATTTCTCAAAACACTCAGACTTGCGGCGCATCAAATAAATGTATCCATATCTTGAACAATCGTCAATAAATATGACAAAATATTCAAAGCCACCTCTAGCTTGGATAGTCATGGGCCCACACAAATCAGAATGAACCAATTTCAACACATCTTTGGCCCTATACCCCTCTGCCATAAAAGGCCTTTTGGTCATTTTACCTTCCAAGCAGGATTCACAGACTGGTAGTGCCTCCACTTCCAATGAACTCAAAGGTCCATCTTCAACCAGTCTTTGAATCCTTCTTAGGTTACTATGACCCAATCGCAAGTGCCAAAGATATGTTTGGTTCATACAAGAAGGTTCTTTTCTCTTATTTAAGTTAGATGACATATTATTCATTTTCATAAGTTGCATTGTGGGCGAAATAGGATTAATGACATACAAATTATCAACCAATGCACCAGAACAGATAAAATGTTTATTCTTTCTAATAACAATATTGTCATTAAAATAAACTGAATATCCATCCTTAACTAACATAGAAACAGAAACAAAATTCCTTCTAAGTGAAGGTGCATAAAGACAATCTCTCAATGTCAAAGACTTATTTCTACCAAAAGATAAAGTAACATCTCCTAATGCAACGACCGATACTTTTGTAGCATCACCCATGAACAAGCATATCTCTTCATCACTGAGCCGTCTGGTTTCCTGGAACCCCTGTAATGTATTGCAGACAGGATTAGTGGCTCATGTATCTACACACCAGGTGTCGATAGATAACACCGCTAAATATGTTTCAACTACTAGTAAATGAGATATACCTTCTTTGTTCCCTTGTTTGAGAAGTGGACAATCAGTCTTCCAATGTCCTGACCCTTTGCACTTGAAACATTTGCCTTTCGGCTTTTTTACCACACCTTGAGGTCCCATGCCCTTCTTTGCTGAGTTTGCCTGTTTCTGAATGTTATTCTTCTTCTTACCGCCTTTTTTCTTAGAAGTAGAAGCCTTTCAGAAACAAAAATATGACCACTCTGCCTAAAGAGAGATTCAGCATCATGTAGCTCTTTTGCAAGTTCTGCCAAACTATACAACCTTTTGTTCATATTGTAATTAAGGCAGAAATTGTCAAAACTTTTAGGCAGAGTCCCGAGAATGATATCGACCTGGGATTCTCCATCAATTTCAGCTCCAAGGATCACCATCTCATTCAGATGACCCATCATCTTGAGAACATGATCCCTTACTGGTGTACCCTCAACCATTTTTGTATTCATCAAACATTTTATAGCAAACTGCCTAGCTGCTCTACTCTGATGTCCGAAGAGTTCCTTGAGGTTATACATCATGTCATAAGCAGTGGCCATGGCCTGATGCTGATGTTGCAGTACATTTTACATAGATGCCAGAATGTAACACCGCGCCATCTCATCTGCCTTTTTCCACTTCTTATAAGCCTCTTTGACCTCTTCATCAGAGTTAGCATCAGGCTTAGGTGGGCATTCCTCAATAAGTACATATTTGTACTCCTTAGCAGTCAGAATAATGTCCAAATTATGTTTCCAGTCAATATAATTAGGTCCAGTAAGTTTGTTTTCTTTAAGAATCACCATAAGTGGACTAAAAGAACCCATTTTTTGAAATCCTGAGAATCACATAAATAAAATTATGTAGGACAAAAAAACTTTTTGAATTAACTAAATATTGATTTCCTCAAAACAATAATAAGAAATTCACCAATACCTTGAACACCATAAATTTAGCATGCCACGATAGTGTGGACGTATACAAATTCAACTTTGTTAAAATAGGTTTTTCTTATTAATTTTACTATCATGTCACTATAACTTTATGACAAATAAAATTAATATGCTGGTCTTACTCTGGTCATACAAATAATAGCAGTGACTCCGATGGGGAGGATACCATTATTTGTATCTAAGTATATACCATTACTTAATACTAAGTCCATTATCTTGTAATGAGTTCCTTCAGATGGAGAAGTGAACACATACTAGGTAACTTTCTACAATTATCCCTAAGAAAGTTTGTACTGGTGATCCATAATTATACTCATCCGATATGGAGGAAAGCACTAAAGCCAACACACAAGTATAATTACATCACCTACAAACCAGTAATGGAGACTATAGAATTTATACTAAATAAATATCCTCTCGCACTTAGTTATTTAACAATGATAGTTTTTCTACTAGTTGATATTATGTCCATGTTGTCCATTATTAATGTAGGCTTGGTTTTTCAAAAAAATAACCACACAATAATAAACATGCATAATTAGAAAAAGTAAAATAATAAAAATATGAGAAAATATCCAACTATTATGGTCATCTTTGCTGCTCCATCCTCAACTATCTGAATCCAAAATCTGGCGCTGCACAGATCTATTCGGGGACTGCTTAAAACCAGCATCTCATCCGACGTCAGAAACAGCCACCACCACCATCATGATTGATAAAAAATAATTAAAATTACATCAATCCTATGCCTCCCGAATGAGTTCACACATAATCAAGATTGAAAAATTAAAATAATAAGCACGATCAACCCTCGTGATTTTAATTACATCCACAGCAACAACAACATCCACGACATGTCCGTGGTTTAAACAACACAATCAAAAACATGCATTGGACCATAATAGTTGGATCTAAGATGCCTGCAAAATCGAGTTAGAACAGATCTACATCTACCAACTATTATACAGCGCAGGTTTTATTGGACAACATGGACGTATCAATCAATACGTAGATCCAAAGTGGCTCTGATACCAATTAATGGAACTGGGGATTCCCAGGACCCTTCCTTTGGTGTGCGTATTGATCGATAGAAAGTAAAACAGATCTAATACGTGTTATAACCCTTCATAGATGGAAAGTAGGGTTTACGAATTATACCTACGACGGAAAGGAGACAAGTAATTTCTGGCAATCTCGAGCGGACGGCCCCAAGATCTTCTGCACGTATTCTTTCCTCGAGTTAGACGTCGTGTGGGCGACGATCTCCCAACCTTTTCTTCTCCTTGGCAGCCCTCTCTTTCTCTTCTTACGTGAATCACGAATTTAGAGAAAGTTTCAGATTTTTGGTCAGTAATCTAGCGGCCAGAGAATAGAGGATATATATCGGCTACGGCAGGGACCATGAGGAGAAATTAGGGTTAGGCCTTCTAACGGATCTGAATATCCCATGTTCAGCCCGAACACACAATCCAGGCACATTAACAATAGCTCGGTCCACTAATGAGTTGTACTACCTCCCTAATCCCAAATTATGTTTGTGAGCTCCTTTTATTATATGCTCGTTTGGCTCCCTATGTTAAGATATCGTATGTCCGTCGATCAAATTAAGTTACTGACAACTATATTGATTCGATATCTTTTATCCTTAAGTAGTACCGCTCAACTTTATTTGTCATGTCGGATATAATCTACCTGCAGGGTTTACATAACAATCCTTATGAGCTCCTTAAGGGGACATCATCAACCCGATGTATCGGGACATGGATTCCAATTATAATCAACAGCCCATCATACATACAATATTATTGTCCAATTTATAGAGGTTGATGATCCATAATGAATCTCACTCTTTTATGAGTCAAAGTAATGCACACTGCATATACATGTCCATTATTATATCCGGATTAAGAGAACAAGCATCCATAATAACAGAGGTGTTTGTTCTCTTATGTAGTCAGTACAAATAGAACAACCTCAAGTGGTCCTGTTCAATACACACAAAGTGTACTAGTGTAAACCTATAGTCAAGATAGACTAATACAAGATTATACTACAACCTTTCCAATAGATTGTCCAAGTCCATCTAGGTTGTGAACTATTTATATACTCCATAGGGAACTGATAATATGATCTTCTGTGTGACACCACACACCATATTATCTACAATATAGAATATTAGACATTTGCATTAACACTTGCAACAAATACAATATACAAATATTTGCCCATATGATTCTCATTCAAAATTTAAGAAAATAAGGTTACTACAAAAGTGATGCTTTTAGTATATAACCCTAACATAAAGGACCAACCCTATTCTTCTACAAAGGATCGATTATAGATTCAGCAAAGCCTGGAGGAGTCTACAAGTGGTTTAGTCTTTGTCAAAGCGCAGTCCCCTTCTTCTCAGTACGCATACTGGAAGATTGATCCCTATTGAAGCGTATTCTGACTTTCTTGTGGGCACAACCCTCAAAAAGCGCATCAGCTACTCGACTGAAGCGAGCAACTTCCTGAAGCAGCAATTGGCTCAGGTTTCCAGAAGGCGTAGAAGGTCTCAAAAGCCCAGAATAGGCAGGTCAGAGCATAAACCTGTGGCTCTTCGGGTTGGTCATCCACCTACAAGCTAGATCGTCAGGACCTCGAAGACCTCCAAGGCGTCGCCCAGGTTCAAACTCCTCATGAGAAGCTTTCCAACATATTCCAAGGCTCATCAACAGTTCTTCTACGAAGGCATAGCCCCTTTGAACGAAGGAATCCTTAACCAAAATCTGACTTAGGCAAGGCCAACCGCCGCTTGAAGCTATGTCTGGATCCAACATGGTATTGAAGGACAAGAAAAGGAAGAAGACGTGACTCTTCAGAAGAAACTCCCCCTTTATATATGGCGGGAGTAGTCCAAAACGCAGGCCACATGGCCGACGATCAAAGTTTTCATATTAATGGGATGAACCTAGGACTCAGCACGATGAACCTCATTAAATAACGTTCATTCGACTAAGTCCTTGACTATCTTATGACCCCTTGAAATTCCTTAAGTAATGGTGGCAATTAAGAGGGAGTCGTTCACTAAGGAGCGGTCATTCATTGCTTTTTAAAAGAAGACTTCAAATCTAATACCTTCAATCCAAAGGCGCAGCAACATTACTGCGCCAACCTTAGGCACAGACTGGTGATATTTTTATAGCACCTCAACTCCAACGACGCAGCACTCTGCTCCAACCCAGAACCTCAACTACCTTTCGTCAGAGACTTGGGAGATATCATTACATCCAACACAAGTCTGCCTGCCGCTCCAAAAGCACAGTAACCTCGTCAACCTGAAGCACAAGCCTACTCGTCGTCCTAAAGCACAATGACTTCATCGCTCGAAACACGGCCTTCTCGTCGCTCATTCGTACAGAGGCTTTGTCATCTTTGAAGTATAGTCCACTCATCGCCTGAAAGTACAGAAGCTCCATTGTCTCCAGAAGAACGGTCTACTCGTCGTCCCAAAAATACAGTAGTACTTAGACCTCGCCAGACGCACAGGAAGCATGGTTCCATCCAGTTGGTTTGCTTAAACCGACTCTCTTGAAGATAGGATTGGGATCAATTATGATTGATATCTTATCAAATTAATTTAAATCTTAGACGAAGATCAGTCAGAATCCAAATCTGAGATGAAATCCCAAGATTTACTCGGCTGCATCCGAACAAGCAAATCGGCACACGCCACATGTCTCCTTCTTCGGTTATTTTGATAACCACCAGAGATCTCGATTGAGAAGAATCTCAATATCCGCCACGTGTCAGGGCCGTAGAAGCCCGTACCGTGTAATGATGGCAGATTCCTTCATATCTCAAAACCCTAGTGCACATCGCATATGTGCTTTCACCTCCTATAAATAGAAGGAGTTTTCTTTCAACCAGGGGAGACCACCGAATATCAAATCTCCAGCTCCAGGCATCCTTTTGATCGACAACCCTGGAGTTCCATCAAAGGCATCAGAAAGTTAGAGCAAGTTCAACCCGTCGTTAGATCGTCAACAGAGTAAAGGAGCCGTTGTAGTGCTCGATCTCCACCGTCACACTTTTCTAGAAACTCTTCCCTTTGTACTTAGCATATCTTGTTCAGGACTTCCTTCTCTGTACACAGGTCTTCCCCTTGTACTAAGAATATCTTGTTTAGGACTTCTTTCTCTGTACACCGGTCTTTTTACGTTCAATAAACAAAAAGTTCGTTCAACCTTTTGTGATATCGAACTAAATGGTGACTCTGCGGGGGACTACCTTCTCCTCCAACGAGAAGGCGATGACGCAATCTGATGACAACTTGTTGGGATCTTCCCAGAAGATACTGGTTGTATGCTCCGACCAACAAGCTTTTAATGATCTTTTTCTGATGAGAGGTCGAATCCTTTGAAGCGGTTCATAAAACCGAAGAAGACTCGACGTGTCTAGAGGCCCAAGGCGGCTGTGATGAGCAGCACGACAGAGGAAACTGCGATCCAGAACCCCCTCAATGTCGAAGCCCCACAGAAGGTTTCAACGGCTACAGCCTTATCTCCTTGCTCGATGCCCACCCTGGAAAAGTATGGTGAGAAAAACGGTGTCTCTATGGTAGGCCTGACGAAGGCACAACGCCGAAGGAAGTGCGTGTCGGTTCAACCCCTCATGACGGGAGTATTGCCGGCGAGAAGATCCGTCTTCGACAGAATCACCTTCCCATCAGGCGAGCCTTCATTGGATTCTGAATACTCTACACCCGCTGGGGGTAGTAGGAAGAAATCTAAGGCATTACGTGCCTCGTGCAACAAATATACCATGCCTATAACCTACCAAAGGACCGTATTGACAGTTACATGCACTGTCGATGGGAAGTTCTACAAGACTGGTCCCCATGCTCCGATGTCTTGACCAGTTGAACCCCTCTGTCGCTTGAGCACCCATGTACATGATGCAAGCCAAGGGTACATCCCGTAGAGAGAGAGAGACTCGTACGAACAGAGTTCCTGCAAGCCTGATAGAAGTCTGCCTCATCGGACCCTCTCTAATCATACCTACGTGCAGTTTTCCTGCGCATACAACGGGGTACCACGACAGAAGACCTGGTGCTATCCTAAGCAGAAGAAGAATCAACGGTGCAGGGCATGCCTAAATCAATGCATCGTTGTACCCAGATTACCATCAACTGCTATTGTCAACAGACGGCTGTACTACCACTGAGGAGGCACTCTGTCTTTCAAAGACTTCAACCGACGTTGGCTGAACATCAAAGACTCAACAGAGGGTCGACGAGTAAGAGAGAAGATGAACTCCATGTCGCCAAATGCAATGCGGTACAGGGTTCTGAAACTCCATGTGCCACGAATGTGCTACGTGTTAGGGTTATATACTAAAAGCATCACTTTTTTAGTAATCTTATTTCCTTAAATTTTGAATGAGAATCATATGGGCAAATGTTTGCATATTATATTTGTTGCAATTGGTAATGCAAATGTCTGATATTCTATATTGTAGATAATATGGTGTGTGGTGTCACACAGAAGATCATATTATCAGTTCCCTATGGAGTATATAAATAGTTCACAACCTAGATGGACTTGGACAATCTATTAGAAATGTTATAGTGTAATCTGGTATTAGTCTATCTTGACTATAGGTTTACACTAGTACACTTTGTGTGTATTGAACAGGACCACTTGAGGTTGTTCTCTTTGTACTGACGACATATGAGAACAGACACCTCTGTTATTATGGATGCTTGTGCTCTTAACCTGGATATAATAACGGACATGTATATGCAGTATGCATTATTTTGACTCATAAAAGAGTGAGATTCATTATGGATCAACAACCTCTATGAATTGGGTAATAACATTGTATGTATGATGGGCTGTTGATTATAAATGGAATCCATTCCCGATACATCGGGTTGATGATGTCCCCTTAAGGAGCTCATAAGGATTGTCATGTAAACCCTGCAGGTGGATTATATCCGACATGACAAATAAAGTTGAGCGGTACTACTTAAGGATAAAAGATGTCGAATCAATATAGATGTCAGTTACTTAATTTGATCGACGGACATACGATATCTTAACATGTGGAGCCAAACGAGCATATAATAAAAGGAGCCCACAAACATAATTTGGGATTAGGGAGGTAGTGCAATAAAAGCTCATTAGTGGACCGAGCTATTGTTGATGGGCGTGGATTTTGTGTTCAGGCTGAACACGGGATATCCAGATCCGTTAGGAGGCCTAACCCTAATTTCTCCTCATGGTCCCTGCCGTAGCCTATATATATCCTCTATTCTCTGGCCGCCAAATTATAGATCAGAAATCTAAAACTTTTTCTAAATTCGTGATTCACGTAAGGAGAGAAAGAGAGGGCTACCAAGGAGAAGAAAAGGTTGGGTGATCGTCGCCCACACGACGTCCAACTCGAGGAAGGAATACGTACAGAAGATCTTGGGGTCGTCCGTTCGAGATTGCCAGGAATTACTTGTCTCCTTTCCGCCGCAGGTATAATTCGTGAACCCTAGTTTCCGCCTATGAAGGGTTAGAACACGTATTAGATCTGTTTAACTTTCAATCGATCAATACGCATACCAAAGAAAGGGTCCTGGGAATCCCCAGTTCTATCACTACGCCAACAGCAAACCAGAAGCATGCGTTCAAAATCATGCGCATTGTTGATGGTAAGCTGTACAGAGTCGACTCGGGCGCATCTATGCTAGAAATGGGTCCACTTCCAAAGTTTCTATCCTGCTTGGGCGCATCAACTGCGTTTCGAACCAAGTCTGGATGGGCAACCGTGATGTTGAGTCCATGGGCCCACTTGGGTGATGCGTATGAAATGGACTCAAGTTGCCATAAATATTATTCCTCTACCAATGAACTGGGCGTATCTCATGCAAGTGAACCAGATCAGGGTGTACAACATTCACATGACCACCCCGACGCTTGGCCTTGTCATGGGCCTGATGGGGGTGTTAAAGTAAAACTCTTCCATCATGATTTGTGTAATGTGATCAATCACAAATACAGATCAGGAGAGCTGACTAATAAGCACAATGTACCCCTCACAGGGCACACCTGTGCTATGGTCACCATCAACAATTATTATTGCAAAATAGCGGCTCCACCATAGAGGCAGCCTGTGTTTCAGCGACTACAATCTACGGCACCTATCCGACGTCGCCTCTGAAAGAAAATGCCAATTAAGGACAAAGCGGGGCCCAAGATCGCTTCCTGTTATGTTGTCTCCAATTCCCACTCATCCATGAGAAAGACAACCAACAACTCCTCAGCCTCTGCATCCAAGACTCAGCTGAGGAAGAACAAAATAGCGGTCCCGTCCCCAGGGGTGTACGAACGCACCCAAGAAAGGATCAAGGCCCTGGCAGAAGCAACAGCCAGGGGTAGTCAAGCCTCTGACAACCCTCCCCTCGAAGATGAAGAAGTGCTTCGACAAACCAACCCTGGCGTAGCTGGGGGTAGCCAATACGAGGCCTCAGAAGAAGAAGCGCCTCTGCAGGAAAGCGAGGTCGAAAGTGAAGCCTCGACCAATCCATCCACTTCTGTCCATGTCATGACAGATTACATGGCAGGGGGTGGTGATGAAGGAGAATTAGACGCTCCAGTGCTAGACATCGTGCAGCGCATAGACACTCTTGAGGGGAGTCTCAAAACCCTCTCTGCCTCTATACAGATCCTGACCCAGGCAGTATTCGACATTCGAACCACTCTGGCAAGGGCACTTGTCTCCACCAGCCCCGATCCAGGGGCTAACGGAGAATCAAATATACCCCCTCAACAGGTATCTTTAGGGACGGAGCACCATACTGCACCGCAAGCGTCAGCTCCTTCCAATATCCAGCTTCAGGCCGTACCGCCTTCACCTGCTCCCAGCTCGACAAAGGACTTGGTCGAGATGGTCAGAGACCTACGCGAGCATTTTGAGGCCGGAAGTAGACAGGAGGATTGTCAGAAGATGGGACTCCCGCAACCTTATTCCCTCGAATGGAACAAAGTGGTTTATCCTCCCAAGTATAAACCACAAACACTAACACCATACGATGGGAATGATTCTCCTCGCCGGTACCTGACTTACTTTCAGTCTCAGACGGAGCATCCCCCAAAAGAAGACGCCTTATTCACGAGCCTGTTTGTCGGGGCTCTGAAGGAAGCCGCATACGACTGGTACTGCAGTCTCTCTGACAACTCTATATCATCCTTCGATGACTTGACACGTCTCTTCCTCGATCGATTCTATGACGGAGGGAGAGACATGACCATGTTGTCTCTCATAGAAGTGCGACAGACTGAGAATGAGACCATTCGAGTCTTCATCGAATGTTTCCGACAAGCATGTCTAAGGTTGCCTCCGGGCATACCGGAACATGCACTCATTGGAACTTGCAGCACGAACATGGTCCCTGCAATCAAGCTCTGGCTCAACTCCACTCTCCCGCCTGATTGGAGCACATTGATCATTAAAGCCGAAGCTGCTGAAAAGAAGACACGTAATGCTCGCCTTCTGGGGGTTAACTTCTCCACCTTCGACGACAAAGAAAAATAGCCTGCGACCAGCAGTAGCAGCCACAAAGCAAAAAGGAAGCAGGCATTGACTGTCAATGCGTCTAACAGCACGTAAGGTCCTGTCCAGAGGCCTCCTACCGTACTACGACCGAGATGGTCTACTCCTTCCATGATGAGGATACCTTACAGCTCTTCAAGATACTGAAGTAGGGCGACAAAATCAAGTTGCCTGATCCCAAGCGTCGTGATGAAGTAGGCATAGTTGACGACCCAAGGTATTGTCACTACCATTGGTACGTTGGACATCCAACTAAAGACTGCTACATCCTCAAAGACTACATACAGCACATGATTAATACGAACGTCATCTCAGTCGATTACGAGGAGAATTCAGTCTCGACCAACTTGGTGTCGCTCCAGTTCGGCACCTTACCGCCTACCACAGCTCAAGATGGCATCATCCCCATCCCAAAGGTGACAATAGAAGTAGTCAACCTTCCACCAACCCGTGACAATATGGGTGGGCCGACACCACTCACAACATCTAAGGGAGAGATCATGTGGGTTCACCTTGATCTCCTTCCAGAGCTGACTCAACCGGGGGTACCCTCTACCTCCAAAAGCAAAGGCAAGAAGACCAAGTCTTACCGAATGGTGACTTCCTTCCTTGAAGAAGCACTGTTCGTACAAATGCATTCACAGCAGAACGCCCAGCCAGAGGAGGCTCCGTCCGAAGTGATGCCTCCTATCATCACCACAGCTGTCCAAGGAGAAGGTTCATCCCAACCTCCTACAGTTGATAAACAAAAGCAGAAGGAGGCCCGCTTCGATAGGCCTCTTCGAAAAAACAATACTCCGGGGTTAGCCAAGCCCCACAACTTTGACATACTGGCACAACTTGCCAGTACTCCAGCACGGCTTTCCCTATTCGAGCTCCTTCGCTTATCCAAAGATACTAGGGAGGCTCTCTGCGAAGCCCTGAAGGACGTCAAGTCTTTCATCGATCAGGTCAAGCAGCCTGACGATGATCCTACAGCATGTCTGCACTGCCATAATATGGAGGAGATCATCCCTAACATCACATTTACTTAACAAGATATGCTGCTCAAGAACAACAGGCACAACAGACCCCTATATTACACAGGGTATGTCAGTGCCATCAAGGTAGATCGAATGCAGATCGACCCTGGGTCTTCTCTCAGCATCATCCCCCGAACTCTACTTCAGACGTTGGGGATCCCGATGCATCGCCTGACAGCGTCTTACACCTCCATCAGTGGCTTCAACGCCAGTAAGAGTGAGCCGCTAGGGAAGGTCCACTTGAAGTGTCATATCGACGATCTCCAGACCGAGGTGATAGGGGCAATACATATGTATGTGTGTGTGTCATGTGGTATCAATGTTATATATATATACATACACACACACACACACACATATAGAAGATAGGGGCAATGCATATGTATGTGTGTCATGTGGTATCAATGTTAGAAAACAGTGTATAAGTGCACCTGTGTATCCATTTCCAGATTTTAAATCTAGGTTAATGTGTACTTGTGTGTAAACATGGGTGAGTGACAATGTGGCTTGGTGTGTCATGTGAGGGTGTGTGTGTCTAGTGACAGGTTTTGATAGGTTAGTGTGTATCATGTGTTTAGGGATATGAATCAAATGACAGTGGCTAGTGTATAAATGAGTGTGTGTGTGTGAAGATTAGGAGATAGGAATGTGTGTAATAGGGTGTATCATGTCAATAGGAATGTGGCATGGTGTGTGGTATGTAGAGGAACATGTGTGTGTGCGTAGAGTGAATCTCAGGAAATGTGGTTTCGAATTTCAGCAACTCATCTGCTAGCTAACTATCAGTTTTATTGAAACTGATACTTGAAAATCCTAAATTCTATATATTCAGTTAACCATATAATTTTTAGATTAACATTTCAATACCGATCATTTACATTTCTTCAAAACTCAACATTTGAAATACCTGACATTGCATCACAGGCACCCATCATTTCAGTTTGAAAATAACATCAATACATATAGAGGAGGTGCAGGAAAGGGGTTGTGTGTGTATGTGATTCAGTTGTTTGTGTGAGAGGTGTAGAGGAATGTGTGACAGTAATCAGTGGCAGGAAATTAAAGACGGCCTGTGTGTGTATTACATTCACATGGGTGTGTGGATATGTTCTCAGAATTCAGTGAATAAGTGTCAAGACTTTCATATAGGTTCTCAGAAATTGACAGTTTATAATAGCCATCTTTCAAAACTAATTTGAAACCCCCTATCCCAATGTTAACTTCAAACCCACGTGTATCAACCCAACAGTAACTAACACAAATGTACGTGGATTAAACATAGGAAATTTAACATTGAAATCAGTTTTATACTGGGATTTAAAATCAGAATTCAAATCCTGGATATGTATCAGTCAACAGTGAATGATATCGATCAATATCCCAAAAGCCTAAATCAAAATCTAAAACCTAACAATAGCCAACAAACAATCCCTACAGTAGTCTAATACACATATTTAAGTGATTTATCATAGCAGTTGATAGGAAGAAACAGTTTTGAAAGGGATGAAAGTTCAGGAATGAAATCCTGAACATATATCATGGCAGTTTATTCAAGCAAAAACCCAATTCGACACCTAAAGCCCCACACCAATCAGTAACCAATCACTAACAGTACTAACACACATATTCCTGAATCAATAAGACAATAAACATCAATTAAAATCAGTTTTATACATGAATAATTTCTCAAAATTCCAAACTAACTCGTGTATCAGTATTTTAGGGAAAAAAATAGAATTGATAGTTAATTACATGCTAAACACAAGAATTAGTGGTTGGTAATTAACCCCCCACATGTGCTCGTGTCCCCAGGAAGTTTTTCGTGTCATACTAGAGCCGGACACGGCGTGTCGAAGCCTCAAAACATGCACAGACACACTGTGCACAGGCTGCATCGTGCACGCATACACGTGTGTCCAGTGTACGACACAGGCCACGTGGGGACACGTGGCCGTGCACACGTGTAGCCCACGTGTAGGGCTACACGGTCGACACCCTGTCCTGTGTCTACGATCCGTGTTTGGCCGTGTCCAATTGCGTGTCAGTGGCACAAATATGTGCGGTTTAGTCCGAGTGCGCGACCAGTGCGGCCAGTACGGGGAGAAGAACTCCTCGCACACTGTACTACTCGAGCCCATCTTTTGGGAGAATGGTGGAAGAGGTTGCCCCGACCTCTATGCCAAGTGTGTCTTAAAAAGTCGTGTCGTGTCCTACAGAAGTGTCGGGCAGCAGGACACAGCACGGGGTATCGTGCTGCATGTCCGTGTCCCTTTTGGACATAAAAAAGACACGAAAATCAAATCAGTCTTCACAAAATTTTGTATACACATATCGATCAACAAATTTGTATAATTAGTTTTACAAAAATCGAAAATAAAATCCTTGGAGGCATTTAATCAAACACCTATATAACACTACGACACGTGTCCGATACGGACACCAAACGGACACAAAATTGACCCAAACTTTAGGGACAGCTAGGGGACTCCTAGATCTAGCCCTACATGCAAAGAAAACCAAAATTTAAATCAATTTAAAGGGTTTTACCTATATGTGCAAAAAGCTTGGAAAAGCTTCAAATGGGGGATTCTTCCTCTTGATGGCAAAAGCTCCAAATTGACCCAAAGCTAGGATTAAATCTCAAAATCAGAAAATAGGAGAGTATTAGGTCCTAATGCAAGAAACTAGGATTAAAAAGGAATTAAAATGGATTTATAGGGATTTTTGGAAGAGGGACAAATACCTTTCTTTTTCAATGTTGAAATGAAAAAAGAAAGAGGCAAGCCCTAGAGAATAAGTGTTTATATAGGGTGGGGATCCCTTTGGCTGGTCATAAAGGAAGGAATTAGGGTTAGGGTTCACTAAAATGGCCCATGGGCTTAAGTCATGATCAAACAATCATTAAGCCATAAGTCATTTCACTTAAACCATAAGTCATGACTTAATTTCACTAAACCAAATCCCCTCATTCTAAAATTAGTTTCTAATGACTAAAAGTAGGTTAACCTAAGTTATACTAGGGTCACCATGGCTAGGGTTAGCTTCTAGGCTAGTTCACTAGGTCTCAACAAGTCAAGTCAACCTAGAATTCACCAATTTACTAAATCATCAAATAATTCAAATAAGTCAAAATGACCAAAATATCCCTAGGCTAAAAATGATAATTAAATTATCCTAATGACATGGTTAAGCTCTAGGTCATGCAGTCTCTAGAGTTTCACTAGCATCACGTCAAAATTATAAGTCATGACTTAATATAGTTTTTAAATAGTTTAAAAATTATTAAAAATCACCAAAAATCATAATGTGAAATAAATACAATTAAATAATAATTATAATTACAAAATTTCAAAAATACCTTTATTCTAGAAACTGGGTGTTATATTCCCAGATGACGAGAAGCGTACGTCATTCAGAACTCCAAAGGGGGTATACTACTACACAGTAATGCCCTTTGGCTTGAAGAATGTAGGTGCCACATACCAACGAGCTATGAGCACCATCTTCCATCAACACCTTCGTAAGACAATCAAGTGCTATATTGACGATATCACCGTCAAGAGCCATCTTATAGGCGATCACCTACAAGATCTGAAGACAGTCTTCGATCTTATGCGGGCGCATCAGCTTAAAATGAACCCCGCTAAATCCTTCCTTGGGATTTCTAGTAGAAATTTCTTGGGCTTCATCATCACTGCGAAAGGCATTCATGTGGACCCCGAGAAGACTAAAGCCATCTTTGACATGGACCCTCTGAAAAACCTTAGAGAACTTCGAGGCCTACAAGGACGACTCGCCTACATTCGGAGGTTTATCGCGAACCTTTCTGGAAAATGGCAACCCTTTACCAAGCTTATGAAAAAGGGAGTTTCTTACGTCTGGACGGAAGAATGTCATAATGCTTTTGACGACATCAAAGCTTTTCTGACAAGTCCCCTGGTCCTGGTGGCACCCGTCGCAGGCAAACCATTCTTGCTTTATGTCCGTGCAATGGACCATTCCCTTTACGCTTTGTTGGCCCAGAACAACGAAGCAGGCCAGGAGCAGGCCATCTACTACCTCAGCAGGACGATGGTTGGGGTCGAACACTGGTACAATCTCGTGAAAAAAAAGTGTCTAGCCTTGGTGTTCACCATCCAGAAGACTCGATACTATGTCTCGGGACAAACAATCTATGTCATCTCCCGAGTCAATCAACTCAGAATTCTCAGGACAAAACCGGGAGCGCTAAACTCTCCGTTGGCTATGTGGGCAATATTATTGACACTCTATGACATGGTATTCGTACCACAAAAGGCTGTCAAGGGCCAAGTATTGGCCTACTTTTTTGCCATGCACCCAATCCCAGAATCGTCCAGGCTCTACGAAGGTATTCCCGATAAGGTGCAAGAAGCAAACATTACCAAAGAAAGCTTAGTCTGGCAGATGTTCTTCGATGGTGCTTCCAGAACAGGCCCCAATGGCCAAATTATTACAGGAGTGGGGGTAGTCTTAATCTCTCCGGACAAACTGGTCATCCAGCGTAGCTCCAACAATGTTGCAGAGTACAACGCCCTCATTATAGGGCTTCAGTTAGCAAGACAGCTAGGGGTGGACTACCTTGAATCTTACGATGACTCAAAGCTCGTCATCAATCAAATTCGAAGACAATATCAGGTCCACAATGAAGACCTCATCCTCTATAACAAAGTAGCATTGGACATCATCTCAACCTTTATAGAATTCTTCATAGAGCATGTTCCCCAGCTACAAAACTTGGAAGCTGATGCTCTGGCCGGCCTCGCAGCCTCATTGGCTGCACCGTCAGGACTCAACACTTCGTTACGGTGACGGGTCGGGACTTGGCTTGTCCAGAAATAATATGTACATGCAGATAACTCATGCCATGGCCGCAGACCCTGGCATCAATGTCAGAGACTGGAGGTTCCTATTTATCGACTATATTGTCTACAGAATCCTCTCGGAAGACCCAAAAAAGGCAGTCTCAGTCAGAAGACTCTCCCTCCGATTCTATTACGATACAGCCTCCAAAATATTGTACCGATGATCCTACGATGGACTTCTCCTCCGATGTCTATCTAACGAAGAAGCCGCTGAAGCTCTTCGAGAAGCTCATGACGGAACTTGCAGAGCTCATCAACCAGGTCCTAAGCTACAGGACCAACTCCGACGTATGGGCTATTTGTTTGCCATGAATTATAAAAGAACAGAACAATTATATCGGAGGACTGGACTTTTACTTCACAATACAAACTCGCATGTACAAAGAAAGCCTAGGGACGAAAACCTAGGTATAGCAATCTAAGTATAATTATTTATTTTAGATTCTTGGGGGTGACGGTAGAGGCTCGAGAAAGTGACGGCAGCTCTGCCTTACTCCTTGGACGATCGAGTGCAGCCTTGGCTCCGGGGAAGATCTGCTTGGCGTTAATGAAAAAATACTCTTCTTGCTCTCTCTATATATGCTTCTCCAAGTTCTCTCCTGCTCTCTTCAAAAAAGGTCCTCTTTGCAAGGGAATGGAACCTCGCTATTTATAGGAATGGGATGCGACCATTAGGGTTTACAATGATTGCCTCTTTGAGAAGTCGGCGGCTAGAGATCAATCAATCTGGGCCGTTAATTATGATTGTAGAAAATCTGGGCAATTAATGTGGATTGCACCAAATCTCTGTAGGCAATAAATGTTGACTGCCATGAATATTTGCGACTTGTGATGGCTTGCCACGTGTCTAATTTGCTCAATTTGACTTGATCTGGGAAATTATGGTGATTGCAACAAATCTGATTTTGTTAGGATTGGTTAGCACCCATAATTCTAGGAAGATAAGACTGCCACGTGTCTCAATCATCGTGAAAAGTACCACGTGTCTCTATTGGGTCATCTTGGCAGAGCCGCATATGAGTGGGCCGCATGAGGATGAACGGTCGTACGAAGATGGGCAGCCGCATAGAGATGAAGAGCCGCATAAAGATGGGCAGCCACAAGGGGATGAACGGTCGCATGAAGATGAGCAGCCGCATGAGGATAGGCAACCGCATGCTGATGGGCGGCCGCATAAAGGATGCAGCCGCATGAAGATGGGTGGCCGTATGAAGTGGACGGTCGCATAAATACAGCAGCCGCATGCCTCGGGACTCGGTAGATTCTGCCAGCTGTGAAAAGATTTTCTCCTCTTCCCTAGGAACACGTCTTTATGTCAGAGCTGTCATTTGTCAGAGCTGTCAGCCGTCAGGGCATTAAAAGCAGCCAAAGATGAAGGAAAGAGTTGTTGAAGGCCACGTGGCTCTGGGTCTCATGGAACCATCTGAACTGCATAGACGCTTGAGTCGTATGGACCCCTGAGACGCATGGAGATCCTTGGCCGCCTAGACCTTTTTTTATTCTTTTCCATGCTTCTACAAGACCCTCTTCAAAGTTTTCAATTTGCAAAATTGAAATACTTTAAATAAGAAGCATGGCTATGTATAAACTCTTCTGGCCGCATAGGGTGTTCTGGCCGCATAGACGTCCCAGCCGCATGGCCTCCTCAGCCGCCTGTCCATCTGAGCCACATTGACCAACCAGCCGTATGGACTGTCTGGCCGCATAGGCTGTCTAGCCGCATGGGCTCCTTGCCACATCATCCTGCCACGTATGCAAATCTTTTGTATTAATTGCCTTTGATTTGCCGTCAGATTTTGAAGCCGCTTTTCGGGGCTGGATCCCAAGAGTTTGATCTTTATTTAGTCGGTTCGTCTCGATAACCGAAGAGTCGGTTTTCATGCTGCACGCGGATCGAAGTGCCCTCCTTTTGCCTATAAATAGGAACATATTCAGACGGAGAGACTTCTTTACTCTCTCTCGTCTTCAACTCTTGCTGCCCTAATTTTCTGTCTCTGTCTTCCTTCTTCGACTGTCGGACGACCATGGCCCCCAAGTCTTCCAAGGCTGTCTCTGTCGCGGTGACGGACAAGAAAGCGGCTTCTTCGTCGGCCACGACGCCTAAAGTGCACCCTGACGTCCACCCTGCTTTTAAGGGTAAGGATTGGATGGGATATTGAATGCCTTAAACCCTAAAAAACCATGGCTCTGTTGCATATTTTATGCACAAGCCTTCGTTCTTTATCTTTATTGAACTGCCTAAGTTCAACAGGATGAAGTCGCATATATTGCATGGGCCGTATGACCCTCTCATATTTGAGCTGCATGGGGCATGCCCTGAAGAAGATGGAGGATGGCTGGCGGGCACACATGTATTTTGATGATGCGGACCGATTGTCCCAGGAAGCGGAGCGCCGAGCTAAGCAGCGACTTGAACGGGGGACCTCCTTGGTGAAGAACTACCTCCTGGAATTATGTAATGTCGAACCATAGTCGGCCTTTTTCTTCTTTTGTTTTCGTTCTTTTTCTTTCTTTAAATGGGATATTGTCCCTAGAACATGTAGTACTTTTGCCTTCCAAATAAAAGAGTATGCTTTATTCTACCCTTTATCTGTACTGCTTGTTGTGCTTGTGGTGTTATGGTGATGTTTGCCCCGCATGGGGGACTTGTTTCTGGACCTGTTACCCTTGGTATACCCGGGTTTTAGGTGCGGATAATAAGTTTGATGGGGACACCTAGAATAACTCCACGGTAAGGTAGTCATGGACGTTCCGAGTATCGGAAGAAAGAATACCATCGA
>JANAVB010003398.1:0-50000 GCA_029216955.1 Iris pallida
CGTCGCATAGTCGTATTGTATGTCCACACAAATTTTATTTTTCGTAGTTGCTCGTCAAGTGCGAATATGTGCGAGCGTACATATTTTAGAAAAATATTTTTTCTATTTTATTATACACTTCAAAATATTATATAATTATTATTCTTGCTATAAAAAGCCTTTTTATTTTTAGCAGTTATTAATCAAAATAATATTTCATTGTATACTGGAAAAAGCATAATCATGTATGCATTATTCGTGCATACATATATTTCGTAATTATTTATTAGTCTATTTTAAATAAAAATATATTTTTTGAGATTTATTAATAAATATTTTATATTAAAAAGATATTTAAAAATATTTTTTTTAAAATACCAATAAATAATTTCGTAAATAATAAATTTTTTAAATATCTAGGACTAGGTACGACCTGCATGGGCCACCACAAAAACATGTAACGCCCCAGTCCCAAATACTTAGGACTAGGTACGTATCCATGCCAGCTGTATACATACGAAGTATACTCCAATATATGGAAACCTCATATGAATACATAAGCTGTAAAATGCAGTAATTCAGAATAACTAAATCTCATCCACTAGATAAATAAATGATATAAGAGCAACTTTGAATTTGTCATGTATACAATCGTTGGACGGAGACAAAGTCCACTACAAACTATCTCAAATAAAATGTACAAGAAGTGATCGATAAAATAACGAGACGAACCAAGCGCAATCGTCTTCGAAAGAATGGAAAAGATCACGGCCTTGGCTAGAACACCTGCAAATTCACAGAAGCACACACCTGGAGAGATAACCAGGTCCTCAGAGGGACGTAACAAGACACATAATATCATGCCATATAAACTGAATAAATATTGCTCAAATAAATAAGGGATGCCTGCAATAGGGTACCTAACCGTACTATAGTGAATGCAATAAGAACAAACCTTTGACGTATGGGCCGGATAAGGAATATCAGGAATCAGGACCGTATCTTCCACTGGAGATAACCGACAATCAGGGCAGTGCATATATGACCCATACATTAAGGAACTGTTCTTCCCACCCAATGTCTATTATGTTGTATCCACAACATAAATCCTCTATTAACCGCTAAGTCAAACTAAGCATGCAACCTCTATTAGCGGTTATTCCTATCGCACGGCTTGTAGGTACTGGTGGCCAGCCAATCATGCATGTCCGTGTCTACATGCGACACACAACTTTGTGGTACAACATGTCAAGGCCATGAAAGCAACACATAAGGTGGTCCCTTAAATCTAGGTTTAATGTGTAAGAAAAATAATACATAGCAGGAAATATAAATGAACAGTAAGTTCTAACAGGTTATGCCATGTATCACAGTTTATTTTGCATAAAGAAAATAAATAATGCATGAAATATGAGCTAAAAAAATAAACAGCAAATGGCAAGGTGTCTCGCCTGAGGTCCTTGCTGGTGAAAGCGACAATCCCGTTGGGTACAGAATAGTCACAGGGCTACACAAGATGAACTCAGACGATGTGACAAACTTCTAAAATAAAAACCAAAAATAAAATATTCTAAAATTTTTTTAGGAAAAATATATGATGTGTATTTTTCTGTCAGTATTCCGAAACTTCAAACGGATCGTGATTCTGATTCCTGGTTCTCCCAGAATCTCAAAAACACTAAACGTGTCAGATTTTGGACCACTGACACTCCACAAATTTTCCAGAAAATTAAGTTCTGAATTTATGAAAATAAAATTTACATTCAGAAAATATACCTCAATACGATTCCAACAAAAAAATTGGAGGTCAAAAGGAGTCCGGAGTTGCGAGTTATGGTCATTCGAAGTTGCTACAACCTTTGAAAATTGAGGCTGAATTTATGACGGAAAAAAAGAGAGAAATTTTGACAATGATGGTTTGAAAGATGATTTGTGGTGAAAATAATATGGAGGAGTACCTGCCTATTTATAGGATGTGGAAATTCCCAATTAGATAAGAATTATGATTCCTTTAAACCCAATTTAGATATTTTCTAATTTAATTTAAAAGCAATCAAATCCAAATCCAAATCCAAATCCAAATCTAATTTAAATCAAATCAAATTCTCTTAGTTTAAAATCAAATCAATTAAATCCAATTTAAATCTATTTAAATTTTAGCTCAAAATCAAATGGGATAAATCAATTTTGAATATTTAACTATTTAAATAAATCCAAAAATCAAATCAAGATTTAAATGGCCACCATAACTTCCAAATATATTTTTCAAAATACCAATAATAATAATTTCGAAAATAATAAATAATTTTAAATATCTTTTTAAATAATAAAATATTTATTAATAAATCTCAAAAATTACATTTTTATTTAAAATAGACTAATAAATAATTACGAAATATATGTATGCACGAATAATGCATACATGATTATGCTTTTCCTAGTATACAATGAAATATTATTTATGATTAATAACTGCTAAAAATAAAAGGCTTTTTATAGCAAGAATAATAATTATATAATATTTTGAAAGTGTATAATAAAATAGAAAAAAATATTTTTCTAAAATATGTACGCTCGCACATATTCGCACTTGACGAGCAACTACGAAAAATAAAATTTCGTGCGCGACGTACAATACGACTATGCGACGTACAATACAAAATTTTTAAATCAGTGCCAAATTTAATATATATATAAAATATAGTAGAAATTTAGGAGTTTTACATCCTACCCAACTTAAAAGAATTTCGTCCTCGAAATTAAGAATTAGGAGGGGGTGAGAAGGCACAACGGTAGATAGGAGGGTTTAAGGAAGTTTATATGGTCGTAGTCTAGGTTGAGGGTATGATTAAGAGACGATTGTAATAACTCTTAAATTCAAGTGATTAGAAAGTCAAGATTGTAAATTTAGTGTCGAGGAAAAAGTCGAGTAGTTCAAGACAAAGATATGGTTACATTGGGTGGTAATGGTCATGGTGATAGGACAGTTAGAGGAGTTTTAGTACGACGCTTTCGTCCTTCTAAAATAGGTGAAGGCGAACGCAATATAGAGTTCGAAGGAGGCGTTATCGAATACGAATACGTGGTTCAAAGGCGACCGAATAATTCAAAAGGAGTTGTCAAGGCAGTCGCGGATGGGACTCTAGAGGACAAGTTTAGCTATGTCCCCATCCACGTAGAACGATAGATAAAAGTGAACCAAAGTACACTCGATTGATCAGACCATTATGCACCGGTTCTGATTAGACAATATATTAGTGGGTGCATCCAATAAAATATGTCATGATCAAGCTTGATAACGAAATAAGCTTGTAAAACTGAAGCTACGTTAGCAGCGCGAGATAGTCAAAATATGAGCAAGGAAGGTACTGATGAAGAAAATTTTAAATAGTCCCAGATCTTTTAAGATCAAGGCTCTCCCGAAGTTCGGGCCTATACAGTTGTCTTGGTTGACTAGCTAAGTTAGGGTCCTCTGAACTTATAGGCTAAGCAAACTTATTCACATGGGTCACAAGGACAAAGGCTTTGTTGGGCCGGAAGGTATTCTACCCAACTTACAAGAGTTAAACTAGTAATTGGATGAGACAATGGGTTAAGCAATCAAGATAAAGCACAAATTTAAGCATTTAAGGAACTAAGTAGAACAAAATTCACCTATCGGGTTAAGGGATTGAATCAAGGTTGGATCTCTTAATTGAAGTCGAAAAGTATTTTGGTGTCATGGTAGAGGTTATAGTTTGGCCATTTTGACCAGAAGATCCTATCATGAAAATAGTGTACAAGAAGACGTGTTTTAGTGGGACATGATACATCTACATGAAGGTGGACTTGTCTAGGTCTTACATATGAAATTTGTTGGAAGGAAAAGTGTAGTGTTGTACTCCAAATATACAAGTCAAGGTAGGGGACGCCAGAAGATCAAAATAGAAAGTGGGAGTTCACGAGGTGATAATTAATGCACAAAATAAAAAAGATCAAGTTAAAGCGTGAAATAAAATTAATTAAAGAATCCATTAAAAATAATTTAGAAACACAATTCCGGAGAGAAGATAGTCTCCTAGATGAATACAATTAAGGAACCATTAACTCATTATTCAAATTGCAAATGGGTTAGAAGGTCGCAATTAAAAGATCTAGAATTGAAGGAAGTTCGAGTAAGTCGAGGTGAAAATACAGTCACATAGCTGGGTAGATGACTAACAACACTTGTGTATATACTACTATCATGGTCATGAGTGACATGGCAATTAGTGTGGAATACTTCTAACTCATTAGGGCTACCTTTGTGGCCTATCATTAATATTTTAACTCAAGTTTCCTCCAAAAGTTTTAAAAAAATAAACTTTCAAAAATATACCACCAAAATTTGTAATTACTCCAAGCCGTTCAAATTCATCAAAATTTTTTTAAATCACTCTCATAAATCTCAAAGCAAAATTTTATCACGTTACTACTAACCTTTTCCAAAATTAACGTTTAAATTCAACTATTTAACTCAAGAGTTCATAATTTACGAATTCATAAAAATTTCACAATCAATCAAAAATTTAACACTCTAAAATTTTCAATTAATTTATAATAAAACTCTTAGCATATTAAAAGCAATCTCAAAAAATTAAGCTCAATGCTCTCATCAATTTTAACTTCTATTTATGCTATGTTATTCCAACAAACTCACAACTTTTAAATGGTAACTTCCTTTAATCAATCAAAATAACTTTCCATCACATCCTTCGAAATTCTTCAAAAAAAATTTAATATTAGCAATCCCACATTAAACTAATTTTTCAAATAATCTTATCACTCAAAATCTATTTTTTTTTACCAAAAATCTAAATAGATTTGTAAATCCTCAATCATAGGACACAATTTAAAATAAAGAAAAATTCTCAAAAATCGTTTTCATAACTTTCAAATATTTTAAACCAAAATTCACCGTCATTACTTCCCCTTAAAATTTAAAATTTTATAAACACGAAAACCGCAAGTTGTACAACACCGTTTAAATAATTCCTACGACCATTTGAAAAGCTAGGATCATTTTCAAACCAAATCTATAACTGTTCAAGGTGCATAACTATAATACAATAAATCATGAACATTAAAACTCGAAAATCAAATAAATTTTATTTGTTCAAAGATGTATATCTATCACCCAAACTCATAAATATTACAACTCGAAAAGCAAATCAATTTTATACATGTGCAAGGATGTATAACTATAATCCAATAAATCATAAATATCAAATCTTTGAAAATCAATCAATTTCTTAAACCAAGTATGAAATTCTATAAATCCTCTGGTGTTTACTATTTAGAAATCTCAAGGTTAAAACTTTCCGTGGTAATATCCTACTTTACAAATTACAAATCATTAAATCACACTAAAAAAACACTTTAACTCAATTAGAGTCTTAAATGTATTCCAATTGCCAATATAACCATTCTAGCCATGTGTTTGACCTATGAGTATATACTAGTGTAGTCATCTTCCTAGTTGACACTAAGCACGAAAATAAGAATCAACGGTAGAAAAGAATCAAGCAAGATGCAATTCAAAGAAGTCGAACGAGAGTTCGGAATTTGAAGCCAAGGGAAGAGGTCAAGCTGTATGGATGAGATTCCTATAATTCTAATCCTATGTTGCAGGTTCACATCAGTACGGTAACGTAACCGAAGTGACAAACTCGACCTGCATGGGCCACCACAAAAACATGTAACGTCCCAGTCCCAAAATACGTAGGACTAGGAACGTGGACATGCCAGCTGTATTCATACGAAGTATACTCCAATATATGGAAGCCTCGTATAAATACATAAGCTGTAAAATGCAGTAGAACCATAACTAATCTCATCCACACAAAATAAATAAATAAAAGACATCATATAAAGATAACATATTATATCAAGACAATTCATTATCTTTATATGAAGTCTTTTATTCATTTATTTTGTGTGGATGAGATTAGTTATGGTTCTACTGTATTTTACAGCTTATGTACTTATACGTGGCTTCCATATATTAGAGTATACTTCGTATGAATACAGCTGGCATGTCCACGTTCCTAGTCCTACGTATTTTGGGACTGGGGCGTTACACCAATCCCAGCCGTATGCAAAAGGCTTATGTGGCCACCAATCCCAGCCGCATACAGAATATTTATGCGGCCACCAATCCTATCCGCAGGAAGAATGCATATGCGGCAAACAATCCCAGCCGCAGAGAGAAAGCATATGCGGCCAACAATCCCAGCCGCAGGGAAATGACCTATGCGGCATCCAATTCCAGCCGCCGATCACCCGTCCTATGCGGCTCTGGTTCAGTCTTCGACCGCCTCTCATGCGGGCCTGACCTCAGAGGCTCCAATGAGGATGTGTCAGACTCTATGCGGCACAGCTTGGACTCGTCCTACTACGCACCCTCGGGTGCTAGAATAAAGAAGTCTAGGACAGCGCAGGCTCGTCGAGCTCAGTCAGCTGTCCCAACTACTGACCATCAGAGTGTCCCGCTAACTGTTATGCAGGCCTCTGATGGAAAGTTGTACAGAACCGCCCGTGTCCAGCCCCCAGCGGCAAACGAACAGGGTAGTTTTCAAGAGTCTCCCAACAATGATCGAGGGCAAGTACTTTTACTAGCCCCGCATCAGGGAGCAAACATGATACCTACACACTCGTGTGCTCAGAATACCCGGGCCCACAAAGCGAGTGCAAAGGTTGATCGAGATGTCCTTGACTTGCGAGATGTGATCCTTCACAAGCGTAAGGAAAGAGAAAAAAATCTTGGTGTGCAAAGAGTCCTTCCATGGACATCATTGCACTCAAGTCTTTGTCAATTGCTGCTGCAACAAGACAGCAGTACAAGAGGATCGGCAGTCCGTCTTTCAACGACTGCAGCAGCCAGGATTGGTCCTACAACAAAGCTCGGGGGACGAGGCGCTTCCTTTTGCCTCCTGTAATTCTATTCGGAAGGTCCCTACCGGCGAAGGAGGGAAGAAAATAAATATGTCTAGCCCGACAATCTCAACCAGCAAGGCCAAGAAACTCTCATCTTGGGGGTTGTCCACAGTCGTCACAGGAGGGGTTTATCAAGGTACCCGCTCAAAGACAAAATCTTTATCACTTGGAGGTTCGTTATCTACATCCCTAGGGGTAGTTGAAGCTGGAGGTAGCACTCCTCGGAACATCCATAACAATCCGATGTTCCAAGAAGATGAACCAGAGAAAACCATCCCCCAACAGATGCAACAAACCCAGACGTCCATAGAAACGTCCACGGGTGCCATGATGAGGCAACCTCCTATGCAGGGGGTAGCACTCCCTCCGAGTCCGAACCGGAGGATAACATTCCCACATACCCTGACGACTTCTCTATTCGAGGGTATGATTCAGAGAGCACGTCTTCTACAGTTCCTTCCACTGCTCCTCATGTGAGAATAGTATTCATGACTGAGAATGACCAAGACGGCCCCAGTGATCGACAGTGCCTCGACACTCTTGAGGCCATACTTCATACCTTGGTTAAGTCAGTGGATGAGATCAAAGCGGCCCTACCGGCTCTCCAAGGAAGGACACCCGGCCAAACAAGCTTGGGTTCCGCCGTCAATACGGACTCAAACACAACCGCACCAACCCTGGGCGACAATCCACCCAGAATGTCGGCTCCTACTGCTGCATAAGAGGCTAGGGAGACGAGAAGAGAAGTCCAGGAGCGCCGGACAATGTTTTACGCCGGAGAAACCTCTCAGGACCTCAGGACACGACAATCGTATCCCGTGGCATGGAGAGATGTCTCCTTTCCTTCATGATACAAACCATTCAACATCAATCCATATGACGAGAAGACATCTGCGAGCCGGTATATGACCTACTTTGAGGTCACAACAGATCATCTGCCGTATGACGACGCCATCCTTACACGATTGTTCGTCGGGGCATTGGAGGGAGTCGCATTCGACTGGTACCGCAACTTGCCAGATAACTGCATTCATTCCTTCGCCGGCTTCAAACATATGTTCCTGGAAAGGTTCTACGAGGTGGGATAAGACGTGACAATGTCCACCCTCATGGACGTTGTTCAGGAAGAAAAAAAGCTGACAAGGAATTACATTGAGCGGTTTTGCCAAACCGTGATGAAGTTGCCCACCGGTAACCCAGACTCTTCCTTAATTGAGATTTACCAAAAGAGGCTGCTCCCCATAATCAGCCTCTGGATGGGCAAAAGTCAATTTAAGGACTGGAAGACCTTCATCATCAGTGCCACTAGCGCAGAAGCCAAGTTGAAGAAAGCTCGCCAACTGGGATTGCACATCTCGGATGGAGATGACAAGGGCAAACGCCCTAATGCCAACAACAACAACGATGGTAATTCCTCTAACAACCGAGACAACAAGGGAAAACAAGCTATGGTGGCTGATACAGCCAAGAAGCCTGAACCAAAGCAGACAGAGAAGCAGTGGCCTCAAGTGACTTACTCCTTCGAGGACAGCCATGTCAAGCCCATCTTTGACCTGCTCTTACAAGGAGACAAAATTCAGCTCCCTCCGTCGAGAGGTGAACCTCAACCTGCAGAGATGGAGAGCCCAAAGTACTGTCTCTACTACTGCTACATCCACCACGCTACTCAAGACTGCTTCCAATTGAAGCGGTACATCCAGAACCTCATCGATTCCAAGGCTCTGGCATTAATTTTGAGAAGGTAACGGTCGCTGCCAACATGGTGTCAGTCCAATTCGGCAGCTTCCCTCCAACGAAGACCCAAGATGGCGTAGTATCCGTCCTCCGGACAATGATGGAGGTCACTAATCTTCTACTTCCCCGAGACCAGACGACTGGGCTGGTGCCCCTCACCACATCAAGAGGGGAGGTCATGTGGGTCCACCTGGACTTGGTGCCTGAAGTAACTCAGTCAGCATCATCCCCTACCGACAATAAGATGGGCGAGAAGACCAAGTCCTGCCATACGATTTCAGCCGATATCGAAGAAGCGACAACTGTCGTTACCCGGTCCGGTGCACAATCTCAACCCATGCCGGGTAACTCGGCTGAAGAACGTCAGTCGGCCACTACTGATGCCCCAGGACCTTCTCAGCCTCCACCGGCCGATAAGCCTAAGCCAAAGGAGACCCGCTTTGACAAGCCGCTCCGTAAAGACGCACCTCAGGGGCTGGAGAAGCCTTACAATTTTGACATTCTGGCACAATTGGCCAACACACCAGCCAAATTGTCATTATATGAGCTCTTGAGACTCTCCAAAGATGTTCGCGTCGCACTGAGCGAAGCACTCCAGAATGCCGACGCGTATTTGACTCAGGTCAAGCTTACAGGGGATAGCTCGCCGACGGATCTCCAGGACAGCGCTTATACAGGTGCTATGCCCAATGTTATGTTCACTCCGCAGGATATGCTCATTAAGACCAACCTGTACGATCGCCCTCTGTATTACACTGGATACGTCGGTGACATCAAGGTGGATCGGATGCACATTGATCCCGGTTCTTAAATAAGCATCATTCCGAAGAGCTTGCTTCACCTCCTGCGTATCTCTATGCATCGGCTGACTCCTACCAGTCCCGCCATCAACGGTTTCAATTCCGGAAGAAGCTATCCTATCAGAAAGATTCGCCTAAAATGCCAAATTGGTGACCTTCAGTCGGAAGTAACTTGCTATGTCATAGACGCAGATACATCCTACAACATTCTCCTGGGGCGTCCGTGGATACACGATTATATGATCGTGCCCTCCACATTGCACAAATGCTTCAAATATGTTGACAAGCACGGCTTCGTAAAGACAGAATTTGTCGACATCGATCCTTTCAAAGGGGTCGAATCCTACTATTCGGATTCCTGCTTGTACGAGAAATCAAAGAGGCACCTGATCAAGGAGGATGCTCAAGAGTAGACGGAGGCCATTGCAGGGCCTGAGGAACCCTTGAGAATCCATCTCCAACTCTGCAAACCAGGCAGGACTGCACCTCTTATAGCCACTCTACATAGAGAAGCAACTAGTCTCCTGGTGCTCACTGCACAAAAGGAGCAGATGACAATCCGACTGCCAAGGTCTGGCCAAGGGCCGAGACCCACTACGGAGCCACTGACAATCAGGCTGCCAAGAGCCGGTCAACAACAAACAAAAGAGATCAATCCTTCTGTTAAGCCAATGACGATTCGTCTTTCCAGGACAAGTCGACAGCCAAGCGTTAAGCCAGGGACTGCTAGTGAGCTAGCAACTCCACGTCCAGCACCAAGCGCTAAGCCAGGGATCGCTAGTGCGCCAACGACCCTACGTTCAGCACCACCAGTGGAGCCTTTGATGATCAAGCTGCCCAGGTCATCATTCCAGTCTTCATTAATACAGGGGGTGGCTGAAGAGAAGTTAGAGCTAGCCAAGTATGTGGCTACCCACACTGATGTTCCTTCTGCTGATGATGTAATTCTACCCGAAAAGATACCTTATTTTATCAATAAAGGGCTATCTTTGAATTAGTTCGAGCTTAACAAACTCTGTATAATGTATGCTATGGAACACGGTATAGGTACCAACTTACACACACAAGTGACAAATGTCTATACCACGAACCAACTTACTCCCGTGGAGGGCGCTTGCTTCATAGTCGAGGAAGAGGATCATCCAATCATCTTCGGTCGAAAGAATGATCCACAGACCTTCAGGCTAGAAGAAGTTGATCTCGAAATCGATACTAGAAGACTGCCCCTTTATCTGTATAGCTTCCGATCCAAGTACCTCATGCAAAAGCAGGGGTATGATATGAAGGCTACGCCAGGCTTGAACTACGGCACTGGCCGGTAATTATTTTTGTAATTGCCAGTCCCGACTAGAAAACTACGGGATTACTTCAATAAGACCAGATGTGGTCTAGGCTATGTTACACCCACAACGACTCCTGAGAGCTCGGATGAGGAATACGAATGGCATTCACATTCAGCCGGATCACCCACTTTCGATTCGGATGTCAGCATCGGGGACGTATTCAGACAAGCTTGGTCTGTCAATATGGTATTTGCTGACACCTATGAAGAAGACAAGGATGTACCCAAACTTCTCGAGTTAGAGCCTTAGGTTCAACAGCTAGATGCACAGTGGAAGAAGTATTTCGAACAGAGAGATCATCCTACCGAAGATGAGGTCATGCAAGTTGACCTTGGCGATGAATCCTCTCCAAAGCCAATCTTCGTCAGCAAAAGCCTGACAGAAGAAGAGCGAGAGTCGCTTTTGCAACTCGTCAGAGAGTATATTGACGTGTTCACTTAGAGCTATAAAGATAATGCCAGGGTTAAACCCCGAGATTGCACTCCATAAGCTCAACATTCATCCGGACGCAAAGCCGGTCAAGCAAAGCAACGACGGTTCCGCCCAGACATCATGAATTCTATCAAAGCTGAGGTCAACAAACTGATAGCCAGCGGCTTCATCCGTGAGAAACAACATCCAGACTGGGTCACCAATATAGTACCGGTCCTCAAGAAGAATGGAAAGATCCGAATTTGCATCGACTTCCGAAATCTGAACGAAGTATGTCCTAAAGATGAGTTTCCTCTTCCTATTACGAACATAATGATTGACAACACATATGGCTTTGAGCGCATGTTGTTCATGGATGGATTCTCAGGATACAACCAAATCAAGATGTTTCCTAACGACGAAAAGTATACATCATTTCGAACGTCGATTGGCATGTACTGTTACACAGATATGCCCTTTGGTTTAAAGAATGCTGGCGCCACATATCAATGAGCTATGAGTGTCATCTTCAGAGATCACCTGCGTAAGATAGTAGAATGTTATGTCGATGACATCGCTGTCAAAAGTCGCTCTAAGGAAGATCATCTACACGATCATCTGCCCTTTGGTTTAAAGATCGCTGTCAAAATTCTTCTTGGGAGTATCTAGCAAATTTTTTTTGGGTTTTATCATTACCGCCCAGGGAATCCATATAGACCATGAGAAGACGAAGGCAATCATAGAGATGGGTCCCCTGAGAAATCTCCTAGAACTCAGAGGCCTTTAAGGGAGGCTAGCTTATATCAGGAGGTTTATCTCTAACCTCTCCGGGCGATGTCAACTATTTATACACCTCATAAAGAAAGGTGTCGCCTTCGTATGGGATGAAGAGTGCCAACGGGCCTTCGACAACATCAAAGAATATCTGTCGAAACCTCCAGTCCTGGTCGCCCCGGTTGTTGGAAAGCTGTTTTTGCTTTATTTACGAGCGATGCAGCATTCCCTTGGTGCTCTACTAGCACAAAATAATGATGTAGGACATGAACATGCTATCTATTACCTCAGCTAAATGATGATAGGACCTGAGCATAGATACACTGCCGTGGAGAAGGAGTGTCTTGCTTTGGTGTTCGCTATTCAAAAAATACGATACTATGTTACAGGATAGACCATCCATGTTATATCACGAATCAACCCCCTCAGGGTCCTCATGACCAAAACATGTGCACTCAGCTCTCGCCTTGCTACCTGGGCGATATTATTGTCTCCCTACGACATGATCTTCGTCCCACAGAAGGCCGTTAAAAGTCAAGCTCTGGTAGACTTTTTAGCAGCCCATCCAGGTTCAGAGTCAACCAGAATATATGAAGAGGTCCCAGACGAGGTCGCCAATTCAAACATGGCTTCCCATGATACCGTCTGGCGAATGTTCTTCGACGGTGCTTCAAGAACCGAACCCAAGGACAATATCGTCGTTGGGGTCGGAGTGGTACTGATTTCTCCCTCTGGCTTGGTGATCAATCGGGCATACTCACTCACGGAACCTTGCTCAAACAACATGGCCGAGTACAATGCCTTGGTTATCGGCCTCCGACTTGCAAAGGAACTGGGGATAGAGTACCTGGAAGCATATGTCGATTCACAATTAATCGTCAATCAGATCCGGAGTTCTTATGAGGTTCGTCATGAAGACATGATCTCCTATCATCAAATAGCAATCGCCATCATTACGTCCCTGAAAGGGTTCTTCATAGGACATGTTCCCAGACTCCGGAACATTGAAGTCGATGCCCTAGCAAGACTTGCCGCTTCTCTGGCAGTTCTAAATCATACTTATCATTTGGTTGACGTTATAGGCCATGAATTGGTTTGTCCTAAGAACAACGTCCAATTTGCTGTGAGTTATTCTGCCCTGACGATCGACGAGACATAGGATTGGAGACTCCTATTTATTGACTTTGCAGTTTATGGTATCTTGCCAAAAAATCCGAAAGAAGCTACCTCTATTAGAAGACGTTCTCTCAGATTCTTCTACGATACTGAGACAAAAATATTGTATCAGCGATCTTATGATGGATTACTACTCTGGTGTTTGTCAAATACAAAAGCCAAAGAAGTTGTACGCGAAGCTCACGACGGCGTTTGTGGGGTCCATCAACCTGGCCCGAAATTGTAAGACCGTCTTCGCTGGATGGGCTATTACTGGCCTACGATGGTAGCAGATGCGATAGACTATACAAGAAAATATAAAGATTGTCAAGTCCATGCAGATTTCATACACCAACCATCCGAATTCCTATATCCGACGGTGGCATCCTGGCCATTCGAGGCATGGGGAATGGATATCATTGGTCCAATCACCCCGCCTTCATCCAGAGGACACCGCTTTATACTGGCAATTACGGACTACTTCTCCAAATGGGCGAAAGCTGTTCCGCTTGTAGAAGTGAAGACATTAAACGTGATCAACTTCGTCAACCATCACGTCATTTATCGCTTTGGACTGCCTCGAAGGATCATCCACGATAATGGTCCGCAGTTCGCAAGCCACGCCTTCTATCGGTTTTACGAGAAACACCGAATCCAGAATGTTGCTTCAACACCATACAACCCGACGGCTAATGTTCTGGCTGAAGCGTTCAACAAAACTATAATCAAGTTTCTCAAGAAGTTCGTATCCTCAAACAAACACGACTGGAATGAAAAGCTTGGCGAATGCTTATGGGCGTACCGTACTACGGTTCGGACGGCCACTGGGAACACACCATTCTCTTTGGTGTATGAAAGTGAGGCAGTTCTCCTACTGGAGACTCAAATCCTCTCACTTCGCGTCGCCCTCACTTACCGATTGACGACGGATGATAATTACCGTCGTCGGCTATAAGAGTTGGAGGCCTTAGATGAGAAGCGTCGGCTAGCTCAACAAAGAATCAAGCTTTATCAAGCACGCATCTCGGGAGCCTTCAATAAAAAGGTCAAAGTGAGAACATTCCAAGTAGGCGATCTCGTCTTGGCTGTTCGGAGGTCGATGGTTATGACTCACAAAACCGCTGGAAAGTTCCAGCCAAAGTGGGAAGGCCCATTTATCATCGAGGCTGTATTCTCCAATGGTGCATACCATCTCGCAAAGCAAAACAGAGACTTGCTTATGATGCCCGTCAATGGCAAGTTGCTGACGAAATATTATGTCTAAACGACATCCACCGAATCAACCGGATTGTTGAGTTATGTACCCTTAGGTACCGCTGAACTTACACTCTGGTCACTCCAAATGAATCTATATCTTATCTTCTAGGTGGTAAGTCATGTATGATCATACCTCTGAACTTCTTTCCTAAAAGAGCATTTTCTTCATAATTTATTACCTGCACTTTCAGTGCATAAAAAAGGGTAACAGGTCCACAAAATTCCTGAAACAACTACGTCGATGTCACCTCTGAGTTGTTTCACTTCCATCACAAACAAATCACCCCTTACGTAGAACTTCCACGTCCATATTACCTCTGATTGTTCTATGTACCCGTTGTAAAACCCCCATACTTACCACGTCCTCATTACCTCTGAGTAAGTATGTTAGTTTTCTATCGACTTATTATCCGTACCCAAAACTAGGGTACGCCAAGGATAATAGGCCCATAAATGTCCATAGCTGACCATAAATGCTGTACTAGGTCCTCTAGTACGTGCCTCTTTTCTTATCATCACATGCCTTTGGAGCCCAGCTGTTCCATGGCATTCTTTCGCCCAATACCAAGAACTTCTATGTCCGCCTTAACACGAAGTCGTTGTAGGTATCTCTATCTAGCTTATTATCCATACCTAAAACCAAGGTATGCCAAGGTAATAGGTCCACAGAAAGTCCCCCTTTGGGGTGAATATCATAATACCAAAGATACGGTACAAGCACAACAGATAAAAGATGATGTAAACAAAGTCAGTTATTTAAAATCAAAAGTACTATATTTTCTGGGACTACGTCCCTGTCAAAAAGATGAAGGTACATTAATAATAAAAGAAAGAAAAAGCCGATTATGGTTCGGCGACACACAATTCTCTGCGCCGATCCTTCAGCTGGGCCGTCGACCGCTCAATCCTCCGCTTGGCCCGGCGCTCAGCCTCCTGAGTCAACCTCTCTACATCCTCCAGATGTGTATGTACTTGCCAGCAGTCTTCAAGTTTCTTTAGTGCACGCTCCAAGGCATTAGAAGTTCGGATGACCTGGTCGATCTCTCGAAGAATTAGCTCCTTATCTTGGCAAGAAGCCTGGAGCTTAGATTCCAAAGAAGCCAATTTCCTCTGAAGCTGGAGGATCTTCTCGTTCGTATCGGTTATCCCACGAGAGGCGGCCTCTTCCCGAACAATACAATCCTCTCCCCTGCGTCTTAGTTGATCGTACTGCAGAGATAAATCTCGAAGGTCCTTTACTAGAACAGGCTTAGACCTCTTTCTTACCGTCCTTACATTTTCTATGGATGTTATAAGGAAGGCACACTCCTGATCTATTGCTAAAGACAGATCGACTTTCTACAGTCTTTGAAACTGAGCCACGAGCTGATCAGCTTCTACTAATTTTGGCTCCAACAACTCGACCATCCCTGCCCCGCCGAGGAGTGTCTTGAGGAGTTCAATTTGGCCACGGGCACATTGATGAGCCAACGTAAAAGATGTCCCCCTCTCCAGAGCATCCTCGACACCTCATTTCAGATGGTAGTAGAAACTATCAACTACATCCTTCGATGATTCATCCAGAACTTTCAAAGAAGGCGGTATCAAAGGAAGAGTAGCTGACAGAGTTGAAGACGGTTGTGAAGAAGATACACCAGAGCTTGATGCCCCTATCACTAGGGAAACAGGTTTCGAGCGATAGGATGCCTGAATAGCAGCCATCTCCTCCTCTGTAGCTCGAAGGATCCAGAGACTTGGCAGGACAGAATGGTCGACCTCCGGCGTTGGAGCCACATAAACCAAGGAGGGTGCAGGGACCATTTCTCCCCGCCCCGACCGTTCTACTGCTTGTTCTCCTGAACTCGATCTGGCAGGAGGTCCCTCGATATGAGTTGGAGGAGGAGGAGACATACTTTCTTCTACCAGATCCCTTCTGGTGACTTCTCCTCCGATGATGTCTGTCGTTGGCAGCGAAGGAGTAGGACCTGTGTGTCCGGAGCAACCATCGATCAACTTAACCCGAATGATATGAAGATAGAGCAAATGAGCCTCCTCATTAGTCAAGACATGACTTAGCTTACCAGAGGAGGGTTGCGGAAGCTGAGGCTCACTCACAGCCACCATATCCTCTTTACCAGCGATATCTGAACCGAATGCAGCTATTTTCTCTACCCTAGCTGCCCCGGTGGTGGATACAATTGGGTCAGCATCACCCAAATGAAGTTTAGCAACCTCGGGGATTAGTTTAGTAGAGCCCATATTGCCCTGGGTTGAGATGTCAGCAACAAGAGGAACCTCAGCCATCGTCGGGAGAACCCTGGCGGAAGTAAGCTCGGCAGACATAGCACTAATTAAAGCGGCTAGAGCCGGGTCAACCTCAGAGGCGGTAGCCGGCTCTGAGGAGTTCACTTCTCCCGATGCCTACAAAGAAAAGAGAAACGATCAGATTATATTTCAGAAAAGGAAGAACAAAAAAAGGATCGTAACTCGATGCACCTCCGAAACGGCATCGATATCCTTACTTCTCTCCCTAACGATCGGCCAGCGAGGCTTGACCGTAGCCCATTTCCGGGAGTAAGTCATGCCGTCGACAGAGGATGCATGCCTGCTACGTTTTTATGAAGGACTAGGCGCAACATGGGGCTGATCTGCCACCAAATCATCTGCAGGAGGAAGAGACAGGTTATCGGGGTCATCCTCTTCGTCCGTATTGGTAGACTCTGAGTCAGATACATCAATTGTTATCCCCTTCCTAGTCCTGGGCTTCTCCTCCAAGGCAGTACCAACAATAAAGCTGGTACTTGGGTCAAAATCTTTTGAGGGCTTATTCACCATAACATGGTATAAGGTAGCCATGTACAAAATGTGTCCCGACTCTCTAGCATCGGAAACAGAGAAGGTGGCACGAGTGTGAACCACGTTGTAGTAGTGCGAAGCTCGAATGCCGTCAAGAACGCTACCTTCAAAACCCAGACAGGAGCTGGGATTGTCCAGAAATATTTGATTGTACCCAAATTGCCAAGAGAATCGGCTGGGTAAGTAAGGCTCCAAGAAGACGGAATTACGGTTGCGATACACCAGATGTTCAGGGCGAATGTTATGCAACTAGAGGAGAATCTTTTCGGGCAGGAATTTGGGAGACACAGCACCATCAAGATGCACGTCCCTCACTTCTTCATCAGTAAAATAAGGAACAGATACGAAAAAAGAGTATCTGTCCACTCGTGCCAGCGCCATCCGATAGACGGGCATATTAGTGTACTCCCAGGGCATGCGGCGGTACTGATAGATGAAGGCGTCATCAGCAGTTACATCATCCTCTGGGCCGAGCCTCATCAAAGACTGGTAATGCATCAACAGCCACCCCATCAGATAATGGTAGGGCAGCTCGATTCGTTCAAAGTCCTTCGTCGTATCGCGAGCAACGACTTTGGACGAGAAGGCACAGAGGCCACGATGTATACTGCATACCATGGCAGGGAGAAGAGCTAGTCTGGCCCTAAAGACTAGCTTCACCGCAAGAAGGATCAGGTTCCGGCCGATTCTCTCAATAGAACCAGCCCCTCCCGAAACCACGCAGTTTCGCAGCCATACCATCAGAATTCCCGCCAGAAGAGCCTTATTAGACAATTTCTGGGTATCCTGATAAAAATAATTAAAGGAGTCAGATAGAATCCCAAATCTGTCACCCGTGGTTTTTACCCTCTTGGCAGTCGACACCTGGTTCTGCACCTCCTTCCGGGTTCGAGGACTTCGGAGAGAAACCCGACCTGAGGCGCCTAGCTTAAAAAGGTAACTAAACCAGGTTTTGGTATGAGGAAGGTTCCCTTTCGAGCTATCGTTCTGTGAGCACCCTGAATTTTGAGTTGATTTTTTTTATTTTAATTTTTGATTGATTAGTTTCGATAAATAATTATTCTGTTTATTTATCTTTAAGTGTACTTTCCCGTGCCTTTGATATTTGGCGTGTCAGGGATGTTCAACTCTGGAAATCTTCTTCACGAGTTTTGTAGTGGACATGATTACCTTCATGATGGTATATAGTGTCCCATCCAAACTTGTTCCCTTGTACTCTTTTTGCTTTGACAACTTAGGATCGAATTAGACCATTTAATCATTAATTATTTTCCTACTCTTTTTCTTGATCATTTTTAGCACGTTACCGTGACTTTTAATTTGAGAGCACAAGACCAGTTATTTTCTTGAAACCAACTCATCATGCATGATCTACTCGAGATACTCTTCACCCTTGACCTTCGTGTCCCACTCAGACACGTCATTTTGTGCTCCATTTGCTTCGCACAACTTTCCTGACATGTGACCCAATTTTATTTTACTCCACGGTGTCGTATTTATTTTCCAACTTGATTTGTGGGTACCATGTCGACCAAAACTTGTCAGCTCCAAATATGGACATGGCCCACATTGAGCCTACTACCCGTACGACACTTGTGTCCCATTTATTGGAATCCCCATGTGCTACTTATTTACCCATGATCATCAACACCTATTTTTTATTCAATTTTTGCACAATGTCCGGTTTTGATCCAATCCGGCTCCACCAAGTCCAGCCCAGCTTCGTGCTACCCTCCATCCTGACACCTTCATTTTTTCATGTCCAAAAATAATATTCAATACCTAGTTTTCTAATCCAAATATTGAGTGTAAATTTCTGTTGATTTTAATCCTATAGGAAAAACCTAATTTTTCTACATTTAAATTCTAGCCTTTGGATTCTCTCATGTAATCCCAACCATTAATTCCCCCCATAGCAGCCAACATCTTATTTTCCCTCACATGACCGGCCCTAAATTCTAGGTAGAGACCACCTTTTTCTCTCTCATTAATTTAACACAATTACTCTCTTTCTCTCTATCACTTATTTTTTCATACAAAACAAAAACACACAGCACCATCACTTTAGCCGAGCCCCTGGCCGAACTTTCCCCTGGCCGACGACAACTGGCCTTCTCCATCGTGGCCTGGCCGTCTACCACCACCACTGGCCACCCACCAGAGGCCTCCTCTTTCCTCCTCCTTCTTCACATTATTTTTCCCCCACCACCATTAATAACCATCACCACCTCCATCTTTAACTATTCACCACCGAGACCACCACCACGTCCGCCGTGCCGCCGTGCCCTCGCCTGCTGGGCCTGGCCGTGCAGCCCGCGCGCACCAGTGGCAGCAGCAGCTGCAGCTCGACAGCCGCGCGCCCTTGGCTGCGCGCGCACAGGCGGTGCAGTGTCGCCGTCGGCCGCACACCGGCATATCCGACCCCCATACGGGTGCGCCCTACCCCGGCAAACTCTCCCCTAGCGGCCACCGTCCTCCTGGACGCGCCGTCGAGGCGATTCGTGCGTTTCGCACGAAGTTCCGTCGTGACGCGCACGGGAAAGATCCAGATTTTGCGTTCCGTCGCAGTGACTTTGCACATATTTTTCTGGAAATTTGACCGTTGAATCGGCGATTTCTTCACTCCGTCACAATCTCGGTATATCCACCTTCACTTCTGTCAATTTTTATCCGTTGATTTTATCGTTTGATACATCAAAACCGGCCACCAAGTTGACCGTTTAAATTGTATTAATTTTGGACAGTTTTGTGGGGTCAACTTCGTCAGCTTGTACCTCCTCCACCGCAGCTTCATTTGGCATGCTACCTATTTTTGTGCGAAGCTGGTATAACCCTCTTGCTACCCCTCCAGTTTCGTTTCATTGTGAGCTTGTTTGATTGGTTGAATTCGACGCCAAAGTTGGCCGTCTGAATTCGTAATTTCCAACTTGTAAAATTCCATTTTTGAGCACGGGACTCCAGATTTCATTTTTGACACCACCAGTAGACTCGTGGCATCGTTCTGGCATATTTTCATATAAAATTTGTTAGATTTGGAGGACGTGGGCCCTGGCACATTTTTCGGTGCAAAGTGGGTCCCACAGTCCGGGTCAACTAGACTTTTTGATGCTGGCTCATCGGAATCCAATTCCGGATATACCGTTGAGTTCGTATCGTCATTCTGGACTCGTTGACATATAATTTGCTAGGTTTTGGTGGACATTGGATCTGGCACGTATTTCGGTGCAAGTCGGATACCAATATCCGGGTCGACAGATCATTTTGAGATCGGCTCATCGGAATCCAATTCCAAATATACCGTTGAGTTCGTATTGTCATTCTGGAATCGTTGACATGTAGTTTGCTGAGTTTTGAGAACTTTGGCTCCGGCACGCATTTCCGTGCAAACCGAAATTCCAAGTTCTGGTCAACGGACCAAATTGAGATCGGGTCAACGGAATCCAATTCTGGAGATACCGTTGGGTTCATATCGTCATTCTGGTTCGTGGACATATAATTTGCTATATTTTATAGACTTGTTTTCTTGTACATTTTTTTCGGTGCAAAACGACTCCGACACGGATACCGTTTTGACCCGAAATTACCTTTTTGCCCTTGTGTCCAAATTGGACCGATGGGTAGGCTATCCTAGCTAATTTGACCATTCTGGACACGTTGGCGATATTTATTTTATCGTCCGACAATGTTTATTGATAATTTTTTTGAGTTTAACCTTTTTATAATTTATTAATAATTAATTCTTATAATGTTCGTATTTCGGGATTAGTACAACGAAACTGAGTTCAGTCAATTCCAGTGATCTCACTTCGCTGAAATTGACAAGGTGGACACGTGGATCACTATAATAAGATTATCAACTTTACCGTTGATCTTCTTATCTTGATTTGCGTGTCGTAAGCTTCGACGTACAAATAACGAAGTACACTTTATATCTTTAATAATTAGACTAGAATGAACCCTGTTTGACCAGAGTTGACCAGTTGACCCAAAGTCAACTGTAAGTCAACACTTGACCTAGTTTGACTAGATTGTTGACCGAAGTTGACCTAGAGTTGATTTGACTTAGAATAACCTAGGATAATATATATTGCTTGTAGAGTTTCATTTATTACAACTTGAACACCTTGTAACCTGTGTTGCTTTAAATAGGACTCTGTGGCTTCAGTTGGACCCCCTATACTTATCAGCTGTTCAGGTTATCAGCCGAGTACATTCTCTGATCATTTCATATCCTGCTTAGAATTATTTTTTGTATTAAATTACTTTACTTGTTACTGTCACGTTGGTCACACGGATTGGTACTATATGGATCCCTTCTTGAGATGTTATCCTTAGGGAGCATCGGGTACTACATGTTCTGTGCATTTCACTTACATGGCGTATCACTATGCTTCATTGGTTCTTTGATCACTTGTGACATATACTCTTATGATCACAGAGTCTCCTAGAATCTCTTATCCCATTTACTGGGTATCCTAGAATCTCCTAGAATCCCCATTTATGGGACATCCATGTATCACCCTTCGGGGGCCTTTGCATGGAATCATAACATAACCTGGTTGGATCCTTGTGTATTGATTGGGGGTACGGGGGAGTAGAAGTAGACATGTGAATACTATCCAAGTAGTGTAGCATCAGAATCTTTTCATATTGTAGCATCAGAATCTCCTATGCCATTTATATGTCTATATTGTACTCTGACTCACTAGACACTGTTAGTTCTCTGTTGTATAGTAGATATTTCTATTACAGTTCTCTCTCTCTGTTTACATACTGTATTTCCTTCAGTACCTGTATCTTACTTTACTGCATGATTATATTTTCTAACCTGCTATGAACTGTTGAGATGTATTGTGCTCGCTCCTGTCCTGACTGGACCTGTTGATAAATTTTACAGATAGCATGGAGGTTGCCTGCTAGCCTAAAGGAGACACAGTAGAGGTTGTACAGGTAGCTAGGATTTTGCTCAGTTTATTTTCAGTTGTCTTGAGTTGTATTTATGGATTTCTGTATTTGAGCTTTGAGATGTATTTCTGGATTTGTGTATCTTAGACACTTAGACTTCTATCTGCTGTATCTTTTTTGGATTTCATATTTTATCTATCTTCCATTATGCTCTACCTTAGATGTGATTGAGTTTACATTCTGCTATGTCACCCCCATTCGGGGAGTATAAACTGCTTAGCCTTATACTGTTAGATGCATGAGACCTAGGACAGCGTTCTACCGCCGACACTATGGCGTAGGCTGGGCGTTGTTACGTTCTCGTGCCCTTACTCTAGGGTGCGGGTCGTGACACGTTTTTAGTGGTAGCCCATGCTGGTCGAGTTTATGTAGTGGTATTCGAACTAGAGTACCACTACAGCCTGCAGTAGGATTAGGACATATACTTTGAAGGTACTCAATCACAGTTAGGATCCCCTGAGAGATTCCTGGGACGACCCTTGAGAATCTTATTTTAACTTCGAATTGAAAACTCTCTTCCCTTGATTTGATTTATCATTACTTTCTGTTGTTGAATTTGATTTTGATGGATTATTGTTGAATTTGAGTTTGTATTTATTGATTTTGATGGAAGATTGTTGAATTTTGAATCTTGATGTTAGCTGTAGCATCCGAGTTTGTATTTATATGATTTGAAGGATTTTTGTTCATTTTTGAATCTTGATGTTCGTTGATAAATTTGATTTTTGGGTATTCATTGTTGATTTAATTTAATTTTTTGTCAAGATGAAATTATATGGGCTAAGTCATCTAAATTATGGAATCTAGTCTTCCATAGTCACATTAGCCAGCATGGTGAGGACATATAGTCTGATTTTGGATATATTTCTCGGGTGTGGGAATTTAAGCTTTTCGCAGCCAAGCTAGCGACATCGCAAAAATGTTAAATACCATAATTCTAGAGGTATGTGCCTAAGTCGAGGACTCTGTGATTATCTTAGCCTTGCTTACTAGTATGACGAGGATTTAGAGTACCATAATTTTGGATAGACGCATATGATTATCAGATTGTACCTTAAATGTTTTTGAACATATTTTCTCTACTTTTCTTCCAGTCCTTCAAAAAAAAATTATTATTATTATTATTATTTGTTTGTTTTGTTTTGTTTCTTATTATTTAACTTAGGAGTAGGTTTAGCTGTTTTTATAAACCCTTGTGCAACTTCTTACTATGAATTTCTTCTTAATACAATGAATCGACAATCTTGCTAGACCTTATCGTGGATTTGATATTATAGCTCTGGTTTCAAAATGGTTCTTCCTTTAAACAGATAAGCAGAATAGATTTCATTGTTATTTCTTCTTGCTATTATTATTGTATTAAATAATGATAATAATAATAAAACTGTCTTGATTTTACCAATCACCTACTTTGCAATCTTGGTAGGAATCTAAATGTTGGTCTTGATATTGAATTTGATTTTTTTTATATTGGAACATGAGAATATATATATAGTGGACACAGGCTCTTTGCCTAACACGTATGCATGCTACACTTGATTTCCCACCTATCTAAATACATATTAATATGTTGTTGATGTTTAAATTGTCAAAATCCCAATATTTCTGGTTTACTGCTTTTCCATTTTAAATTCGTAATTCAAATAAAGATTTCATGTTATTAGTTATGTTTACATCACTGCACATGTATGTTATACGTAGGGTTTCAATTCAATTTTTTTAGTTGAGTTTTGTGTTTGAATTTGTCAAATCTAATACTGTGTGCATATTAACCCTTCATATTGGATTTTAAATATTAGTTCAAATTGTTGTTTTAAATGTAATGTTTTGAGCTATATACATTGTGGTATGTAGGGATATAAATTTAGGTTTCATATTCTTACATGATAGGTTGTGATAAACATTGGGTTAGTTGATGTTGAATTTCTCCAAATCCTAAAACTGAATACATGTTAACATTTTTTTTACATTAATTTCCAATGTTTAGTTCAATTTCAGATTTAATATGTAATATTGAACTGTATGCATAGCTAAATGTATGGATGGTATGTTAGGGTTTCTTCTCTATCATGTTAGGATGTATTGGAAGCATTGAGTTAGTTGTGATGTTCAAACCCTAAATTCTGAAACTGCATTATGTTAATATTGCACTAGTTTAAATGTTAGCTTATTTTTAGATTTTTTATGTAAATGCTGAACTAAAACCGGTTTTAACCTTTCAATACTAAGCTATACCCTGTACAAGGACACACGCACCCTAACTTAGTATGCACTGCCATGTAAACCTAACCTTTCCTCTCTATGTCATGTTCATATACCTGTATAGATACATATAGAGCTTAGGCATACATATTATAATGTATATAGATACATAACTAAATCTCTACCTCCTTACGTATATATATGTATATGGTTAGCCATGCATGTTATGAGTAAATAGGTTGTGTATTGTAGATTGTTTAACCAATATGCCATGAGTAGTGTAACTTGATAGCCGTTGTTTTGAAACCCAAATTCTCATATACACTTTCATGTATATTTTACGTACACACACGCCTACTATCTAACCATATGAACATGTCCACATACACCCATACACACACAAACCACATAACCTTTACATAATGCTAGCTTTTACCTCTCTAACACACCCTCTATATATACACATATTGTGATTGGATTTCCATGTAAGTGACTTTCATTCCTTAACTTTTGATTTTGATTTTTCTGAACCCTTTATAGATGATTGGTAGTTACCTTTCTTTATTTTTTTTTGATGATACCAGTTTTCGTGTAGAATGGTAGACTGCCTTACAGTTTTGATGATTTGTTATTTCTGTATCTTTTCTAGTTTAGCACCCTAGATTGCTTGTGTGTTTTGATACCCTATGACCGTTTTGGTTTAGCATGACTAGTATATCTAGATGAGACTTTCACTACCACCGTATGCCATGACCCTGTATGTCGTCCTTTTTAGTCATATGTTTATTTAAGTTCTGGGACTTGATTGTGGGGGTTTGACCTAGAAGGAGTACGAACATTTTAATTTCGAGGACAAAATTTTTATAAGGTGGGTAGGATGTGAGCACCCTGAATTTCGGGTTGATTTTTTATTTTATTTTAATTTTCTGATTGATTAGTTTCGATAAATAATTATTCTGTTTATTTATCTTTAAGTGTACTTTCCCGTGCCTTTAATATTTGGAGTGTCAGGGATGTTCAACTCTGGAAATCTTCTTCACAAGTTTTGTAGTGGACAGGATTACCTTCATGATGGTATATAGTGTCCCATCCAAACTTGTTCCCTTGTACTCTTTTTGCTTTGCACAACTTCGGATCGAATTAGACCATTTAATCGTTAATTATTTTCCCACTCTTTTCTTTGATTATTTTTAGCACGTTACCGTGACTTTTAATTTGAGAGCACAAGACCAGTTATTTTCTTGAAACCAACTCATCATGCATGATCTACTCGAGACACTCTTCACCCTTTACCTTCGTGTCCCACTCAGATACGCCATTTTGTGCTCCATTTGCTTCGCACAACTTTCCTGACACGTGACCCGATTTTATTTCACTCCACGGTGTCGCATTCATTTTCCAACTTGATTTGTAGGTACCCTGTCGACCAAAACTTGTCAGCTCCAAATATGGACATGGCCCACATTGAGCCTATTACCCGCACGATACTTGTGTCCTATTTATTGGAATCCCCATGTGCTACTTATTTACCCATGATCATCAACACCTATTTTTTATTCAATTTTTGCACAATATCCGATTTTGATCCAATCCGGCTCCACCAAGTCCAGCCCAGCTTCGTGCTACCCTCCATCGTGACACCCTTATTTTTTTGTGTCCAAAAATAATATTCAATACCTAGTTTTCTATTCCAAATATTGAGTGTAAATTTTTGTTGATTTTAATCCTATAGGAATAACCTAATTTTCCTACATTTAAATTCTAGCCTTTGGATTCTCTCATGTAATCCCAACCATTAATTCCCCCTATAGCAGCCAACATCCTATTTTTCCTCACATGGCCGGCCCTAAATTCTAGGTAGAGACCACCTTTCTCTCTCTCTCTTCCTCTCTCATTAATTCAACACAATTACTCTCTTTCTCTCTCTCACTTATTTTTTCATACAAAACAAAAACACACAGCACCATCACTTTAGCCGAGCCCCTGGCCGGACTTTCCCCTGGCCGACGACCACTGGCCTCCTCCGCCGTGGCCTGGCCGTCGACCACCACTACTGGCCACCCACCAAAAGCCTCCTCTTTCCTCCTCCTTCTTCACATTATTTTTCCCCCACCACCATTAATAACCACCACCTCCATCTTTAACCATTCACCACCGAGACCACCACCATGTCCGCCACGCCGTCGCGCCCTTGCGCGCCGGGCATGGCCGTACAGCCCCGTGTGCACCAGTGGCAGCAGCAGCTTCAGCTCGACAGCCGCGCGCCCTTGGCCGCGCGCGCACAGACGGTGCAGCGCTGTCACGCCCCGCTCCCGTAGGAGCGATCGTCCTTGCTAAGGCGTGATGCCGCACGAGCCTAGATTGCGCTCGTGCAAGGCTATTCCATAACGGCCGATTACATTGGCGGCGACGGGATCGTCGCACAGAAGTCCCAAGCAAAAATATTGAATACATCGCAGCGGAATTTAAGAAGAACAAATGAACACAAGTCATTCAAAAGAATCTCTTTTATTGATATTGAATACAAGGTTACATCTGTGGGCGCAAGGCCAAATTACAATGTCTCTCGTGCTCACTTTTCTCTCATTTACAAGTCACTCTGCTCTCTATCATCTCTCGATACGATACTTGAATCCAGCGGAAGCTTCGGAAGGCGATGTCCATACATTATGTCCTGTATAAGTCTTCAATCCACACGGCCGCACGCTTCGAATCGCCAAGGGACTCCGTGCCTCGACGCATCCAAGCGAGCTTCGCGCCACGAGCTTCTACCTGTGCCTGTATATGAAACACTGTGTGGGTGTCAGTACCACTGTACTGGTGGAGTGAGCTCCTCGCCCACCCATACAAAACCTACACATTTTATTTACTTTGTGCAACATAAATCCTTTTTCGATTGTCTTTCTATTCTTGCCTTAGGATCAGTTTTAGGACCGGCGCCTTAGCGCAACTTGTGTATCAGAACCATCCCGTGCTTGCAATGTCAACGTTAACTCGTACTTTGTCTCTAGACCACTTCTCGTGCTTGCATTATCGACGCACCGACTTATACTTATCTTTCGTGCCAAACTCTGGGACGTAACGACTCGGTCGTGCCATAACTCGATTCGTGCTTCAATATCTCCGAGGCAGTGCCTCCTTGCTTAGTATCGCCTACACTTGTGTTGTGACAACGCGGCCGTGCCTCATATTTCGAGGCCGAGCCCAACAACTCAACGTAACTTCACACAACTAGCCCTACGGCCCTTCTCGACTTAACTCGCGACAGCTCAAGCCTAACTCATGCAACTCTATGCCAACAACTTAACACTCGACGCCACATCTCGTGCCGAAGCACGTCGCCTTCGCTGTAGCCAAATTCTAGGCTCCAATATTGTGTCTTTTTAACTCATACATATTCAACTCAATCCAAAGGCACACACACGGATTGCCGCCCGTGCCGACACAAAACTTACCATGTTAGTTGAAAACAATTTATATCAAGTGTTTGTTATGGAGGTCAATTGGCCTAACCAGCCGCCTTGGACGTAGCCTGGTAATACGGAACCCTTACAACGCAAGTAGCGAGCCCCGATGCAAGTCCCTGTCTTACCGATCGCCTTTCCAGCGTTGCCTATTACCCAGCTCGGCTACAACCAGTTTCTTCCTAGGTCGAGTCGGTCCCGTGGCCCCGGGGTGCCGCTCGAAGAAACCTTTCCCCTTGTCGACAAGTTGTCCAAGTCCATGATAGGTTAACATGGTGTATTTTAGGATACCGTTGGGGCTTGTTATGTGATCAATTCATTTACTTGGTCGTCTATGACCAAGCGCCTACGCTAACTTCTAGACTTAATGTAATGCATGGTCTCATTATTATCACAGTTCCTTTGTTTTACTCTTTCAGCTTTTCGTACTTCCTTTACAGAGCCCCTAACCAGGGTTGCCTCGACGACTGAACCATAGTCCCTACATATTTTCTCTCGGCGACTAACCATCGCTTAGACTTAACGTTCTTTGAACTCAGGGAACGGCTACTGCATAGCCTCCCAACTTAACTTAAACATAACGTATTTCTTTAAGTACCAACAGACCGTGGCTAACTTTCCAATAAACCAACTGTGGCTCGTGCCTTAAACCGACTCGTGTTCTACGCAACGCTATCGCCCAAGTCATACTTCATATGACGGGCCTTGGGGTCGTGGGACTATTTATCTTGACAACCGCAGAATGAGCGGAACAACACGTAGAATAACTTAGGTCGACCGGCATAACTTTGCCTAACTCACTCAAGCCTACAACATAACCCAAGGGACGAGCAAAGGCTATGCCAAGCCTTGCGGGACAGGACCGTGCATGCTTTAGCAAGTATTTGTGCGGGCGACGCCTATGACTTAGGCTAACTCTCAGCTTTTGCACCGAAGACCAACTTTCCTTCTCCCAAGCCACAGGACGAAGGACCGAGTGTCATTTTCAAAGCACGACGTGCACCAACTCTAAGCCGACCGTGGGACGTTTTCCATGTTCTAACTCGATTCAAACCGTCGGGATTATTCCCTTAGCTATGTGGATGCATAGCTTTTATTTATGAAGCCTAACTTGTGCAAGTTGAAAACACGATTTATTATGTGAAGGCAAAGATGAGGAGAGTTCACCGAAACTACCCCACCTGAGCGATGTCTTCGAGCAAGCCGTTGCAAGGCTAAGTCCGAACGCCGTCGGCATTTCGATTCCTCCGATTGACTTTGCGGGACGGGGCACTACATCATACACCACTCAGAACAAGTCTCGTCCTCGAGACTTTCCTGAAGGCAAGTCATCCTACCATTTCTATGGCCAAGACTTAATTGTACACATTTCGCCTACGCGTTCCTTCGATTCCGAGCCACGCTCGCACTATTATCAATCTTTCCTTTAACACGATTTCAAGATCTCGACACACTCCCATCTTTTAAGCCTTGCTTGAACTCGTCGTTTCACTTGGCCGGATCGTGCATGCATTCCAAGCGTCCCCAGAATACCTGCATTCAGCCAAGCCGTATGATAGAAAATTTGTCATTCTTACTCGAGTCGCATCGTGCACATACCCAAGCGTCCCTGAAATATATGCATGTCAGCCGAGTCTCGTGAGCAGGGTTTCCTATATTCGTGATCCACGCCATCTATCCATTCCAATCCTCAAGATCAATCCTTCCGATTGCTAACACTTGAAACAGGGCGTCTCGCCTAACCGCTAGGCTATTTCTTTTCGAGGCTAAGTCAATGTCAGGATTGGAATCATAGTTCCCCAACAATAATGCCAACACTGACCCCAATCCTAGGGTCAAACCAGAGTCGATCATACGGGGTCTTCTACCCAAGCTCACGTCACTCAAATTTCTAAACATCGAGCACGATCACCTAATTCGCATTACGGCACGCGTTGCGTATATTTGAATCCCTTCAATTCACCAATTCTAACCAATTCATGTATTCGATCACGAGCTCGTCTCGCTCGACAATACGTTGCGTCCCAATCTCACGCGAGTCTGATAATCTGCGGTGGTTCATGAATCACCATGCAACGCTCCCGCGGAATAATCATTCTCATCGGGGCGTAACTCTTGTTTGAGTTTAGACTCATTCATTTTCGATACGCGGATTGGACCTACTCAATCCTCAAGTTCAATCGACAAGAACGCCAATTCAATCTCGAGTCTATCTTCGCGTCAAACTACAAGTCGAAGCACAAATTGTTGCACCGTGCAAGTTCGACCACTCCCGCTGTATGAATCACCATACCAGCGCTCACGTAGAGTGATCGCCCTAATCGGCGTGACGCATGTGCGAGGCTGGAGTAGCGCTCGCATAAGACAAGAACGTCAATGTTGTGGTTATCGACAAAGCAAATCCAAACATTCCAGTTTTCATCCCAGCCAAGTTCGATCGTCATTCATTCAATTTAGAAAATCCTCGAGCCAAGTCTATCTTTTCCTCGATAAATTTCAACATCTCGATTATAACATCCATCGGAACAATGATATTTGCACGATTGTCATTTGCCGAGTCAGAGTACCCCCGAGTTATCACATATCGATCTTTGATATGCCTCAATACCATTGACGATATGCGTAACCTGACGATCTTCCTTGCAACCAATTTCGAGTCGTGCATTGATGCTGTCGTCCGAACTGGATATTCCTCAATTTTCTCGATACTCAAGATCAAGTTCAGTCACTTTTCCTCAAGCTAGTTTCAAGATCGTTATTCAAAACTCAAGTCACATTTCAGTTGCATCAATCCGATATCGCACACGCGATCCTCTAAGTTTCCTCGATCAAGACCATTCAATTTCATTCATCGTTCCGAAACGTTTTCTAACTCGCGTTGCTCATTCACAAGTTGTCCGAACGAGATGCTCGTTCGGGACATTCGAAGTCACGACCAACTAAGCGTGACGCGTTCTAAGGCTTTGTGTGATCGCATCGCCTCGCCGATATACTCGTTACTCGAAATCCTCAATCTTGCTTGAACGATTTCCAAGAAAATCCATACACCACTCGGATTCGAGCCACTCGACTAGTCATCGACACTCATTCTTATTCTTCTCCGAACCTATCACATACACCACTCGGATTCAAGCCATAAGATCTAGTCCTCAATCACGTTCACATCATGCGCTAAGATATCCTTCAGATTCGTTCGACGAATCACTAGCGTAGTCGCTCGCGTCGTATCGATGCACTAAGTCGTTTGTACTATTTCCTCAAAATCCAAATCAATCTTCCGTGTACGCCTAAATATTAGTCCGATAGCATTCCTATCGATAGATACTCTAAGTATATCTCCATTCCCGACCGAGCGGTACTTGATATCGCTCGTAACTCGTTTGCACCAAGGGTCGAGGTGCGCGATGCGAAACACAACTTAGCCAAAAGGCCGTATACATAGCCATCCCGTGCGGACTATATTCCGAGTTTGCACGCTCAATTGCTAGGATCGACGTTGGACTATTCGGGCACACGTACGACTTTGCTAACATTAGCACATGTTTTCTATCGAGTCAAGTTTGCAACATTCGGCACAAAGGCCCTATCGATGCATTTGGCAACGGCCTACCGATGCGTTAGATTGAACGCTTGTACGAGCTTTCGAAAATATTTAGACTTATTGTATGGACATGCCGAGGGACATTTGAGAGAGAGCGCACCAACGATAGCAACTTGCGAAAACAACAGGGTTTTGCGGAAACATCGAAGTTAAAGAATTCAATCGACGGTCCAAGGACGTAAAGCCGTGCTCTGATACCATTATGTCACGCCCCGCTCCCGTAGGAGCGATTGTCCTCACTAAGGCGTGATGCCGCACGAGCCTAGATTGCGCTCGTGCAAGGCTATTCCATAACGGCCGATTACATCGGCGGCGACGGGGTCATCGTACAGAAGTCCCAAGCAGAAACATTGAATACATCGCAGCGGAATTTAAGAAGAACACATGAACACAAGTCATTCAAAAGAATCTCTTTTATTGATATTGAATACAAGGTTACATCTGTGGGCGCAAGGCCAAATTACAATGTCTCTCGTGCTCACTTTTCTCTCATTTACAAGTCACTCTGCTCTCTCTCATCTCTCGATACGATACTTGAATCCAGCGGAAGCTTCGGAAGGCGATGTCCATACATTTTGTCCTGTATAAGTCTTCAATCCACACGGCCGTACGCTTCGAATCGCCAAGGGACTCCGTGCCTCGACGCATCCAAGCGAGCTCCGCGCCACGAGCTTCTACCTATGCCTGCACATGAAACACTGTGTGGGTGTCAGTACCACTGTACTGGTGGAGTGAGCTCCTCGCCCACCCATACAAAACCTACACATTTCATTTACTTTGTGCAACATAAACCCTTTTTCGATTGTCTTTCTATTCTTGCCTTAGGATCAGTTTTAGGACCGGCGCCTTAGCGCAACGTGTGTATCAGAACCATCCTATGCTTGCAATGTCAACGTTAACTCGTACTTTGTCTCTAGACCACTTCTCGTGCTTGCATTGTCGATGCACCGACTTATACTTATCTTTCGTGCCAAACTCTGGGACGTAACGACTCGGTCGTACCATAACTCGATTCGTGCTTCAATATCTCCGAGGCTGTGCCTCCTTGCTTAGTATCGCCTACACTTGTGTTGTGACAACGCAGCCGTGCCTCATATTTCGAGGCCGAGCCCAACAACTCAACGTAACTTCACACAACTAGCCCTACGGCCCTTCTCGACTTAACTCGCGACAGCTCAAGCCTAACTCATGCAACTCTATGCCAACAACTTAACACTCGACGCCATATCTCGTGCCGAAGCACGTCGCCTTCGCTGTAGCCAAATCCTAGGCTCCGACATTGTGTCTTTTTAACTCATACATATTCAACTCAATCCAAAGGCACACACACGGATTGCCGCCCATGTCGACACAAAACTTACCATGTTAGTTGAAAACAATTTATATCAAGTGTTTGTTATGGAGGTCAATTGGCCTAACCAGCCGCCTTGGACGTAGCCTTGTAATATGGGACCCTTACAACGTAAGTAGCGAGCCCCGATGCAAGTCTCCATCTTACCGATCGCCTTTCCAGCGTTGCCTATTACCCAGCTCGGCTACAACCAGTTTCTTCCTAGGCCGAGTCGGTCCCGTGGCCCCGGGTTGTCGCTCGAAGAAACCTTTCCCCTTGTCGACAAGTTGTCCAAGTCCATGATAGGTTAACATGGTGTATTTTAGGATACCGTTGGGGCTATGTGATCAATTCATTTACTTGGTCGTCTATGACCATGCGCCTACGCTAACTTCTAGACTTAACGTAATGCATGGTCTCATTATTATCACAGTCCCTTTGTTTTACTCTTTCCGCTTTTCGTACTTCCTTTGCAGAGCCCCTAACCAGGGTTGCCTCGGCGACTGAACCACAGTCCCGACATATTTCCTCTCGGCGACTAACCATCACTTAGACTTAACGTTCTTTGAACTCAGGGAACGGCTACTGCATAGCCTCCCAACTTAACTTGAACATAACGTGTTTCTTTAAGTACCAAAAGACCGTGGATAACTTTCCAATAAACCAACTGTGGCTCGTGCCTTAAACCGACTCGTGTTCTACGCAACGCTATCGCCCAAGTCATACTTCATATGACGGGCCTTGGGGTCGTAGGACTATTTATCTTGACAATCGCAGAATGAGCGGGACAGCACGTAGAATAACTTAGGTCGACCGGCATAACTTTGCCTAACTCACTCAAGCCTACAACATAACCCAAGGGACGAGCAAAGGCTATGCCAAGCCTTGCGGGACAGGACCGTGCATGCTTTAGCAAGCATTTGTGCGTGCGACGCCTATGACTTAGGCTAACTCTCAGCTTTTGCACCGAAGACCAACTTTCCTTCTCCCAAGCCACGGGACGAAGGACCGAGTGTCATTTTCAAAGCACGACATGCACCAACTCTAAGCCGACCGTGGAACGTTTTCCATGTTCTAACTCGATTCAAACCGTCGGGATTATTCCCTTAGCTATGTGGATGCGTAGCTTTTATTTATCAAGCCTAACTTGTGCAAGTTGAAAACACGATTTATTATGTGAAGGCAAAGATGAGGAGAGTTCACCGAAACTACCCCACCTGAGTGATGTCTTCGAGCAAGCCGTTGCAAGGCTAAGTCCGAACGCCGTCGGCGTTTCGATTCCTCCGATTGACTTTGCCGGACGGGGCACTACAAGCGCCGCCGTCGGCCGCACACCGACGTGGCTGATCCCCACATGGGTGCGCCCCACCCTGACGAACTCTCCCCTGGCGGCCACCGTCCTCCGGGACACGCCGTTGAGGCGATTCGTGCGTTTCGCACGAAGTTCCGTCGTGACGCGCGCGGGAAAGATCCAGATTTCGCGTTCCGTCGCTGCGACTTTGTGCACGTTTTTTCAGAAATCCAACCGTTGGATTGGCAATTTCTTCGCCCCGTCACAATCTCGGTATATCCACCTTCACTCCTGTCAATTTTTATCTGTTGATTTTATCGTTTGATACATCAAAACCGGCCACCAAGTTGACCGTTTAAATTGTATTAATTTTGGACAGTTTCACGGGGTCAACTTCGTCTGCTTGTACCTCCTCTACCGCAGCTCCGTTTGGCGTGCTACCAGTTCTTGTACGAAGCTGGTATAATCCTCTTGCTACGCCTCCAGTTTTGTTTCATTGTGAGCTTGTTTGATTGGTTGAATTCGACGTCAAAGTTGGCCGTCCGAATTCGTAATTTCCAACTTGTAAAATTCCATTTTTGAACACGGGACTCAAAATTTCATTTCTGACACCACCAGTAGACTCGTGGCATCGTTCTGGCATATTTTCATATAAAATTTGTTAGATTTGGAGGACGTGGGCCCTGGCACGTTTTTCAGTGCAAAGTGGATCCCACAGTCCGGGTCAATGGGACTTTTTGACGCCCGCTCATCAGAATCCAATTCCGGATATACCGTTGAGTTTGTATCGTCATTCTGGACTCGTTGACATATAATTTGCTAGGTTTTGGTAGACATTGGATCTGGCACGCATTTCGGTGCAAATCGGATACCAATATCCGGGTCAACAGGTCATTTTGAGATCGGCTCATCAATCCAATTCCGGATATACCGTTGAGTTCGTATTGTCATTCTGGACTCGTTGACATGTAGTTTGCTGAGTTTTGAGAACTTTGGCTCCGGCACAAATTTTCGTACAAACCGAAATTCCAAGTTCTGGTCAACGGACCAAATTGAGATCGGGTCAACGAAATCCAATTCTGGAGATACCGTTGGATTCGTATCGTCATTCTGGTTTCGTGAACATATAATTTACTATATTTTATAGACTTGTTTTCTTGCACATTCTTTTCGGTGCAAAACGGCTCCGACACGGATACCATTTTGACCCAAAATTACCTTTTTGCCCTTGTGTCCAAATTGGACCGATGGATAGGCTATCCTAGCTAATTTGACCATTCTGGACACGTTGGCGATATTTATTTCATTGTCCGACAATGTTTATTGATAATTTCTCTGAGTTTAACCTTTTTATAATTTATTAATAATTAATTCTTATAATGTTCGTATTTCGGGATTAGTACAAAGAAACTGAGCTCAGTCAATTCCAGTGATCTCACATCGCTGAAATTGACAAGATGGACACGTAGATCACTATAATAAAATTATCAACTTTATCGTTGATCTTTTTATCTCGATTTGCGTATCGTAAGTTTCGACGTACAAATAACGAAGTACACTTTATATCTTTAATAATTAGACTAGAATGGACCCTTTTTGACCAGAGTTGACTAGTTGACCCAAAGTCAACTGTAAGTCAACACTTGACCTAGTTTGACTAGATTGTTGACCGGAGTTGACCTAGAGTTGATTTGACTTAGAATAACCTAGGATAATATATATTGCTTGTAGAGTTTCATTTATTACAATTTGAATACCTTGTAACCTGTGTTGCTTTAAATAGGACTCTGTGGCTTCAGTTGGACCCCCTATACTTATCAGCTGTTCAGGTTATCAGGCGAGTACATTCTCTGATCATTTCATATCCTGCTTAAAATTATTTCCTGCATTAAATTACTTTACTTGTTACTGTCACGTTTGTCACACGGATTGGTACTATATGGATCCCTTCTTGAGATGTTATCCTTAGGGAGCATCGGGTACTACATGTTCTGTACGTTTCACTTACATGGCGTATCACTATGCTTTATTTGTTCTTTGATCACTTGTGACATATACTCTTGTGATCACAGAGTCTCCTAGAATCTCTTATCCTATTGACTGGGTATCCTAGAATCTCCTAGAATCCCTATTTATGGGACATCCATATATCACCCTTCGGGGGCCTTTGCATGGAATCATAACATAACCTGGTTGGATCCTTGTGTATTGATTGGGGGTATGGGAGAGTAGAAGTAGACATGTGAATACTATCCAAGTAGTGTAGCATCAGAATCTTTCCATAGTGTAGCATCAGAATCTTCTATGCCATTTACATGTCTATATTGTACTCTGACTCACTAGCCACTGTTAGTTCTCTATTATATAGTAGATATTTCTATTACAGTTCTCTCTCTGTTTACATACTGTATTTTCTTCAGTACCTGTATCTTACTTTACTGCATGATTATATTTTCTAACCTGCTATGAACTGTTAAGATGTATTGTGCTCGCTCCTGTCCTGACTGGACCTATTAATAAATTTTACAGATAGCATGGAGGTTGCCTGCTAGCCTAGAGGAGACACAGTAGAGGTTGTATAGGTAGCTAGGATTTTGCTCAGTTTATTTTCAGTTGTCTTGAGTTGCATTTATGGATTTTTGTATTTGAGCTTTGAGATGTATTTCTGGGTTTGTATATCTTAGACACTTAGACTTCTATCTGCTGTATCTCTTTTGGATTTCATGTTTTATCTATCTTCCATTATGCTCTACCTTAGATGTGATTGAGTTTACATTCTGCTATGTCACCCCCATTCGGAGAGTATATACTGCTTAGCCTTATACTGTTAGATGCATGAGACCTAGGACAGCGTTCTACCGCCGACACTTTAGCGTAGGCTGGGCGTTATTACGTTCTCGTGCCCTTACTCTAGGGTGCGCGTCATCAGCAGTTACATCATCCTCTGGGCCGAGCCTCATCAAAGACTGTTAATGCATCAACAGCCACCCCATCAGATAATGGTAGGGCAGCTTGATTCGTTCAAAGTCTTTTGCCGTATCGTGAGCAACGACTTTGGACGAGAAGGCACGGAGGCCACGATGTATACTGCATGCCATGGTAGGGAGAAGAGCTAGTCTGGCCCCAAAGACTAGCTTCACCGCAGGAAGGATCAGGTTACGGCCGATTCTCTCAATAGAACCAGCCCCTCCCGAAACCACGCAGTTTCGCAGCTATACCATCAGAATTCCTGCCAGGAGAGCCTTATCAGACAATTTTTGGGTATCCTGATAAAAATAATTAAAGGAGTCAGATTGAATCCCAAATCTGTCACCCATGGTTTTTACCCTCTTGGCAGTCGACACCTGGTTCTGCACCTCCTTCCGGGTTCGAGGACTTCGGAGAAAAACCCGACCTAAGGTGCCTAGCTTAAAAAGGTAACTAAACCAGGTTTTGGTATGAGGAAGGTTTCCTTCCGAGCTATCGTTCTTCTTCTTTGATATCTGCTGGCATGTACTATGGTGACATAGTAGTTCACGGTAGACAGCCACAAAGCCCAGGAACTGCTGCTCCAACTCCTCGAACTCTTCATTCGTAGGGTATACGCTTCAAAGACTTCGTCTCCCTAGGGCAACTTGTAGACTTAACGCATCTCGTGGAGAGCGAGTCCCATCTCCCCTCCAGGTGTAAAGAAGGTCCCCGTACGACGGTTGTACATCTCAAGGAGAGACATGAACAGCTTCTTGTTTATGGGCAGACCATAACAAGTGTCCCGTATAGCATGATAGAGGCTAATCTCGAGCAGGAGATTCTCGTATGTCCGCAAAATCTATGTGGTCAAGTTGATCCATGAAGGGATGGGGTTCATCCAGTTCAGCAGCGACAATCGACCTGTTGGGTAGGATCCCTTCTGAGCAAGCTGGTTCATAAAGGTGTCAGCTTGGGAGAACCGGAAGTTGGGACCCTGCATATTTATAAAACTGCCCGGGGCCAACCCCATCACAGTGCGGCTGATCTGCATCTTGCCCGCAACTACCGTCTTTGATGTTTTATTATAGTGGATATCCCCCACGAACATCCCCTACTGGCTCACAGTCAGGGAGTCCACCATTTTCCTGTCAATCGACAGCACATTGAACCAAGACAGCGGAAAATGACGCTCCATCTGAGGAATGTGGATCGCTATCCCATTGGAGGAAAAACTCCAACTTTCAGAGATATCTAGAACATTGGGGTTCTTTACAGTCAGGGCATCCCCAAAGAGGAACCCAGGCTTCAGAAGTGTGCCCCCTAGTTTTTCCGAGTTCATCATGCCCAAAAGAAAGAAGAAGGATTGGTTTTTGATATCCCCCAGCCTCTCCTCAGATTAATCTTTGGTGATTTGGCCTGACACATAATCGACCACACGGTCGAACCTCACACCCACGGCAGACTGAGGTTGACCTACCAAAATCTCCTCCGAAGGATTGACTGGCAACTTCACTGAAAAAGACAAAAAAAATAAGTCAGAAGATAGCCAGAGAAAACCACTTAATGTTTTCTGAGCTTATGCGGCTCTGTTAGGTGGGTCTTCATGCGGCCCAGTTCATAAGGGGCTTATACGGCTCTGTTAGGTGGGTCTTCATGCGGCCCAGATCATAAGGAGCTTATGTAACTTTTTTAGGTGGGTCTTCATGCGGCCCAGTTCATAAGGTGCTTATGCGGCCACGAGACATCTCTCATGCGGCTCGATCATGAGGCAACTCTCATGCGGCTCGGTCATGAGGCAACTCTCATGCGGCTCGGTCATGAGGCAACTCTCATGCGGCTCAGTCATGAGACAACTCTCATGCGGCTCGGTCATGAAGCAACTCTCTGCGGCTCGGTCATGAAGTAACTCTCATGCGGCTCGGACATGAGGCATACCCCATGCGGCTCGGACATGAGGAGTTCATGCGACCCATACGGCATAGCTTATGCGGATCCATCACGCTGAACTTGAGCAGTTCAGTGAAGACAAAAAGAGCATTAATTATGCCGAATCACAACAGAGAAAGGCCCGCGCATAAAATATGCGACATAGCCATTATGGTCAGGGTTTATATTTTTAAAGTTTTTTCCCAAAACTCTTACCATCAATAGAAGGATAAACGTCGGGGTGAATCGGACTTGCCGTGTTCGACGAGGAGGCAACTCCTTTGCCATTAGCTGCAGCACTGGAAGAAGCCTTGGAAGCCATTGATGATCGAAAGAGAAGAAGAAACGGTGACTAGGGCAAGAAAGATTGAAGAAAAAAGAGAGTAAAGAACCTCTCTCTTCAAAAAATTGCTCGTACTTATAGGCTGGCAGAGGTGTGTGAACCGATAAACACTTCGGATTTCGTGCTGCCTAGAAGATAAAGTCGACCCTTGGGATTCTATCCCCTTTTATGCAAAAGACTGCTCCGAATCATCAAAGCAAATCTAAATATTTAATGCCGACTCTTGGGATCCTATCCAAAAGACGGCTTTAAAATCAAAACAAATCAAAAACAATTAATAGGACGCCTACGTGGCACAAGACCAGTATGCGACCAGAGAAGCCTATGCGGCCAGAGAAGCCTATGCGGCATGAAGAGCTTATGCGGACATACCCATGCTTCTTATTCAAAGTATTTCAATTTTACAAATTAAAAACTTTAAATGGGATCTTGTAGAAGCATGGAAAAGAATAGTAATTCTTATGCGGTCCAGAATCAACATAAAACTCTATGCGGCTCAAAACTTGGAGAGTTTCATGCGGCTCAAAATCCCTGGGAGCTTCATGCGGCTCAGAAAGCTTCATGCGGCTCAGAAGGCATCATGCGGCCTTATGCGGTTCGAAATCGGCCTATACAGCTGGCCATAATTACTCTGACATAAAGGTGACAGCTCTGACAGAAATGCTGGCTCTGATATAAAGACGAGACGTGACATACTCCTAAAAAGACAGGAAAATCTTCATGATATCTGACACAGTTCACAAGTTCCAAAGAAAATTTATTATGCGGATCGCCTATGCGACCCTTATGCGGCTCAGTCATGAGACCACTCTCATGCGGCTCAGTCATGAGACCACTCTCATGTGGCTCGGTCATGGGACCACTCATACGGCTCAGTCATGAAGACCACTCTCATGCGGCTCAGTCATGAGACCACTTTCATGCGGCTCAGTCATGAGGCCACTCTCATACGGCTCGGACATGAGACTATCTCCATGCGGCTCGGTTGTGGGACAGTCCTTCATGCGGTTCAGCCAGGATGCATCGTTTATGCAGCTCACCACAAGAGTAGCAGTTGAGACACGTGGCAGGAATTGACCAAGTCTTAACAATTCGAATTTATTGCAACCAACAGATCTTAACAATTCGGATTTATTGCAACAAACAGATCAAGATTAATCTTAACCAATCCCCAACTGCCCACTTCTCAAGGCACAGTTACAAAGATGTGGCCCAAAATTAGCCACGTGGCCGTACACCCCATTACTCAAGAATTCATATAAATAGCAAGGTGCTATTCCCTTGCACACACACAGAGACACAGGAAGATATACACACGTCCGAGCAGAGAGAGAGCACTTCTTTGCCAGGGCCGAGGTTGCGTTCGATCGTCCAAGGAGTAAGGCAGAGTTGATAGCACTTTTCCGAGCCTCTACCGTCACCCCCAGAATCCAAATTAAACAATTGTACTTAGATTGCTTTTCCTAGATTTTATTCCTAGGCTCTCATTGTACAAGCGAGTTTGTAATTATGAATCAAAGTTCAGTCCTCCCATAAAACTGTTCTGTTCTTCGATAATCAATGGAAAATAGTCTCGAGTACTCTTGCTCGATGTTAATCCACTATGGCACAAGTTAATTGAGAGCTTGCAGTCTCTCGCAACACCGAGCTTGGTGACAAGTGTTCGACCGACAAATATTGTGAAACCCATTGTTTGTAAATATATTTATATAATAATGTTTAATCAATATTTCAAAATTATTATTATTAATACTATTATTATAATTATTAATTATCTTTGGGTGAAAAGAATTTCGAAAATTAAATCAACTTGGATTTTTGATTTTGGACCCAGACCCGAGTCCGAGCCCAGACCCATGCCCGAGCCCATTCTTTCTAATTCTTTCTCAATTCTGAGTTGGTTAACTCTTTTAAAAAAAAATAATAATAAATAAATGCAAGGTTGGGCTGATCCCGTAGGACCAGCGTTCTTTCCTCAGAAGTGGTAAACGTTTCCTCCTAAGTTATTCCCCACCACATATCCAAAACCAACTCTCCCCATTTATTCCCTACTTTTCCCCCACGTTCTCTCCACCTGCTCACAACAGAAGAGAAGTATTGGAAACTCTCTTTTCCCCTCATATTCAAACCAATCTCTCTCTCTCTCACTCTTGAGTTCTCCTTCCTGGGAGAAAACCCAAGCCCTAACCCGATCCCCTCATCTTCCCCTTCCGGCGAAGCTTTCCCCGCGCCTCCGCGTGCAAGCCTCCTCGTCGGCGCTCCGCCGTCCAGCGCGAGCCCTTCTCCGCGCCTCCCTCCAGTGCGCGGCAGCCACCCCCGCGCCGACCTCCTTCGCGCGGCTCTTCCCTGGCCAACAGCGCGGCCCCGCGTCCGCGCCCTTCCAGCGAACTGCCGCCGCCCGCGCCGCTGTCCAGCGCGCGGCTCCCCGAGCTCCGGGCCCCCTCACCCGCGGCTGTCGCCTCTTCCAGCACGCGGCTCCCCCGCCGCCGCGACTCCTCTCCGCGCTGCCCAGCGCGCAGACCCTTTCTCGCGCCCTTTCTGTGCGTGGCCGACCCCGTTGTCGCGAAGCTCCTGCTGTCCGGATTCGTGGAGTTCCTTTGCTGTCCAGATCCGCGACCCCGTTGTTCGAACGTCGTTTCGATTTTTCCTAAGCTTTTCTCGCAGCTCCCCGCCAACGGAATTTGGTAAATTCTTGTTAATCATAGTAGTTCGTCCCTCCCGTAGAGTCCATAAAGAGAATCGGTCCCCGGTTTCCTTTGGGAAATTTGGTTAGCTGCGTTAGCTTATTTTTGTGATTTTATCTGCTGGGTTTTGTGTGGTTTGGTTTGGTTGTGGGATTCCCGGATATTTCGGGAAGTTCTGTGGATTGGGAATTATTTCTGGTGGTGTTGGAAATTATTTCGGTGGATATATTTTAGGATTATTATTGGTTGGAATAATTGCAGGTTTCTGTGATGCATTTCCCAGTTTTGGGTTGTCCCGAAATAGAGGAAATGCTGCCCAAATTTTTATAAAAACTATATTTATTTTGATTTCAAAATTGGTTTTCGGAAATGAATTTTAAACTGATTTTTCGGGCGACGACCGTACCGATCTGTGGGCCCTGGCGAAATGCAAACGCACCGGTCCGACCGGGCGTTGTGGTATTAGCTGGATTTTGATGATGGACCGAGTCTTAGACTCTTAGCTTTCATTTTTTTTAATATTTAGGTTATTTAATATAGTTATTTATTTACTGCACTTTATTTAGTAATCAAATCATTTTTCTTTTATTTGATGTAAAAGATAATTGTACATGGCATAAGCCCACTCTAGGATGTTTAGTTGTGCCCTTGTATTGTGTAGCGTAGATTTTTATTTTATTTTCTGGGTGGATGTAATCTTGGGTGGTTTCTGTTTTTGACGTATAATCGTAGTTAGAGCGTAATCTTATAATTAATTGAGAATTAATTAAATGGATGAAAAATTAAAAAAATAACTAGTTCATGATTTGTCATTAAAAGAAAACTATATTTTTATAAATATATTACAAAACACAAAGTTTTCCAACGTTAAATTGATTCTCATGTTATTTCCAAATAATCCAATTAACCGGCTAAATCAAACGCACGTAGTTGCGACGTAAACGTTAGCTGTAGATTAATACAACTTAAAACCTAACTAGGACATGAATACTAGAGATTGCAACTAGCACACTTAGTCTGGTTATTCAAGGATCTAAGTCGAGTTCTCAACTGTAGGAACTCAAAGTTACAACTGACGTTCTTCCTCAGTACCGACTCGTCCTTCCAGTCAAACTAATACAAGGCAAGTATAGTTTGTGTTAGTTTACAGTTATTTACTTAATCGTTTTACTGCATGTCTAAACCACGTCTCAAACACGAAACTCTCACCGAGAGTACTATACTGTAACTACTGTAACTATTGGGGACTGGGGAATAGCGTAATGATTATGACCATACTGTAACAAAACCCCCTTATCCATTACTGTAACAAACCCAAGCCGGTCATATGTCATTACCTATTCAAATCACTGTTTTCTACTGTAACAAACATGTTTTAAAACTGTTTAGAACTGCATGATTTTATTTCTTATTTAACTGTTTAATTAGCATGAATTGTACTTTGCTCCCTCCTGACTGGAGACAACATTTTAGGTAACACTGAGGATGACGAGCTATACTATAATAGCTACTATGACCCGGTCCTCTACCCTGCGACGGTACCGGAGCCGTCTCTGGAGGACGCTGATCCTGGGACTGCTGAACTTGATGCTTAGATAGTTTCTCTTTCTGTATTTTTTCTTTATTTGGAGTTTGTAGTTTATTTCAGTATTTCCCTTCCAGTTGTATTTCTGAATATTTTATTAAACAAAGTTTCAATTCCGAATAGAACAATTGTGACAAATGTACTTGTGTTGTTGTGAATACCTGCAATGGAACAGCTTACTGCCGCCGTCTCACCACGGTGCAGGCTGGGCATGGTCCGGTTCGACCCATTAACTTGGGATCGGGTCGTGACATGTTTTCAGTGGTGGCCCATGCAGGTCCAACAACAACAACTTAGGAAAACATACCTAGAAATAATTAGAACACTAGAACATTGGATTTGTCACAATATAGGTCTGATTTATATATACATAAATATTTTTGCTTGATTATAGACCGGTAGGCTACATTGCTTATGTGTGTGTCCTAAACCTTCTTAAGAATGACCATTGACGAAATCCTGCTGGCAATGAGGTGTCATCTCCGGATCATACCCCAAGCCTAGGGTCCTTTCCCTCGCGGCTGTTTGACCGTTCCCTTAGTGCACCCAGTGAAGTTTTCCCTACACTGGCGACTCCTACCTCATCTCCAACTGAGTTGCATTCCCTGGTGGATTATTCATTTTGTTGCTCCACCAGTACCAGCAATCATCTTCCAAATGGTTGTCCTATTTCAAGAAATCCTGGAGTTCCAGAAAGCTCAAGATGAAGCCCAGCAGGAACAGAAGAATATCACGAGAGAAGACATGAAGAACGTCATGATGTAGCCTTAGTTATCCCCAACCAAGTTAGAGCAGAACTTTTGTCCTAGGAAGGATACCCCTGAATCTAGAAGATATTTGGGTCCCATCAAGTACTCTACTTTCCGGCAGCCTTGTCGTAAGAAGCTATGGGCTTGTAACTATTGCAAGAGGCCTGGTCATCAGGCCGTTAGTTGCCGCAAGAGATTGGGACAATGTTTGGCATATGGACCTGCTAAACATCGGGTAAAGGACTGCCCCTTATCTTTCTATCAAACCAGAGCTCATATCCCAGCAACACCTATTAGGCCACAACCTAAGGACCCTTTTCCTATCCAGCAGACCCTGCCCCTTACAATAAGGCATGATGTATACTCGAGGTTCTTAGAAAGGGAAGCAGTTGGAGACTGCTCATGCAGAACCATGAAGAATAGTACCTAGAACCGCAGAATAGCATCATCTTTTTGGAAGTTGTAACAGGATGTCCTTAGATCAATCATAAGAGTTTTGCTGTAATTCTCCCCATGAATAGAAATTTTAGTTACACTCTTATGGCAGATGTTTTCCCTGATAGTCTCCCTGGATTATCCCAGATCTAGACATAGGATTCACCCCTGACTTAGTCCCTGGCTCTTTCCCTATTTCTAAAGGATGTTACAGAGTCAACCCGAAGTTGGCCAAGAAGATGAAGGACCAGATCAATGAAGGCTCTAGGATTTATTCAGAGTGGAACTTCACTTTAGGGAGTACCTATCTTGTTTGTGCCCAGAAGGATGGAACAACGGATGTGCATCGATTACCAGACACTAAAGAACAAGTACTTTCTGTCTGGATCGAGGATCTGTTTGATCTGGTTGTGTGGAGTTAAGGTGTTTCGAAGTTTGACTTAAGATTTGACTACCATCAAATCAAAGTCAGGAAAGAGGATATTTCCAAGACGACGTTTAAACACCAAGTAAGGGTAGTTTTTTGTGGTCAGGACGTTAGACTGACAAATGCTCCTGCTGTGTTCATGAATCTCATGAACAGAGATTTTCATGAGTATTTGAATCAGTTTATCTTCTCCATAGATAACATTCTGATATATTTGAAGACTGAAGAAGAGCACGAAGAACACCTGAGGAAGTTTTAGAAACTTTGAGGAAAAAGAAGTTTTATGGTAAGCTATCTGAACGTGGATTTTTGACAAGGTGGACTTTTGGCCATGTTGTCAAGAGAAGAAATTTCGGTGGAAGATAACTGTTGTTGAATAGTGGTATACCCCAAGTTCAATTCGGAAGATTCTTGAACTTGGCCGGCTACTATCAGAAGTTCGTGAAGGATTTCGCCAAGATTGCTGAGCCGATGACGAAGCTCACTTGGAAGAATGAAGAGTTCATCTGAACGAAAGTTTACCAGGCGGCATTGAGGAGCTGAAGAAGAGACTTACCACTACACCAATCCTTGCGCTACCCGCAGGAACCGGTGGGTTCTCAATTTACAGTAATGCCTCTGGAAAAGGACTGGGTTGCGTTCTTCAACAATATGGGAAAGTAATTGCTTACACATATAGGCAACTACAGACTCATGAGAAGAATTATCCCACACCTAATTTGAAACTTGCTGCAATTATCTTTACTTGGAAGCTATGGAAGCATGATTTCTATGGAAAGGGAGTAAAAATATATACGGACTACAAAAGTCTGAAATATGTCTTCACTCGGAAAGGGCTGAATGATAGACTGAGAAGATGGCTGAAGCGGATGAAGGATTTCGACATCAACCTGCAGTACCATTCAGGTAAGGCTAATGTGGTCGCTGATGCACTTGGTCGATACTGATGGCGAAGTTCTTAACCAAGGACTAGCACATGCTAGAAAACATCGAGAAGTTTGGACTGGAGGTTATACTACCTGGAGATAGAAGGACGGAGCTGCATGCTGATTCAGTATTGATGAAGTTCGAAGCTGAGGGATAAAAAAAAAATCAAGAGAACGTAGTTTCAAAACGAGGCACTTTGCAGGCTTAGAGATCAAGTGTTGGCAGGAACACTTGAGGGTTTCTAAATTAATCAGCATTGGAACTCTGAAGAATGGTACGAGACTTTGCGTGTCGGCTGACAAACGGAGGAACGAGTTGATGGAAGAAATGCACCAGTCGCAGTATTCCATAAATTCAGGAAATAATAAGACGTATCGCTACATGCCTCCATTGATTGGTGTTATGGAATAAAGAAGGACAATTCCAGGTATGGGATTAGATGTGAATTTGTCAACATGAGGAATTTAGCAAAAGGACAACAAGTTTGTTGGAGCTGTTGGAAAATTCGGAGTGGAAGTAGAAGCATATAACCATGAACTTTGAGTAAGGATTGCCTTGTTCCTAAGGAGGGAAGGGCACCAATTGGATTATAGTAAACCGACTGACTAAGTCGGCACACTTTATTTTCCTTCAAGTTGGTTTATCCCCTAAGAAGTGGGCAGCATTGTACGGGAAGCACATTTACCGGATTCATGGAGTACCGCGGGACGAGCAATCAGAGAGGTCAATCCAGACGCTTGAAGATGTTTTGAGATTTTGCGTCTCGGAATTTGGTACATCAGGTCATTTGAAGTTTAAGACGCGTTGGAAGTGGCGTACCAGTTAGCTCTACCAGCTAATCCTGAGTGTATGCAACGTCTCCTACGTCACAGCTCAGACGTTACATTTCGGATCCGAGTCACATTTTGGATAATTCAGAGCTGAAGATTGGACTCAACCTTTCAGTGCCAGAGAAACCAGTTGCAAGCCTAGTCAGAGATGAGAATCAGAATTTGAGCCATCACTTAAACTCCTATTCCTTATCCTTTCTTTTTCCGTTCTAAATTTGACTAATGCTGCTAAGTTAGCCTAGTTTTGCAAGCTATCTTTTTAAATCAAGCTTGATCATGACGATATTTTATTGGGTGCACCACTAATATATTGTCTAATCAGGACCGGTGCATGATGGTCTGATCAACCTCGTGTACTTTGGTTCGCCTTTGTATTTTTCTGCGTGGATAATATCATAAATAAAACTTGTCCCTAAACCATCTCATACACGACTGCTTTGGAAATTCTTATGGTTGGACCTGAGTTACGGGCGCAGTACCCGTACCTGTTTGTCTTGTCTACCCTACCTTTAAATTTCGGGGACGAAATTTTCTAAGGAGAGAAGATTGTGAAACCCATTGTTTGTAAATATATTTATATAATAATGTTTAATCAATATTTCAAAATTATTATTATTAATACTATTATTATAATTATTAATTATCTTTGGGTGAAAAGAATTTCGAAAATTAAATCAACTTGGATTTTTGATTTTGGACCCAGACCCGAGTCCGAGCCCAGACCCATGCCCGAGCCCATTCTTTCTAATTCTTTCTCAATTCTGAGTTGGTTAACTCTTTTAAAAAAAATAATAATAAATAAATGCAAGGTTGGGCTGATCCCGTAGGACCAGCGTTCTTTCCTCAGAAGTGGTAAACGTTTCCTCCTAAGTTATTCCCCACCACATATCCAAAACCAACTCTCCCCATTTATTCCCTACTTTTCCCCCACGTTCTCTCCACCTGCTCACAACAGAAGAGAAGTATTGGAAACTCTCTTTTCCCCTCATATTCAAACCAATCTCTCTCTCTCTCACTCTTGAGTTCTCCTTCCTGGGAGAAAACCTAAGCCCTAACCCGATCCCCTCATCTTCCCCTTCCGGCGAAGCTTTCCCCGCGCCTCCGCGCGCAAGCCTCCTCGTCGGCGCTCCGCCGTCCAGTGCGAGCCCTTCTCCGCGCCTCCCTCCAGTGCGCGGCAGCCACCCCCGCGCCGACCTCCTTCGCGCGGCTCCTCCCTGGCCAACAGCGCGGCCCCGCGTCCGCGCCCTTCCGGCGAACTGCCGCCGCCCGCGCCGCTGTCCAGCGCGCGGCTCCCCGAGCTCCGGGCCCCCTCACCCGCGGCTGTCGCCTCTTCCAGCACGCGGCTCCCCCGCCGCCGCGACTCCTCTCCGCGCTGCCCAGCGCGCAGACCCTTTCTCGCGCCCTTTCTGTGCGTGGCCGACCCCGTTGTCGCGAAGCTCCTGCTGTCCGGATTCGTGGAGTTCCTTTGCTGTCCAGATCCGCGACCCCGTTGTTCGAACGTCGTTTCGATTTTTCCCAAGCTTTTCCCGCGGCTCCCCGCCAACAGAATTTGGTAAATTCTTGTTAATCATAGTAGTTCGTCCCTCCCGTAGAGTCCATAAAGAGAATCGGTCCCCGGTTTCCTTTGGGAAATTCGGTTAGCTGCGTTAGCTTATTTTTGTGATTTTATCTGCTGGGTTTTGTGTGGTTTGGTTTGGTTGTGGGATTCCCGAATATTTCGGGAAGTTCTGTGGATTGGGAATTATTTCTGGTGGTGTTGGAAATTATTTCGGTGGATATATTTTGGGATTATTATTGGTTGGAATAATTGCAGGTTTCTGTGACGCATTTCCCAGTTTTGGGTTGTCCCAAAATAGAGGAAATGCTGCCCAAATTTTTACAAAAACTATATTTATTTTGATTTCAAAATTGGTTTTCGGAAATGAATTTTAAACTGATTTTTCGGGCGACGACCGTACCGATCTGTGGGCCCTGGCGAAATGCAAACGCACCGGTCCGACCGGGCGTTGTGGTATTAGCTGGATTTTGATGATGGACCGAGTCTTAGACTCTTAGCTTTCATTTTTTTTAATATTTAGGTTATTTAATATAGTTATTTATTTACTGCACTTTATTTAGTAATCAAATCATTTTTCTTTTATTTGATGTAAAAGATAATTGTACAGGGCATAAGCCCACTCTAGGATGTTTAGTTGTGCCCTTGTATTGTGTAGCGTAGATTTTTATTTTATTTTCTGGGTGGATGTAATCTTGGGTGGTTTCTGTTTTTGACGTATAATCGTAGTTAGAGCGTAATCTTATAATTAATTGAGAATTAATTAAATGGATGAAAAATTAGAAAAATAACTAGTTCATGATTTGTCATTAAAAGAAAACTATATTTTTATAAATATATTACAAAACACAAAGTTTTCCAAAGTTAAATTGATTCTCGTGTTATTTCCAAATAATCCAATTAACCGGCTAAATCAAACGCACGTAGTTGCGACGTAAACGTTAGCTGTAGATTAATACAACTTAAAACCTAACTAGGACATGAATACTAGAGATTGCAACTAGCACACTTAGTCTGGTTATTCAAGGATCTAAGTTGAGTTCTCAACTGTAGGAACTCGAAGTTACAACTGACGTTCTTCCTCAGTACCGACTCGTCCTTCCAGTCAAACTAATACAAGGCAAGTATAGTTTGTGTTAGTTTACAGTTATTTACTTAATCGTTTTACTGCATGTCTAAACCACGTCTCAAACACGAAACTCTCACCGAGAGTACTGTACTGTAACTACTGTAACTATTGGGGACTGGGGAATAGCGTAATGATTATGACCATACTGTAACAAAACCTCCTTATCCATTACTGTAACAAACCCAAGCCGGTCATATGTCATTACCTATTCAAATCACTGTTTTCTACTGTAACAAACATGTTTTAAAACTGTTTAGAACTGCATGATTCTATTTCTTATTTAACTGTTTAATTAGCATGAATTGTACTTTGCTCCCTCCTGACTGGAGACAACATTTTAGGTAACACTGAGGATGACGAGCTATA
>JANAVB010003398.1:55000-135000 GCA_029216955.1 Iris pallida
CAGCCTCGCCGGAGGGATAGCAGTCCCGTCTCATGGTCGCCACGACGACAACAACAAACACCACAACAACAGAATTTAACATCGAGGTACCTAAGTTTACCGTACGATTTCTCCTTCAATTCTAATCCGTTTTTAGATCCGTAAATTCGTGTAGAAAGCCCACATGACCCTCTTCGAGCTTCCCTAGGTGGATTTTGACATGGACATCCAACTTGCTCAAAAAATCGAGACAAAGTTGGAGAAAAACTATTTTTCTGGTACATTAAAAACTGTTGTAAAATACCAACTTGTCAGCCAATTTTTGTTCTGTACTTTAAGATTTTGTAGAAACTAATTGAAGATAGTCAAAGAGAACATAACCGAGATTGTAATGCACCTTCTAGATTTACGTTTTTATCTAGTGCGTAAAAAATTACACGTTGTTAAAGTTTCACAAAAAATTGTCAATTCTGTTTTCAAAAATTAGAATAACACCCCGATACGGCGTGCGCCCCGACAAACCGGGCGACGTGGTCGCGCACTATACGCATCGAAAGGCGTGTATGAATGTTTTCGATATGTGGGAACTGACAGAACCCGATTTTGTTGCATGTACGCGACGAAATCATTGTGTATCCGTCGAGATACCCCGTATCGACCTTTTACAAACTTGGCCATAACTTTGTGTACACCCATCAAATTGCGACAAAACTGGCACCATTGGCCTCGAAATATTTTTCTGGTCCTGTATGCCAATTTTGGTTCAATTCTGAGAAGGTTGATAGGGACGCTATTTTGGCGGGCCCACAATCTCACTCAACGGGCGAATTTGTGCATAGCCCACCGGAATCCAAAATTTGACATACCGTTGGGTTCGTCTCATCAAAATAAATTTGTAGGCATATAGTTTGACGACTTTAGAGACCGTAGATATTGGCACGCATTTTGGTGCAAAGCGGGTCCAACAGTGGACATCGTTTTGACCCGGAATTGCGAATTTGCCCCTGTTCTAGAATTTGTCTTTTGGACAGGCATTTCCTAGGTATATCTTTTATTCCAAACTCGTTCGTGATGTTTGTTGCAGCATCTAGAGTCATCTACGGGATTTGGCTTTTCTTGCTTCGTTTAATTGTCTATTTGAGCTACTGGATTATTCACTTTTGCACATAATCTCAGGCAAGATACCTTGCCATTATACTGTTTATATTCAGTCTGTATTTTATTACATATCACTGTTCATTATTTCCAGTTATTATAGTTCTTGATTTACTACATGCTCAGTGATTATTAGTTTACTTTGTTACTATCCTTTGGTTGCACATGAACCTAGAGTTAAGGGACTACCGTCTGTAGTGTATCGCATATAATTTGACACAGTTGTACCACGAGGATGTGTGAGATGAGTAGCATGTAGAGGTTCTTGCGTGTAGACTGATCCCCTATGCACTTGCATTAGAACTAACTGCTAATAGAGGCATGTTAGGAGACTTAGCAGTTAGTAGAGATATATGAGTCATGGATGTGACTCTGTTAGGCATTGGGTAGGAAGAACATTTTCTTAACGTATGGGCCACGTATGCACTTTCCTATTATTGCCGGTTATCTTCGCTGGAGATACGATCCTGGATCCTGATACCTGATTTTCTGTTGGCCACTGACATTCGAGGAATGTTATGCTTTGAGGTCCCTGGTATCCATATGGGACCATACCTGAGTTCCTGCACCTGAGCCAGAGTGCCCATGTGTTGAAGGTTTGTTCTTACTGCATAAACACGTAAGAATGGTCAGGTAACCCTCGTCACTGTCATATCTCCCATCCCATTAGTAGCTTGGGACAATGTCGCATCGCAGTATAGTGTACTATCCCTTGTCCTTGTTTGGTTGTAGGGGTAGTCCACTGTTTCGATGATGAGGTATTGGATCTTGTTACGAGTGGGACTATTTACTTTATTTGTGATTTATGACATAGTATATATATTCAGTTATGTGGCATGTTCTTTCTGTATCTTGTTACGTCCTTCTGAGGACCTGGTTATCTCTCCAGGTGTGTGCTTCTGTGATATTTGTAGGTGTTCTAGTTGAGGCCGTGATCTTCTCCATCCTTTCAATGATGATTGCACTTGGCTCGTCTTGTTATTTCATCTATTCCTTCTTGTACATTTTATTTGAGATAGTTGGTAGTGGACTTTGCCTCTGCCCAAATTTTGTATAAATTAAAATTTTGTGTTGATTCCTATTTTATATTGATTCTTTTATTGTGGATGAGATTAGTATCATGGATTACTGCATTTCACAGCTTATGTATACATACGATGGTTCCATATATTGGAGTATACTTCGTATGTATGCATCTGGCATGGATACGCACCTAGTCCTAAGTATTTTGGGACTGGGACATTACACCCAAGGCTATGCGCCCAGGCTCTCTGGATCCATACTATGCGCCCACATCAAGGAGGCTCAGACGTGACGTCAAGGAGCATGCGCCCAAGGCCAGTCTCTAAGGCCTATGCGCTCACAACAAAAAGACAGACCCTAACACGTATAGCACGGGGCTGTCTTCAAGGACATCACAAAACTTAGGTGTGGGGGTTGCCCCTGCACGTGAACTAAGTCTGGATGCGCCTACTCTTCTTACGAACCCGCATGCAAAGTTCGGTGATGCATGCAACATGGGTTGTAAGGTAAAACTCCCTTTCGCTGAGTTATGCGACATGATAAATCATAAGCGTAAAGCAAGGGAGGACATAACAATCATAGTGCACATCTGCACCAGTATTGTTATCAATTGTTGTTGCTCCAAAGCAACAAGAGTGCCTCAGAGAAAGTACTTATTTCAACGACTGTACTTCTTTGACGACGAAAAGCCACTGTGTGTTTCATCCAACATGGCTTCATGGGGTCTCCCTTACGGAAGCCCCAATCAAAGACGGTGGACCACCAACCCAACTTTCTCTCTCAGCTCTGCGAGAAGAAGAAGAAGAAGTCTACCAACAGATGGCCAGCAGGCCGTCACATCTGAAGGAGTTTACATGGGTACTCGATCAAAGGCGAGACTCCGTATGGACGATGAAGAATCCCAAGCTGGGGGTAGTATCCCTTCAGAGTCTGAAGCGGATGACCTCCACACTGGGGGTATCCTGCCAGAGGACGATGATCCTTCCGAATCCGATGGCGACTATCTACCTCCTCTATCGGAAGATAAAGGAATTGTCCACTCGGAGACAGATAGTATCAGCACCAGTTGTACTATTTTCTCTGTTCATCCTTGCATGTTATCTACATACATGGCGGACGAAGAAAGACCTGAAGAAGCCAATGATTGTAATGCCCCGCTCCGTACGAGGCATTTGGTTGGCTTGTTGGATGCTATCAGGATGTTGGATTGGGACTTATATTGGGAATCCGAAGAATTGAGACTGATGCAGTCTATCTTAGCTGGCTAGACGAAATGGGTATTGGAACGTGGCTCGCTGGTGGAGCTACGCTTAGTAGAAATGTGTGTGATTGGAACATGAAGACCCTTTTATGCAGGCAAGTGGAACTATCCTCCTTCATCCTTATTCCTGCATGCTTAATAAATAGAATAACATGGTGCTATGAATATGTCCCTAATGTCTCTTACCTTCTTACCTTGAATGTTGAATAATTATGTTGCGATGCTTTAGTTGCTAAATCGATAGAGTTGCTTATGCATGAAATCGTTGAAATGAATAAGACATGTATATTAAACTGCTGAACGAATAACACTCAAACTGTTAATGTAACATGATGCCTGAGAATGAATTGATAATGTTTCATATGCTTAATGTTGATAAAATGAATGAATCACTTGAATAACGAGATGCTGCATGAATGATACATGAGAAATGAATTGAATATGCTATTGTTCCTATGAAATGAATGAAATGCTATAGGTCCCTTCGAAATGAATGAATGCTGTTGTTCCTCCTTAGAAGGAACGTAACAATGAAGCAATGAATGAGAAATGATGAGACTTGGGATCGTCGAGATCACCAAATAAAATGAAAGAAATATTGGAAATGATGAGTTATTAAAAATGACATGGATGAGTTGAATAATGCACTGTTGCCTTTAGTTATTTCAATATTTCACCATGTGTTTCATGATCATGATCGAGTCGGACACGCATTCGCATGGTCAGCGACAACTTGTATACAAGGGGGTTACTGCTTCCTCGGACGGTGCCCCGGGACGTTAGGGGGACCGGTCCGACCATGGGGGAAGTGTAAACATACTTTAAGGGTACGTGGTATCAGGACATTCTATTCGGGCTCGCAACCTGGTGGAATGGCGTGCCGATTACCTTTCGAAGTCCTATATGGCAACGTCTGAAAATGGTGCACAAACACCAATGATCATATTGTAAGGATGCACGCTAATGAATGTTTTATGCAGGCAGAGTAAGTATAACAGTTAACCTATATTTGATGCAGGTACGAGGGAGTTGGCTATTGGTAAAAAATCACTTAAATGTGATATACTCTATAATTGTGTTGGTTTAACTTGCGTGCTTAATGTGCTAAATAAATGATACTGTGTTGTAGCCTTTCAATATGAGAACCTGCTTAACATGTTAAATTCAGTATGCTAGAAGGATGCTTTGCTATAATCATTGCTCAAAGATAATATACATGCTAAGTTGCTTGAAGTGAGAATTGTCAAAACATGTTTAGGCTGTTCAATGTTAACGATGCCTTAATGATGACTTTGCATGATAACACCCAGAATGCTTTAATGAAACGTCAATAGGAATGTTGCTAAGAATATGTTTACATGCTTCACTATGATTATTGCCCATGAACTGTAAACTGATGCTAGGCCCCAAGTAGGAAGATCATTCTATTAAATGCTTACTAAAATTGACCAGTTAGTGTTGGTTTAGGCGAGTGGGTTGGATTCTGCTCGCCAGTACATTGATGATGTGCTAACCCACATTTTGTGGGCAGGTGTTCGTGCTTGAGATGTTCTGTCCACGAAGATTGGCTTGATCGGTCCCGCGGCATCGAAGATTTGTTGGGCATGCAGAAGCTCTCCTTGTACAAGATGATGTCTTCTGTTTATAAAGGGCATAATGTATGGAACATTGTAATCAGTTGTACCAGTGAGTTGTAAGCCAACGTCGATATATCGAGTTGTAACCCAATGTATCCAAGTATCAGAAGTAAGCTGTATAGCATTGTTCAGTTAGCTTTCAATGTAAAGTGAGATTAGTTATAAATATTGTACTTCAATACAAGTCTTTTACTCTTCTTCAATTATCAATAAAGAGAATAAAATTCTATATGTCTTTGTGCGACTTCAAGTATCCTTTTATCTCCACTGCTATAAAGAAGTGATGTATTTCTATTCAATGAGAAAGATTGTCCTCATTAACTTCAATTTATATGCTTCTACCGCTGCAATGTGTTCCTATTTAAAGATAATCAATTATGTACCATCTTTGCCTTGTACAAGTGCAATACCAGACTTGTACGACATCACGCCCAAGCGAGGACGATCGATTCCAATGGATAAAATATATGAATAAATGACTCTATGAATCGGGACGTGACAGTGATCAGACCAGCAAACGGCTAGAGGGTCTTGAAACATATTCGCTAAGATCATTGATATGCTTACCAGTATCATGGCAGTTCAAGCTGCTGGGGCTGTTCCTCCACCTCAATAAAACGTCTCGGCCCATGCTAGTCCGGCTCACAGCAACAACCCTCCTTCACTGCAAAAGGAGTATCACTCCGTTGTGCCTCCTCCAAATCTTGTAAATGTTGGGGGTGGTCCTTCGCTAACGACCCAACACTTGCTCAATCAACAGGATACAATTGATTCCCTGATCGCTCGTATCGACACCATCTCACACAAAGACGAGCTTCAGAAGATGGGGATATCTCAACCATATCGCCCTGAGTGGGAGAACGCTACTTGCCCTCCTAACTACAAGCCTCTGACGCTGAATTCATTTCACGAGTTGACTTCTCCTCATCAGTAAATAACGTACTTCAACATACAGACCCTGCACTTGCCCAGAGACGATCCGTTCTTGTCGAAGCTGTTTCTTAGCACCTTATAGGGGGTAGCTTTCGAATGGTTCCGCAGTCTGCCTAACGGATGTATCAATTCATTCAAAGACTTGGAGAGGTTGTTCCTCAACAGGTTTTACGAGAGTGGCATGAATGTTAGTATGTCCACCCTCATCGAGACCAAGCAAAGGAGGACTGAGTCTGTCATCGCCTTCATCGAACGCTTCAGGCGGCTACACTGAAGATGCCCTTCGGCATACCAGATTCAAAACTTATGGATACTTGTCGACATAATTTTCTTTCTACAATGAAGCTTTGTCTGGGTATACATAAGTATGATACATGGCCCGCTTTTATTGGGGTCGCTGATGCTGCTGAGAATGGCATTCCTAACCTGGAACTACTGGGGTTGAAAACACCCAAATTCGAAGACAATGGCAAGCATCCCCAAACTATCCCTGTTCGTGGGGGTAAAGGGAAAGAAGTCCTGAAGGTTGACACATCCAAAGGAGCTTCCAATTCTCAGGGCGCCTCCGACAAGCCTAAGGAGACCTTCTCCTTTGACGAAGACGATGTCATTACTATCTTTCACATATTGACAAAGGGTAATAAGCTGACATTGCCTCCACCTCGACGTCCTGTAGAGACGAGCCAACTCAATGATCCCAAGTACTGTTTCTATCATCAGTACATGCATCACTCTACCAAGGACTGCATCGTCCTAAAAATGAAGATACAACAGCTTATCGATAGCCAAGTGACCAACCTTGAAGCTGAAGACAAGGTCGTATCTTCTAACATGATCTCTCTTCAGTTTGGTGACTTTTCTCCCACAGAGGTCCCAGACGGCGTGGTTCTGATTCCCAAGGCAATAATGGAAGTCGTCAACCTACCACCAGCTCGCAACTCAACCTTGGTGCCACTCACGACTGAACGTGGTGTGATCATGTGGGTCCATCCGGAGCCTGTGCAAGAAGTGACGCAGGGGGTGTTACCTCCCAAAGCAAAAAGGGGCAAGAAGTACAAGTCGTGCCATATGGTATCCTCTCCCTTCTACGAGGTTCTATCTGACAAGACGCGATCGGGGAAGACTTATCTTCGGACATACGATCCCGCACAAGAAAAAGTAATACCTCCTCAAGCTCCTGCTACCCCCACAAGCTCAGAAGCCGGCCCGTCTAAGCCTCCAACTATAGACAAAGCCAAGAAGAAGGAGACGTGGTTTGACAAATCTCTGAAGGCACCAGCTTTCGAGGGTATGGATCGGCCCTGCAACTTTGAAATACTGGCTCAGCTAGCGAATACACCTACCAGGTTGTCTTTGTTCGATCTATTGCGACTCTCCAAAGAAACGCAGAAGGCTTTATGAGGCATTACTACACGCCGACTCTTACCTCGCTGAAGTCAAAGCCGCCGCTGAAGATCTTGTCTCCTGTCCCCACTGCCACAGTACTATGGAAGTGGTGCCCAACATCACCTTTTCACAGGAGGACATGCTACTAAAAAATAATCGCCATTTCTATTTTGTCGTAAGTAAATAAGTCATTCAAAAAGTGAAAAAGTAAAAAGAAAAATGAATTAATGAAGGGTTGGTCCTTACCGAAAACTCCCCTATACTATAAGGGTATATCGGGGCGATCAAGGTGGACCGTATGCCCATCTGTCATGACCCGCTTCCGAATGATCGAATACGAGTCGGACACGCCCAGCCTTCGTCGATGGACACGACGAAGTAAGCTGTACAATACTAATGAAAACTTTAAGTCACAATGTAATGTAAACAAACACAACTTTTATAACATTTCCAAAATGATCACCTATATCCATCAAGTCATTCTAGTACAAAATCAGCCGGAGACAAATCCGGTCAAATAAAAGCTGCAATATCCAGTACAATCACATGCTCCATGTGGCCTCAAGCTCACCTGCAACGTATCCTGTCAGGAAAAGAGCAAAGTACAACCCCGACAAGAAGCACTAAACAATGTAAACTAAAATGCATAGAAAAGAATCACAATATGAACTATGGTAAAAGACAGGAATATGAAACTGTGGTACATGAATAACAATAAACTATAGTAGCAGATCCAGAAATAATGAACTAGACTATCAGTGTAACAGGCAAGTGAAATAACTATAAGCGTATGTGACCGGCTGGGTAAACAATGAACAATGAGCACATGAATAATGGTACGACTTAGAGTCCCACGTGCACAATGTGAGACCTAAGCTATTAGTCAATACCTAGCTAAAGTAGGATTGGTCACATATCTGTAGTATTTCTCCACCCCAATGTAAAAGTAAAGAACACTGAACAATAAACAATGAACGATGAACAATGAACAATGAACAATGAACAATGAACAATGAACGATGAACAGTGAACAGTGAACAATGAACAATCGTGTGTATGACGTGTCAATATGAGAATATGAAGCAAGACATAAATACAGAGTAAAGGGTTCGAGTCGGTGTACTTGCCCCGCCTTGGAAGCACGAGCGTAGGAAATCATGAAAGTATGATCACCTGGTAATATGTACAATTTGGTTATTATCTATAATATCAATTAGCTAACAATGTTTTAGAATATATAAATACTTTATAATTTACTCACCATAATTATAAATGAAAATATATTTTAATGTTTTTAGAAAAATATTAGAAACATTTTACTAAAATAATAACTAAATAATCTTTTACAAATAGGAATATTTGATATTCTAGAATTATTTAGCAAGAAAAATACTAAAACATATTATTTAAGAAATATTTAGTCCAAGACCTACTAGCAATTATACAGTTAATTAGCAACATCTTTTTAGATAAAAAACATTTTAGAACATATTTTACTTTTAAATTATCATTAGCTAAAACATATTTAGAAATAATAATTTACTATAGCTACTCAATAATCCATAACTAAGATCAGTCTAGAGCTAGCACAACTCCAGACCCAACATATCCCTTCAATCCAGACAACCCATACTCTCAAATAAATGAACCCAATCAACTGTTGTTTTCAGAATTTCTCATTCCCTCTTATTATCAACCCAAATTCTTTACGTACAGACCATGATCCAACTTCCCAGACCTAGCCCATGCTTCTGCCAATCTGCTGTTAAATAAATTTATATTAAATTATTTGCCACACCTATCATCCCGTTCTAAATTTTAAAGGGCAAAGCCACCTAAGTTGGCTCTACAAATTTTGAAGGGTCATTTAAGGAATCAAACCTGCCACCTGACCTTTCTCCCCTCTCAACAATCCAATCCACCAGCTGCTAACTAAAATTACTACATATTTTTCCAACCGTCTAATCAAAGCCCCATTCTCTCAATCCGAGTCAGTCCAAAGCTTGGGAGCCAAACCGGTGCATAGTTTACATCAAAACCCCATATTAACCTATACTCTTCTCTCTCCTCCCATTCTATTTCCTCAGCCGACAATGTAGGACCTATTCATCTTCTTCCTCTCACCAGTGAGAGAAAACCCTAGGTGCCATCTTCCCCAACCGAAAATAAACCGTAGCCCTAAAGCTCACCTCCACCTTCACCGTTCATCCCTTCCTCAAGAACCCTAGGCTCTAGCTTTCTCTTTTCTAACATCTCCTCACTCCCTCTCACCAAGAAACCCCACAAATACTCTAGAAAAATTCCACAGAAGAAGAACAAGGCGGAGGAACGGAAGATCGAGGCTTACTCTGACACGACGATCGACGGCGAGGCAGATCCGGCTGTCTCGCGGCTACGGTCGACAACTCGCGTCGGGGTCTCGATCGAGGCGTCGGTTGTTCAGCAGGCTTCAAGTGGCGACCCCGGGTTGGCGTCCAGGCGGCTAGGCACGGCTTAATTCGGTAGCGGTGACTTCTTCGAGGCAGGGCTATTCCCAGCCGTCCCTGGTGACTTCTTCTTGATCTGAGGAATTTCGGGAAGGCGAACGGCTGCTCCGGTGTGGCTCTCGGAGAGCCGGCGCCGTTCATGAGGAGCAGCACAGGAACCAGAAGATGGTACGGTCTTCAAGAAGATGGCTCGCCAATCGAGGCGTTGGTTGATGACGGCGACGACTGGTGGCGAGCGGCAGAGCTCGGCCGGGATCGACCAGGAGAGAGAAAATATTGGAGAGATAAAAAGTAGAAAGAGAAACTATTATGGTGTCAGTGATGATGTGATGTTTCAGAATTTTGAAAACGTATAATATTTATAACAAAATATGTGGGTGTCTCCACTGTAGTGGACAGTGGCAGTGTAGGTAAATACCCATAGATCTGGGGGCAGGGATTAGAATTAGTAACAGATCCATAACTAACTAACAAAATTTGTTATTCTCTAACTAATTGCAGCTAATTAATTAACTATCAGTAGTTACTAATAACAAAAAGCAATTATGACCATAATTAATAGTTTAGCTAAATAACAATAACTAATTAATTAATTAATTAATTCACTAAAAATTAGTTAACAACTTTCTGCCAAGTGCCAGTCAACATAGTTTTTCTTCTTAATTAAAGATTAATAGGTAATTATGGAAAATAGTTAATTATAATCCTTTCTAGCAATTACAAGATATGCTCCCTGTCACTAAAACTTATTAATTTTTAACTAATAATAAATATGCAGAATTCTGCCATACCTATAACTTGACTATAAAAATATCATTTCTAGATAGTATCGAAAAATATAAAGATATATTAGTTAAACAACTCTCCAACAAAATTAGATTTTTCACAAGAAAACAATACTAAACCTAAAAGAAATTAGGAACATTTCCAAAATTTTACCAAAATCGGTTAAGGGATTCACAAATCTACCCCTTACAAAAATTTTGTCCTCGAAATTTTAAGTGGCATGATAGGTACAAATAAAGATAATCCAATACGAAAATGGTTAAAATAAATTTACACGTAGCATCCAAATTAATACAACTAGTAAAATCATGATTTCCTAAAAGATCAAAGAAAAAAAAATTTCTTACCTAGACATGATGAGATCTAAATATGAGGAAATCAAATTTACCCATACTCACAATAGAACTTAAATAACATTTATAAAATTAAAATTATGATCTAAATCTAATAAAATCTTTTAGGCATAACTAGCATGACTAAGACCAAAATTTTAAATAATTTAAACACGATATGATTAAAAATTAATTATGCTTGATGTAAACATAACTATTAAAATCATCAGTACGACAGCTAGAAAGATATTACGACTAAGAATAAAGTAAAAGATTTTAAAAATTTGGACTTAACTATAATTCATACTTAGCATAAATCTGTTTTTTTAGCATGATCAAAATTATCTAAGCTTAATAAATGCTAAAATACGATAACTATAGAAATGATACGATTAGATACAAAACAATAAATTTTTAAGGTTAGATATCAAGATATGGAACCATTTAACAAAATTCGTGCAATACGCTAAATTAAACCATAAAAGAAATTAGACCAACAAATATTAAGGAAAGGATAAATTTCCAAGATAAATCAAGAGAAGATGAAATCAATTTGCAGAGGTTAACATAAGATCAATATCAAGATGATTTCGATAAGCTTGCCAAATGGTGATAAGAGATCAATATGGTATATAACACGAATATAGTATCAATAGTATCTGAAACCATACATATCCGAAATCACTTTGCCTAGAGTTCCTGCCCCACCAGTGTAGTATACATCTGACTGCAGTGAACCTTTTGGCTCAATGACTCAAATAATGATAAATTACCGAATATTTCTATCGACTTTATCTATGTTATCGAAACAACTCAAGAAATCAAAAGTTTATGATTTTTAGGACATAGCATCAATAATATCCGAGAACCTATGAATACATGAAATTATTTTGATTTAGAGCTCATGCCTCGCCAGTGCGCAACTGGCTGCAGTGAACTCGTGGTCTCCGTAATCCAGATAAATGACTGCAATGCGCATCTGCCACGCCATAGTAGGTCGTCGAATACCCTTTCAACTTTTGTCCTTAGAAATTTCAAGGAGTTTATGAAAATTCAAATAAGTTCTAAAAGTCATAATCATGACGAAAAATGATGTAAGTATCTGTTCTTTAAGAAATAAGTTTGATATGAAACAACAATAAGACAAAGTAACTACAAAACAATCTCAATAGGAAATAATATCTTGAATTGAAAACAAAGTCTTAAATATCAATAAGAAAATTTAGAAAAATTTTATGTGCTAAGAGTAAATCTAAAGACAGATCAAATATTAGTAATCAACCAGTTATACTAGCAAAATATATATAGAAAATAACCTCAAAAGTTTCAAGTGCAAGAAAATTGATAATCTCAGTGTTGCGTGTGTAAACCACCCTGCAAAACAGGAAATTGATTAGATGGGCCTAACTATAAGATAATAAGCAAATTTAGTAAAACCATACCCATAACTATTTCTCGTGAATCTTATGCTGTGATGAGTTTTTCTTAGCTTCGTTGGTCCCCCAATAACACTTTATTGCCTAAGTGTCATTAGGATAGACCTGAATGGGCTACCACTAAAAATATGTCACGATCCGCTCCCGAATAAGCGGATATGAGTCGGACACGCCCAGCCTTCATCGATGGACACGACGAAGTAAGCTGTACAATACTAAGGAAAACTTCAAGTCACAATGTAATGTAAACAAACACAGCTTTTATAACGTTCCCAAAATGATCACCAATATCCATCAAGTCATTTTAGTACAAAATTAGCCGGAGACAAATCCGGTCAAATAAAATAAAGATACAATAATGAATATCCAAAATAGAATCTCCAGAAAAATAAATAAAATAAAAGCTACAATATCCAGTACAATCACATGCTCCATGTGGCCTTAAGCTTACCTGCAACGTATCCTGTCAGAAAAGGAGCAAAGTACAACCCCAACAAGAAGCACAAAATAATGTAAATTGAAATGCATGGAAAAGAATCACAATATGAACTATGGTACAAGACAGGAATATGAAACTGTGGTACATGAATAATAATGAACTATAGTACCAAATCCAGAAATAATGAACAAGACTATCAATGTAACATGTAAGTGAAATAACTATCAGTGTATGTGACCGGCTGGGTAAACAATGAACAATGAGCACATGAATAATGGTACGGCTTAGAGTCCCACGTGCACGATGTGAGACCTAAGCTATTAGTCAATGCCTAGCTAAACTAGGAGTGGTCACATATCTGTAGTATTTTCCCACCCCAATGTACAAGTAAAGAACACTGAACAATGAACAATGAACGATGAACAGTGAACAATGAACAATGAACGATGAACAGTGAACAATGAACAATGAACAATCGTGTGTATGACATGTCAATATGAGAACATGAAGCAAGATAGAAATACATAGTAAAGGGTTCGAGTCGGTATACTTGCCTCGCCTTGGAAGCACGAGCGTAGGAAGTCATGAATGTATGATCACCTGGTAATGTGTATAATTTGGTTATTATCTATAATATCAATTAGCTAACAATGTTTTAGAATATATAAATACTTTATATTTTACTCACCATAATTATCAATAAAAATATATTTTTATGTTTTTAGAAAAATATTAGAAACATTTTACTAAAATAATAACTAAATAATCTTTTACAAATAGGAATATTTGATATTCTAGAATTATTTAGCAAGAAAAATACTAAAACATATTATTTAAGAAATATTTAGTCCAAGACCTACTAGAATTATACAATTAATTAGCAACATCTTTTTAGATAATAAAACATTTTAGAACATATTTTACTTTTAAAATTATCATTAGCTAAAACATATTTTGAAATAATAATTTACTATAGCTACTCAATAAACCATAACTAAGAACAGTCTAGAGCTAGCACAACTCCAGACCCAGCATATCCATTCAATCCAGACAACCCATACTCTCAAATAAATGAACCCAATCAACTGTTGTTCTCAGAATTTCTCATTCCCTCTTATTATCAACCCAAATTATTTACCTACAGCCCATGATCCAACTTTCCAGACCCCGCCCATGCTTCTGCTAATATGCTATTAAACAAATTTACATTAAATTATTTGCCACACCTATTATCCTGCTCTAAATTTTAAAGGGCAAAGACCCCTAAGTTGGCTCTACAAATTTTGAAGGGTAATTTAAGGAGTCAGACCCTGCCACCTGACCTTTCTCCCTTCTCAACAATCCAATCCACTAGCTGCTAACTAAAATCATTACATATTTTTCCAACCGTCCTATCAAAGCCCCATTCTCTCAATTCGAGTCAGTACAAAGCTTGGGAGCCAAACCGGCCCATAGTTTACATCAAAACCCCACATTAACCTATACTCTTCTCTCTCCTCCCATTCTATTTCCTCAGCCGACACTGTAGGACCTATTCATCTTCTTCCTCTCACAAGTGAGAGGAAACCCTAGGTTCCATCTTCCCCAACCAAAAATAAACCCTAGCCCTAAAGTTCACCTCCACCTTCACCGTTCATCCCTTCCTCAAGAACCTTAGGCTCTAGCTTTCTCTTTTCTAACATCTCCTCACTCCCTCTCACCAAGAAACCCTACAAAATACCCTAAAAAAATTCCACAGAAGAAAAACAAGGGGGAGGAATGGAAGATCGAGGCTTACTCTAACACGACGATCGACGGCGAGGTAGATCTGGCGGTCTCGCGGCCACACTTGACAGCTCGCGTCGGGGTCTCGATCGAGGCATCGATTGTTCAGCAGGCTTCAAGTGGCGGCCCCGGGTTGGCGCCCAGGCGGCTAGGCACAGCTTGATTCGATGGCGGTGACTTCTTCGAGGTAGGGTTATTCCCAGCCGTCCCTGGTGGCTCCGCTCGAGCTATGGTGGCCGGCGAGGTGAGAACTGATCTTGATCTGAACAATTTCGAGAAGGCGAACAGCGGCTCCGGTATGGCTCTCAGAGAGCCGGTACTGTTCACGAGGAGCAGCACAGGAACAAAAAGATGGTACGGTCTTCAAGAAGAAGGCTCGCCAATCGAGGCGTTGGTTGATGACGGCAACGACTGGTGGCGAGCGGCAGAGCTCGGCCGGATCGACCACGAGAAAGAAAATAGTGGAGAGAGAAAAGTAGAGAGAGAAACTGCTGTGGTGTCAGTGATAATGTGATGTGTCAGAATATTGAAAAATGTGTAATATTTATAATAAAATATGTGGGTGTCTCTACTGTAGTGGACAGTGGCAGTGTAGGTAAATACCCATAGATCTGGGGGCAGGGATTAGAATTAGTAACAGATCCATAACCAACTAACAGAATTTGTTATTCTCTAACTAATTGCAGTTAATTAATTTACAATCAGTAGTTACTAATAACTAAAAGCAATTATTCCCATAATTAATAGTTTAGCTAAATAACAATAACTTATTAATTAATCAATTCACTAAAAATTAGTTATCAACTTCCTGCCAACTGCCAGTCAACATAGTTTTTCTTCTTAATTAAAGATTAATAGGTAATTATGGAAAATAGTTAATTATAATCTTTCTAGCAATTACAAGATATGCTCCCTGTCAGTAAAACTTATCAATTTTTAAATAATAATAAATATGCAGAATTCTGCCATATCTACAACTTGACTATAAAAATATCATTTCTAGATAGCATCAGAAATATAAAGATATATTAGTTAAACAACTCTCCAACAAAATTAGATTTTTCACAAGAAAACAATACTAAACCTAAAAGAAATTAGGAACATCTCCAAAATTTTACCAAAATCGGTTAAGGGAGTCACAACATCGATCCAGGATCCTCCCTCAGCATCATTCCTAGAAGTTTGCTTCAATTTTTGGGAATCCCTCTGCACAAGCTATCTGCAACAAATACAACTATCATGGTTTTCAATGCAGATCGAAGCCATCCGCTGGGCAAGATCCATCTCAAATGCCAGATCAGTGATCTCCGAACAGAGGTTTCCTGCTATGTGATCGATGCCAATGTATCCTACAATGTCTTGTCGGGACGTCGATGGATACACGAAAACATGATCGTTCCTTCCACACTTCACCAGTGCTTCAAGTACGTCAATAGCGACAGTGTCGTCAAGACAAAGTTTGCTGATGTCGATCCTTTTAAGGGCATCGAAGCTTACTATGGGGATTTGGTACTTTACCAATCTCAGCCCCCCAAGGATGACGGCAACGAAGCTGACAATAAAGCTGAAGCAAGTCCATCCTCCAATGATGGTCCCCTGATTATCTGATTCAAAGGACGTGCTACTCCAAAAAGTACTCCACAATCTGGGTAAAAAAGAAGAACCCTGACAAGGTCAAGCCACTGACCATCACTCTCTACAAGACACCCCGGAAGGAACCTATTGATGCCCGTCCTCCCAATCCTGAAGAATTGCCCTACGTGGTGAACTCGGCCAAGACTGTGGCTCCTCTTCCAGATAACGACCCTCTCAATGATTATATCAATACTCATAATAATGTATCTTTAGCGGATGATGTTATCCCTGAAGAAGAACTTGCATATTTCTTTAGTAAAGGTTTATCGTTGAATTACTTCGATGTCTATCAATCTGTAAACCACTACATAGATACGATATACGCTCTAGAGAACGACATAGGACCACACCTCTGCATGTGGTCACAATGCCTCACCTGCAAAAAAAGACTACCCTGAAGATATCCTCTACTTCATCGTTCCAGCCAGAAAAAGGAAGAACTAATCATCTTCGGTCGTATAATTGGCGAGAGAAAGTTCGTTCCAGACTCTACTTCTCCCAAGCACAACACAGAAGCTGACTATGACTCTGGAAAAATGCAACTTTTTCGGTATAGTTGGCAGGCCAAGAATATCATCCAGAATATGGGATATGACATCAAAAGGGACAAAGGGCTAAATTACGGCCGAGGATGAAGGTTGCCAATACGACACTTTGCTCCTCCCGGCAAACCCGAGAACTACTATCAATGAAGCAGTGTTGGTTTGGATTATGTCACTCCTCCAACAACTCCTGAAAGATCAGATGATGAAGCAGATCGTTGTTCTCATTCTTCTGATTTCTCTCTCTGGGACTCAGACTCCAGTATTGGCGACATACTCAAGACAACTCTATCTGTAAACATGGTTTCGGTTGACCAAATTACAGATGATAACCAATCAATCGAGCTTGAACAATGGGCTCAAAAGATGGATACTAGGTGGGAGCTGTACTTCGAACAACGTGAACCACCTACCGAAGACGAAGTTATCCAAGTCAATCTAGGAGATGAAGCATCTTTCAAACCAATCTTCATCGACAAAAGTCTATCTGACAACGAACGCCAATCTCTTATACAGCTTATAAGAGAATACATCGACGTCTTCGCATGGAGCTATGAAGACATGCCACGCTTGGACCCTAAAGTCTCCATGCACCGCCTGAATATTTCGTCCAAAGCTAAGCTAGTGAAGCAGCAACAACGACAATTCCGTCCAGATGTTATGGAGGCCATCGAGAATGAAGTCAAGAAGCTCATTACCAGTGGATTCATTCGTGAAGAACAACACCCAGACTGGGTTGCCAACATCATCCCAGTCATAAAAATGAACAGCAAAGTTCGAGTCTGTATCGACTACCGTGATTTAAACTCTGCATGCCCAAAGGACGAGTTTCCTCTACCGATCACCGATGTAATGATCGACAATACTTGCGGCTTCGAGCGGATGTCCTTTATGGATGGATTCTCAGGCTACAACCAGATCAAGATGTTCCCCGACGCTGAGAAGCACACATCTTTTCGAACACCGTTGGAGGTATACTCTATATGGTAATGCCCTTCGGATTGAAGAATGCAGGGGCGACATACCAGCGAGCCATGAACACAATTTTTCGTGATCATTTGCTCAAAACTGCGGTGTGCTACATAGACGATATCACAGTTAAAAGTTATCTCAAGGGCAACCACCTCCAAGACTTGAGAACGGTGTTCGAACTAATGCGTGCACACCAACTCAAGATGAATCCGACCAAGTCTTTTCTGGGAGTCTCCAGCAACAAGTTTCTTGGTTTTGTCATCACTTCAAAAGGTATACATCTGGACCCGGAGAAAGTAAGGCTATCCTCGATATACATCCTCCAAGAAACCTCAAAGAGCTACGCGGACTACAAGGAAGGCTAGCCTACATCAGATGATTCATTTTGAACCTCTCTGGAAGGTGTCAACCATTCACTCAGCTCATAAAGAAAGGCGTATCTTTCGACTGGACTGAACAATGTCAACGTGCATTTGACGACATCAAGGCATACCTTACAAGTCCTCCAATATTGGTAGCTCCAATAATGGGGAAGCCCTTCTTACTATATGTCCATGCTATGGACCATTCTCTTGGTGCCCTATTAGCTCAAAAGAATGAAGACGGCCATGAACAGGCAATCTACTACCTCAGCTGCACAATGGTGGGTGCCGAACGCAGATACACACCGGTGGAGAAGGAATGCCTTGCACTAGTATTTGCCATCCAGAAGACACGCCACTATATGTCTGGGTAGACTATCCACATTATATCTAAAGTCAACCCGTTCAGAATACTCATGACTAAACCGGGCTCTCTTAATTCCTGTTTAGCTACATGGGCAATGCTGTTGACTCCATACGATATAATCTTCGTTTCTCAGAAGGCAGTAAAAGGCCAAGCATTAGTTGATTTCCTAGCAGCTCATCCGGTGCAAGAATCATCCAAACTCTACGACGAAATCTCTGACGAAGTGGTTGAGTCTAATACTGCAATTGAAGAAATCCCCATTTGGCGAATGTTCTTTGACAGCGCATCAAGAACAGGATCTAAAAGAAATATCGTGGCTGGAGTAGGTGTCGTGCTCGTGTCACCTGAGCATCTGGTTATACACCGTACATATTCTCTCGTGGAACCATGCACGAACAATGTGGTCGAATGTAATACTCTATTAATCGGCCTACAACTGGCAAAACAACTGGGAGTTGACTATCTAGAAGCTTACGACGATTCCGAGCTAATAGTTAGTCAGGTCCGAGGGGATTATGAAGTTTGCCATGAAGATCTCATCCCCTACTACAGAGCAACAATCGAGTTGGCGTCTACTTTTGCTGGATTCTTCATCGAGCACGTGCCTCGACTACAGAATATAGAAGCATATGCTCTAGCCGGCCTCGCTGCCTCCTTGACCGTTCCTACCAATACCCAACAGTCGATCACAGTGTCTGGTCAAGAACTATTCTGTGTGAATAATGCCTTACATATATATCACAGTTACGCAGCGAAAACAAACGTCGATGTCAAAGACTGGAGATTTTCTTTCATAGACTACGCTGTCTATGGAATCCCCCCCGAGGACCCGAAGGAAGCAATATCCATCCAAAGGCGATCCCTCAGATTTTACTATGACACAGCTACCAAGATGCTGTACCGACGCTCTTACGATGGGCTACTGTTACGATGCTTATCAGACACAGAAGCCAAACATGCACTTTAGGAGGCTCACGATAGAGTTTATGGTGCACATCAACTAGGCCCCAAATTACAGGATCGCCTCAAACGAATGGGTTATTACTGGCCCATAATGATAGCAGATGCTGTTGAATATGCAAAGAAGTGTAGAGCTTGTCAGTTCCATGTCGATTTCATTCATCAACCTTCGGAGTTTCTACACCCGACTGTAGCATCTTGGCCATTTGAAGCCTGGGGCATGGACGTCATAGGACCAATCAGCCCACCATCCTCCAAAGAACATCGATTCATTCTAGCTATAACCGATTACTTCTCCAAATGGACGAAAGCTATACCGCTCACCGAAGTGAAGGCGTCAAACGTGATCAGTTTCATCAAACATCACGTCATCTACCGCTTTGGCCTACCTCGCAGGATCATCCATGATAATAGTCTACAGTTTGTAAGTCATGCATTATATCGGTTCTGCGATAGGAATCGAATCCAGAATATAGCCTCTACTGCCTACAATCCAGCAGCTAACAGGCTAGCAGAAGCCTTCAACAAAACCATCATAAAACTTCTTAAGAAGTTTGTGTCTTCAAACAAGTGCTATTGGAATGAGAAGCTTGGTGAATGTCTATGGGCCTATCGTACAACAGTCCGAACTCCAACAGACAGTACGCTATTCTCTCTGGTTTATGGGTGCGAAGTAGTTCTTTCCCTAAAAATCAAGATTCCTTCTCTTCGAGTAGCCCTAGCCAGCAAGCTGACTACTGAGGAAAGCTACCGTCTGCGACTCCAGGGGCTCGAAGCGCTAGACGAAAAATGCTTGTTAGCTCAGCAGCGCATTGAGCTATACCAAGCACGTCTTTCCAGAGCTTTCAACAAAAAGGTGAAGAAAGAATCTTCAGAGTCAGTGATCTGATCTTAGCAGTAAGAAGACCAATGGTCATGACGCACAAAACAAAAAGAAAATTCTAGCATAAATGGGATGGTCCTTTCGTCATAGAATCGGTGTATTCTAACGGTGCATACCGGCTAACCAAGCCTGATGGTGACTTGCTCATGATGCCTATCAACGGCAAGTTCCTGAAAAAATACTATGTATAACCTCAGTCATGTAAATGTACAATACAATGTATATATAATTCGAGAAACTATCTAACTATTATCCGTATTTCAAGAGTCTTGAATACGCCCTGGATAATAGGTCCTCTAAATATTTTCCAGTAGAATCATTTCCGTTTTTGACTCTGTCCAAACTCGGTTTGACAAAAACAAGTCACGTCCCTATTATCTCTGAATTGTTTTCTGATAATTATTTTCCCAGTGGAATGATTAAATATTTTGCCACGTCCATATAACCTCTGAGCAAAGCATTCATCAAGGATAATCACGTCCCTATTACCTCTGAATTATCTACTCCCCCCTAATGCTATATATCTTTCCACGTCCATATTACCTCTGGTCAGATATAGAACATCCTCTGCTATTATGTCCATATTACCTCTACTAGCAACTTCGTTCAACTTATTATCTATATTCGAATTACTCGAATATAAAATGGATAATAGGTCCATATTACAATTCTCCAGCGGAATATCCACCAGAAATATCCTTACTACGTCCACATTACCTTTAGCTTTGATATTTTACAAAACCACATTCACTTCTGAAAAGATTCTTTATTTTGTACTTAAACGTCTACCAAAAGACAGAAAAAGGTATAAGAGCCGTGATGGCCAAAAAAAGTTACGAAAATCTATAGGATACACAGGCGATTGATGCTGTCCCTAAGAGCTGCAATCTCGGCCTCAGACATCGCAGTAGCTCGACGTCGTGCCTGTTATTGACGAGCGGCTTCATCTTCAAAGAGGATCAGACTCTGATGCTCCCCCTCCAACTTCGCCAGCTGTTCTTCTAAACGGGCAGAAGTGGGTGGCAGTCATGGAAGCTTGGGACAGATAATCCATTTGTTCAGATTTTGCCGCCCTCAAGTCAGCTTCCAGCTGGGCGATCTCATTCTTGATCTGTACAATATGATTGTACTTCTCAGTGATTTGCATAGCCAGTCAGTTCTTCGAGGCAGCACGTGCCTCACTTGCAGCATTAAACTGGCCATACTGGTCAGCCAGCTCGCCAATCTCCTGAACGATGGCGTCCTTTTTTGCCTGGAAGGTAGCCTTCTTCTCCGCATGAGCCGTCATAAAAGCGTCGTCCTCTGCACGGAACATTGACGTCGGGCTCCACTACTTGGCATCCCAGAACCTGGCCACCTGACCCTCCAGGTCATTCAGAACTTTCCTAAGAGTATTAGCCCGCTCTTTATAGCCGGCAATGCTCTCGAGGGCCGCCACTTGGCACCCTACAACAGCCTTTACAGGGCCGAAGGCAGCATTTCGATTCAGAACTCCAGGAAGCTTCACTTTCAAAACAGAGTAGAAAGCTTTGATAACTTCCTGGGCCATCTCCTCATCTTCGGTGGAGGTCGTCGGAGAAGAGGCTTGGAAAGTTTCCTCCACTTCAGGAAGGAATGCCTGACAAAAAGCCAAACTTGACAAGAAAATCTATTCCACCAAAAACCACTCCTGATTATCATGTGTCACGTCTATATTACCTCTGATACTGATTGTCTTCCGACGCGACACCTATACCCAATCCGGGATAAAAGACATGGTGTCAAGATCACAAAATCTATCACGACCATGTTACCTCTGTTGGATTTTGTTTCAAATCTATTACCCGTACCACCGGTGTGTCAAAGGGTAATAGGTCCACGAAAGTATCATTTCAATCTATTTTGCTCGCATTTTCGGATGCACAAAGGGGCAGTATGTCCAAACAAAAAAAGGAGAGAGGGGGGGTTCCCCAGCAGGATACTCTTTACACGAATGCTGTATTATTGGCTCTCTAATACAAAGTACCACAGATCATAAGCAAAGAGTTGAGCGAATATATTCTGTTTATTCAAAATCAGTTACATTCACAGGACTACATCTCATGAGCAAAACAAAAGGTTCTTCATCTTTTCATATGGATAAGAAGTAAAAGATTACATTGATGTCCAAAAGAAGGTAAAATTTTCTACTCATCAGCAACACATCGTTTGGGCAGCTGGGCAACCCCACTCTTTCGTCGAAAAGCAGTTTTGTGACCCTTGAAAGAGGTCATATTTTACTGCTGAGAAGCAAACAAGGCTGTTGAACCTTCGAGAAGCTACACGGAGGAGGGCAAATATAGCATGCTAAAACATCTACAAATGGTGATCTTCTCTTCTCCATATTGCGGACGTCCCAGGCCCATTCTCCAAGAGGCCATACCTTCAAAAGAACATCTCTTGTGTTGCTTTTGCCTACTTGAAGAACCGTAAAAACAGAATGTAACGCCCCAGTCCTAAAATAGGTTGGACTAGAAACGTCGATATGTCAGCTGTATACATACGAAGTACATGGGTATCGTATGGATACATAAGATGTAATGCAGTAAACCACAACTAACAAATCTCATCCACAAAATGAAAGAATAAAGATATCATATAATCAACTATGAAATTATTATTTGGTACATGTATTTGGGTGGAGACAAATCCACTACCAACTATGAAAGAAATACATAACAAAGGAAAGAGTTTGGCGAGCGAAGCGAAGACGATCAAAGTGCAATCATCCTAAAAGAAATGGAGACGACCATGGCTACGGCTAGAACACCTGCGAAAGATAAGAGCATACACCTGGCAAGATAACAAGGTCCTCAGAGCGACGTAACAAGACACATAATATCATGCCAATTTAACTGAATATAAATTGCACAAATAAAAAAGTCAATTGAATTATAACATGGTCCAATACACACCTATTGAACTAGCGTACCATCTTCCCCCAACCAAACTAGGACAGGAGATGGTAAACTAATTCACGATGTAAACCCCCTGAATTTTTAGGAAAATATTAAAATTATTTTTTTATTTGAAGAATAGCATGTTAATTTATTTTAATTAAATAATTAATTAATTATTTCTAATCAGGGTTTAATTTATATTGTATATATATATAGATGCAAGATGATGCTATTTTCTATCTGACAATATTGTTGGCAAGATCATCAGGGTTACTTTTATTAGTGCTAGTCAAATTTTATCCTTATAAATATTGGCTCTATTATTATTTATAATCCTTAGTTATTGTCATATTATTATAATTAATAGCAAGTTTATAATTATTTATTACCTTTTATTTATGGTTTATCACTATTATTATATTTTTATTATTGCCATGGTCTATTATTATATTTTATTAAATTGGATATCCCTATTAGGTTTTATTATTAAATTCTATTATTTGTCTTAAGAATTGCTTATAGATGTTTTATTAGATTTAGATATATTCTATATATATATATATATATATATATATATAATATATATATATATATATATATATAGCTTCTTTAACCAAGTTCCTCTTAAACCTAACCCTAGAGCTTTGTCTCCAAGCCGCCCCCCTGACCTCACCTTCACCTCGCCTACCTCCTCCCTCAACCCGAGACTCCTCGCCGACGTACGGAGGAGCACAGGCCGGACGGGACTGCGGTTGCCGCTGTGAGCAGCAGAGCCGGCCGATCCCGGCGACCCCCGGCAGCGCCACCGCGCCTGGAGGCCGACCCCGACCTCCTGCGGCGGGCAAGTAACCCCCCCGAGCGACCCCGTGGCTCTTCCACGTGGGAAATCTTATTTTTTACTGTAATCCTAGTTTTTAGGGTTTTTAATCCAATTAATTCAGTTTTTTTTAGTGTTAATTATTGCCTAATTATTGGTAATTAATTAGATCTAATTGAAAGGGGATCATTAGTAATTAAGTATAGGATCTACATTAATTTTCGTGTGAATTAATATTATTTATTAGTATTTATTACTATTTACTTATAAATTTTATACGCGGTTAATTAATTGTTTGTATTTACTGTTTTAATCGTTAATTAATAATTTTATTATTAATTAAATAAAACCTTATTGAGAAAAAAGTTTGTAAAATTTATGTAGTATTTTATAACAATTTTTCCAGGAATTATAGAATTTTATTTGTAATTATTTTATATTAAAAACCGAGAACTTTAGATTTTTAAATTAATTCCAATTACCGTTTTTTAATTTATATTATTTAATTGGTTGTTAATTAAATAATATATATTATATAGAAAATGTTTGTAAAAATATACTTTACTGTATAAAAATATTTCTAATATTTAATTATATTATTTATATTTATTTAGATTTTAGAAGGGTAATTTTGATTACTAAGTATATTATATAATTAATCGATATTAATTATATAATTATTTGTAAATGGGTAAATGTTAAGATTTCTGTTGTAAATAGATAATTAAACTATTTTGGAAATTATTTTAGGTATTTTATATATATTACTAATTTTTAGGATTTAAAAGTAATTTTTAGAATTATTTTAGAATTATTTATTAAATTATTTAATAATTATTTATTAATTTAAATAATTACTAATTATGTGTTATTATTGTGTAGAATAGTGAATTTAGATTTAATGGTTAAATTTAAGTTTTATAGTGAATTTTCAAGATTTATTTCGAATTATTATGTATTATTTAACTATTTATTTAATAAATAGTTTTAATGGTAATAAATTCATTTCTGTAAAAAAAATAATATATATTTATTATTCTGGTATTATTTAGTTTATTATTATAATAGACTAGAAATGATTTTTAAGGACTTCTACCATTTTTGTTAGTATTATTAGGAATTGTGTATGCACGTGTGTATTAAATTGAGTAGTTAATTGATTATAATTAATTAATTAATTACTAAATATCATGTTGTATTATTAATTACATAATATAAATGTATGATAATAAGTATATTTACATACTTATTATTGTATAAGTATTATTCATAATTATTGGTACTAGTTAGCTAGTTTAATAAAATACTAATGTTTGTTGGTTAATTAGCAATTAATCAATTTAGTAAATTGTTAAATAGTGATTAATTATAAATCATGCTTGTTTAGGATTATTTGCTTCTCGGAACTCGGACTCTACATCGGACCCGGATACTCAGTTGCTGGACACAGGCAAGTACACCTTGCTTGATTGTATATTTTTGCAGTTAGTTTATGTTACCTAGTTACTTCTCAGTTGTGTGCACGCGTCTAGTAGTAGTGGACTTATCCCGTGTATTGTGAAGGTATGTGGTACCTTCTAGCCGGACACCGTATCATACACGATCACTATATGAGTGAGTTGAGAGCATGGATTTGTGTGTCGACTGATCATTGGCACGTGAGTTCGCGTCTGGTCTAGTGGTTGGTACAGGTCTACTTATATATACTATGACGTCTTGCATATTATTTGTACCGCGTATACGGTACAGATATACATTGGGGGGGAGAGTCTACTAGTGGTGTATGAGAATTCTGTTTCCAATGGACGCTGGATGCTCGTAGCCCCTCGTTTCTCAAACCGTAGAACGCTTGGTGGCAGTTCTTCTTCTTCTCCCTCCCTCATGCACCATTAGAGATGTCTCGAGTGCATTACACATAGATGGTTAGTTTACCTGTCTTATGTCGCATGATATATCCTGTCCTTGTTTGGTTGGGGAGATGTTATGTTACATTTTGTTCTAGTTATTTATATACTGCCCTGTACTCATGCATGTCGATTTCTTGTGTACTTGTTACGTCCCTCTGAGGACCTGGCACCTTTTCCAGATTGGGACGAGCACAGGTACCGACGGACTACGGAGATTGGAGACTTTTGCTGACGAGGACTTCAATGTTGAGCCTCGTGAGTTTCTTGAGTTCTTAGGTGATTTCTGCTAGTGGCTATCTATTTCTTTTCTGGTTCAGTTGTACTCTTTTAGTAGTTCTTTCATACATTTATGGTAGATTATTTTCCACTAGTCATGACTTGTAGTTTGATTCAGAGTTATTTTCATTCCTTCCAGCTTATTCTGTGATTTTTCCTGTGGATGAGATTAGTATTTACCTGCCTGTATTGTATTTAGTTGTTACTTCAGCGTACTACATCGAGTATAGTCCATTAAATTGGGTTTTTCTATACTTGATCGTACAGCTGGCACGCCACGTGTTCCTGGTCCCACATATTTGGAACCGGGGCGTGACATATTTTTAGTGGTGGCCCATGCAGGTCGAGAAAATATTGTTTGGTTACTTTACCGTACCAAGCAAGCCTGCGTATAGGATTAGGACTATTGTGTCTCATCCACAATTGATTATTTTTATCCTTTGATCTCGTTTGATTTCGACTCATTTCAAACTCCTCGAAATACTTGATCTCTTCTTTGATTTATATCTTCTGACTCTTTGACTTCCTTGCAATTATATCCTTCTCGATCTAATCTACCGTACCCTTGCTTGTCATGATTGATAGAGGTTTGGAAGATGCTATACTATATACACTCTTGAGTTAACTATATGGCTAGATGGGTTACCTTGGCAGCTAATTATGCGGTTGAGTCTATAATTGAATTCTTGGAAAGTACTAATATTGCAGGTTGATGAACACCATATTTTTAAAGATATAATTTTTGCATGAATGATTAGTTAATTCAAAGTTGAGTAGTAATGATATATCAATTTCGAATGATAGTGGAAAGATTACTTATACTCATATGGGAAAGACTGTTAGAAGTTGATTAATAAAATAAACTCGATGATCGATTTGAGAGGATGATTTAAAGTTTTGATTTGAGTTTTTAAAAAAAAATTCTATGATTGGTTAGAGAGGATATAAATCAACTTGATGATTAAAAATTTAAATATTCACATTGCTACATGAGATTAAATTGGTTGATGATTTATGTTGGTTTCCAAAATAGAAGAATAATTTTTTTTTAAATTTGAGGATAGATGATTGTAAATAGAAATAGTTAAGAGTTGCCTATGAGATTTATATTTCTTTAAAGATTGAATATTTGACCTTGATGAAAAAAGGGTTTATTTAAGAAAATTTAGAAATTTGATGCATTTCATAAAGTGATTTAAAATTGGAGTTGGGTAATTTTAATCTAAAAATTTTGAGGAGAAAAGAAAAGGATGTTTGTACTATAATAAAGTTTATTTCGAGGATCGATTTAGAAATTTGAGGTATTTTTTTGTGATTGAATTTTGTTTGATGGAACAAATTTTGATTGAAAAAAAATTTGAGATTTAAACTCTTTTTTTTAGATTGATAAATTTTTATTGAAGTTTCTTTTGGAAAAAAAAAGAAGAATTTAGTATTATGATAATATTTATCTCGGTGATTGATTTATATTTTCATAAGAGAGTTACAATCTTTTATATTAGGTAAACTGAATTAAAGTTGAGGAAAAAAAAGGGGGAAAATAAAAGGGAGTTGGTGTGATGATAAAAGGATTGGTTGGGTATTTTAAAGTTATAATTATGATTATATGCGACGATCTTAAAGAGATTAAGGAAATTGGTGATGATTGTTTTGATTTAAAGATTTTATACTGAAGGAATTTATGAAAAATTTTATTTACAGGAATTTGCTTTTTTTTATCTTGATGAGGAAATAAACATAGAGGATGTTACTCTAATGAGATAGAGTGTCACGCCTTAGTTCCATATTTTTCATAGCCATGATAGTGATTATATGCAGTTATAGTTAAGTCATCGACCCATGTGACTATGTCTTCTTCTTAAAATTTTATCATCCTTGTTCTCGACCCTAAACTAGTATCATGATTCCCTAATTGTTTAGAGCTATAGATGTCTATAAATTTTTCTTGACCATACCCCAAATCCGTCAACCAGTATATCTTCTCCTATATTTTAGTATTATATTATTAGTATTAATATTGGAATATCTATTTAGTTTTGTTGTTATTTTACCTGTAACCAATATTTGGTTGATATTTTCTGTAATAAAAAAAATTCTTCACCTTTAGCTCATGTCCCGGTTATCGAGCTAAAGAATGTTAGGATTATTATTGCTTCTCTAGAAATTCTATGTTGTTGCTACAATTTGGTAGGATAAACTTGCTTCCCTAAAGAGACAGTTAGAGGTACTAGTTCAATTCTTATAAGTTGGGTAGTATACCTTGTAGTCTAGCATCATACTTTTCTCAGGACCATTAAGAAATTATTGGATAACACTGACTATATGTTGGTATAAGTATTTAGATTACCTAGACATAACTTTGTGGGTTCCTATCCCCTAGCTCAACTAAGGTTAGAGATTCATAGGGCAACTAGAAAGGTCAAATCATTATTTGTGTTTTGGACTTGAACTATCTTGTACTTTCTTTTCTTCTGTATTTATTTTTATCGTCTTGACTAATACTGCTGTTATAGCCTAGTTTTTACAAGCTTCTTCTTTCTCAAGCTTGTTCTTGACACATATATTATTGGGTGCACCCACTAAAATGTTGTCTAATCAGAATCGGTGCATGATGGTCTGGCCAACCTAGTGCATTTGATTCGCTTTCCCTATGATTATTTTATGCAGATGAAGATATAGTAAACTTGTCCTAGGATCTCATTTGCGACCGTTTGACAATTTTTTTTTTTGAAACATTTATTCGCATTGGACCTTCAAATTTGTAATCGACCCCATCCCCCTTGAACTCTTCTTTATTCTGCGTCTTAGTATAGAATTTCTCTTTATAACCCTTTATTAGCTATGATTTATAGTAAACCATCTTTCTACTAAGTCAGTTAAGTATACCTTGTATGATATCTTATTTTAGTAATACCCTTAGCACCCTAGTAGCCATCTTAGACTGATTTTAGTCGGACATTTAGCAAATAAAAGTTTTCCTATTATCCTTTCCTTGGTTCATATCATTTGATCCCTTACCATGACTTGGGTAATTGAAGCACAATATTAGGATTTTTCTTCCAATAATTGCACCATTATGATCTAGACAAACCGCACCATACACATGACATTTATGCCCCCCATAAACACCTTTATGTGCTCTATTTTAATAACTCTACTTGTTTGACAAATCTTTCCCTTAGAATAGACTATTTGTGTCCTCTCCTTATCCTATTAGATTTGACCATGCAATATCGATCTATTCCCTGATCACTTGGAAATCCTATGACCTATGCCGGACCTAGAACATTCTTGTAGGATATGATGCCAGTTTTGACCCCTCTATAAACCCCCAAGTATCGTTGTAAATTGTCTTGTTGAGTAAGTTACAATTTACATATTTACTTTTCATTGATTTTCTTATTATTTCTTCGGTATTAGAATTATTTTAAATTTCGAGGACGAAATTCTTATAAGTTGGGTAGATTGTAAACCCCCTGAATTTTCAGGAATTTTTAAATTATTTTTTTATTTGAAGAATAGCTTGTTAATTTATTTTAATTAAATAATTAATTAATTATTTTAATCAGGGTTTAATTTATATTGTATATATATAGATGCAGATGATGCTATTTTCTATCTGACAATATTGTTGGCAAGATCATCAGGGTTACTTTTATTAGTGCTAGTCAAATTTTATCCTTATAAATATTGGCTCTATTATTATTTATAATCCTTAGTTATTGTCATATTATTATAATTAATAGCAAGTTTATAATTATTTATTACCTTTTATTTATGGTTTATCACTATATTATATTTTTATTATTGCCATGGTCTATTATTATTTTATTAAATTGGATATCCCTATTAGGTTTTATTATTAAATTCTATTATTTGTCTTAAGAATTGCTTATAGATGTTTTATTAGATTAGATATATATTCTATATATATATATATATATATATATATATATATATATATATATATATATATATATATATATATATATATATATATATATATATATAGCCTTCTTTAACCAAGTTCCTCTTAACCCTAACCCTAGAGCTTTGTCTCCAAGCCGCCCCCCCTGACCTCACCTTCACCTCGCCTACCTCCTCCCTCAACCCGAGACTCCTCGCCGACGTACGGAGGAGCACAAGGCCGGACGGGACTGCGGTTGCCGCTGTGAGCAGCAGAGCCGGCCGATCCCGGCGACCCCCGCGGCGCCACCGCGCCTGGAGGCCGACCCGACCCCCTGCGGCGGGCAGGTAACCCCCCCGAGCGACCCCGTGGCTCTTCCACGTGGGAAATCTTATTTTTTACTGTAACCCTAGTTTTAGGATTTTTAATCCAATTTTCATTTTTTTAGTGTTAATTATTGCCTAATTATTGGTAATTAATTAGATCTAATTGAAAGGGATCATTAGTAATTAAGTATAGGATCTACATTAATTTTGTGTGAATTAATATTATTTATTAGTATTTATTACTATTTACTTATAAATTTTATACGCGGTTAATTAATTGTTTGTATTTACTGTTTTAATCGTTAATTAATAATTTTATTATTAATTAAATAAAACCTTGTAGAGGAAAAAGTTTGTAAAATTTATGTAGTATTTATAACAATTTTTCCAGAATTATAGAATTTTATTTGTAATTATTTTATATTAAAAACCGAGAACTTTAGATTTTTAAATTAATTCCAATTACCGTTTTTTAATTTATTATTTAATTGGTTGTTAATTAAATATATATATTATATAGAAAATGTTTGTAAAAATATACTTTACTGTATAAAAATATTTCCAATATTTAATTATATTTATTTATATTTAGATTTTAGAAGGGTAATTTTGATTACTAAGTATATATATAATTAATCGATATATTATATAATTATTTGTAAATGGGTAAATGTTAAGGTTTCTGTTGTAAATAGATAATTAAACTATTTTGGAAATTATTTTAGGTATTTTATATTTATTACTAATTTTTGGATTTAAAAGTAATTTCTAGAATTATTTTAGAATTATTTATTAAATTGTTTATAATTATTTATTAATTTAAATAATTACTAATTATGTGTTATTATTGTGTAGAATAGTGAATTTAGATTTAATGGTTAAATTTAGGTTTTATATGAATTTTCAAGATTTATTTCGAATTATGTATTATTTAACTATTTATTTAATAAATAGTTTTAATGGTAATAAATTCATTTCTGTAAAAAAAAATATATAATATATTTATTATTCTGGTATTATTTAGTTTATTATTATAATAGACTAGAAATGATTTTTAAGGACTTTTACTTTTTGTTAGTATTTTAGGAATTGTGTATGCACGTGTGTATTAAATTGAGTAGTTAATTGATTATAATTAATTAATTAATTACTAATATCATGTTGTATTATTAATTACAGAATATAATGTTGATAATAAGTATATTTATATACTTATTATTGTATAAGTATTATTCATAATTATTGGTACTAGTTAGCTAGTTTTTAAAATACTAATGTTGTTGGTTAATTAGCAATTAATCATTTAGTAAATTGTTAAATAGTGATTAATTATAAATCATGCTTGTTTAGGATTATTTGCTTCTCGAACTCGGACTCTACATCGGACCCGGATACTCAGTTGCTGGACACAGGCAAGTACACCTTGCTTGATTGTATATTTTGCAGTTAGTTTTATTACCTAGTTACTTCTCAGTTGTGTGCACGGTCTCGTAGTAGTGGACTTTCCCGTGTATTGTGAAGATATGTGGTACCTTCTAGCCGGACACCGTCATATACGATCACTATATGAGTGAGTTGAGTACATGGATTGTGTTCGACTGATCATTGGCACGTGAGTTCGCGTCTGGTCTAGTGATTGGTACAGGTCTACTTATATATACTATGCCGTCTTGCTATTATTTGTACCGCGTATACGGTACAGATTACATTGGATGGGGAGAGTCTACTAGTGTATGAGAATTCTGTTTCCAATGGACGCTGGATGTCTTAGCCCCTCGTTTCTAAAAACCGTAGAACGCTTGGTGGCAGTTTCTTCTTCTTCTCCCTCCCTCATGCACCATTAGAGATGTCTCGAGTGCATTACACTAGATGGTTAGTTTACCTGTCGTATGTCGCATGATATATCCTGTCCTTGTTTGGTTGGAAGATGTTATGTTACATTTTGTTCTAGTTATTTATATACTGCCCGTACTATCATGCATGTCGATTTCTTGTGTACTTGTTACGTCCCTCTGAGGACTTGGCACCTTTTCCAGATTGGAAGAGCACAGGTACCGACGGACTACGAAGATTGGAGACTTTTGCTGACGAGGACTTCAATGTTGAGCCTCGTGAGTTTCTTGAGTGTAGGTGATTTCTGCTAGTGGCTATCTATTTTTTTTTCTGGTTCAGTTGTACTTTTAGTAGTTCTTTCATACATTTATTGGTGGATTATTTTCCACTAGTCATGACTTGTGTGATTCAGAGTTATTTTCATTCCTTCCAGCTTTATTCTGTGATTTTTCCTGTGGATGAGATTAGTATTTACCTGCCTGTATTGTTATTTAGTTGTTACTTTAGCGCACTACGATCGAGTATAGTCCATTAAATTGGGGTTTTTCTATACTTGATCGTACAGCTGCACGCCACGTGTTCCTGGTCCCACATATTTTGGAACCGGGGCATGACACACGATGATGTATCTTTCCATGATATGAATCCAATATGGTATCCGGACCCCAACAATGTTCAATACCTTCTCATCGAAGTAGTAAGTCACACCTACACCCAAACAAGGACAAGATGTGACGAACTAATCCGCGACAAGTTATTGTTCCAAGCCATGATCAGATACAAGTACCCAAACCAAAAGTACTCGTACCTAACGGATAAGGGTGCCTAACCATCTAAGTGAATGCAGTTTTTAAGAACAGTTCATGGTCGCATGACTACCGGGTCAAGTCAGAAAAATATCAATACAGTAAAGTACCTCAGTAGCGAGTCACAACACCATATAATATTCCTCAGTATCGAGCGAGTCTATAGCATATAGTCTACCTATCGTTCCTCAGTAGCGAGAGAGTCTACGATAGATGGGTGGTAGTCAACTTCCAATCATGTTCTTCCTGCCCAATGCCAACTCATAACTGCTAAGTCTTCTAGCATGCAATTCTATTAGCAATTATTTCCTAACGCACGGCTTATACATACTGGTGGCTAGCCAATCACGCATGTCCGAGTCCTATATGTAACTCACAACAATGTGGTATAATATGTCAAGACCTATGAATGCAACATACAAGGTGGTCCCTTAAATCTAGGTTTAATGTGTAAAAAAAAATATATAACAGAAAGTATAACTGAACTGTAAGTTCTAACAAGTTTTTCCATGTATCACAGTTTATTTTGCATATAGAAAATAATGAATAATACATGAAATATGAGCTAAATAAATAAACAGCAAATGGTAAGGTGTCTAGCCAGGTAGGACGCCTGGTGTACTACAATGATCAATGTGGTACGAATTGCGACTTCGGTAACAACTACACAAGGTGACCTCTGATGGTGGTACGGGCAGTTCCATCGGTCCAGAAGGATCAATTTAGTTAGAGTTGACGTAAGGTAGTTTAGAATTGGCAATGAATATGAAGATTGGGATTGGTCATGGACAGGAGAAAATTCAAAAGAAAATGATAATAATATATTCTATTTTAGAAAACTATTTATAATACTTGAAAAACTTATTTTTGTTTACTTTAGATAACCATATTCTAGAAAATCATAAACTAATATATCAATATACTTTGTAGTTTTATATAGCATATTTTAAACAGACGTAGGGTCAAGCCTAATATCAAGATACTTATGTATAAACTTATATCGTAAATAACTTATATATAAAATCCATTTAGAAATTCCGTTAGTTTATATAACATCTACTAAATATTTATATTATCTTTATATATGTAACTCTTTGTGATGAAAACCTAAATTAATTTATACAAAGAACATATATATGATTAGAAATTTTTGTGAAAATAACCTACCCGTATTATAAAAATAGAAATTCAACCTCATGAGCCCTATATGTATATTATATTATTTAGAAATAACTATAAAATGTTAACAATTGTTAATAATACAAATAATATTAATAAAAATAATAACAAAAGAAAACAAGAACTAAAGAGAGAAAAATTATAAGAAAAAAAATAAAGAAAAGATAGCAACATCAGCTTTCTGCTGCTTTATTTAAAAGTAGGGGAAGAGAAGACAATGACAGAGAGAGGGAGAGAGAGGAGCGAGAGTAGAGGAGGAGAAGAGTGGAAGCGGAAGGGGGCTCGGAGTGGAGTCAAAGGGGAAAGAAGTTGGCATCGAGGGGTTCGACACGCGTTGACTGGATCCGGTGACCAGGGTGTCAGATCCGGTCGCGGTGGACACTTCGGATCGGGGGCACACGCGAGGCGGCTACTCCTGTCCCGATCTAGGGCGTCGCCATGGTGGCACAGAGAAGTCTGTACGGACCACGCGGTGACCGACTCGTTGGCCGTAAGAGCATCGTACAGGAACGACGGGGGTGATGGGGCAGCAGCAGCAGAGGACAAATGTGTGCACGGTGGGAGGCGATGGCGAAGGAAGAGGAGCGATCGGAGAGGGTTTCCGGCGAGGGTTTCGACGCTGGGTCGGCGGAGCTCGGCGGAAGAGATGCTTTGGGGCTCGACACGCGGTGGAGGAGAAGACCACAACTGTGCTACAGTTATCGACGATCGAAAGGGGCGGCCCAGCTGACCTGATGGTACGGGAAACCACGGCGGAGCTCGCTCGCTCGGAGTCAAGCGCGACGGGCGACGCTCTCGGAGGGTGCTGGAGGTGGGTTCCGATTAGACGGCGACCAGGGCACGCCGGCGGTGGAGGAAGAGGGTACGGTCGCGATGGCCTTACTCGGGGGAACCGCGGCGGAGGTTAGTGGTTTGGTTTATTTTGGGTTTTGCCGGTGGTATTGGTGGCGGATTGGGGCTTTTTTTCGGCCGGTGGCCGTGAGTGGTGGAGGTGATTTTGTTCTGACGATGATGAGGCGAGGGTGGTTGTGATGGTGGAAATGGGGATGATGATGACATGGGCAGCGGCGGATTTGTCGTATCCTGGGGCAGGCCGAGGCCGGTGTGTCAGGGACAGGTGGTAGGACGGTGGTGTACGGGGGTTCGTCGTTGACGGCCAACGATGGTGGTGGTGTTGGCCGAGTTGGCCTGGGTCAGAGGCAAGGTTCGGTGGTGGCAGAGTACACAGGAAGTGGTGTGGCGGCAGCGGGGTATGGTGGTGTTAGGGTTCTGGAGGGATGGCTTGGTTAGTCAGGGATTCGGGTCAGTGGTGGCGGTGTGGGCCGCCGGCGAGGGGTAGGTGTTCGGTTAGATTTAGGATTTGTTAGGAATTGGGTTTTAGGTTTAGGACTTGGTGTCGGGGAGGATAATGACATGTGTCCGTGTGTGGACACGAAGAAGGTGACAATATAATTGTAATGGAGAAAATAGTAGAAAAGATAGAGATACGGACACGATGCACGTAATGATGTGGGGGTGGAGAATTTTGTGGATGGTAGAATTTTATGGATGAGTACCTCTCCTTATATAGGTGGTGGAAATTTCCAGTTGGATAAGGATTAAGATTTATTTAAACCCAATTAGATAATTCAATTATTAAATTTAAATCAATAAAATCAAATTCAATTCAATTCCAATTTAAATCTAATAATCTAAACTCAAATTAAATATAATTCTATCTTTAAATTTAAACTATTTAAATTAAATCCATAAAATCTAATCCAAGATTTAAATTGCCACAATAATTTTAAAATATATTTTCCAAAATACTAATAAAATAATTTTGAAAATAATAAATATTTTTAAATATCTTTTTGAATAATAAAATATTAATATTAATAATTTTGAAAATGAAATTATTACATGAATTCAAATTCATGTACCTTATATGTAAGGAATATTTGCATAAAAATGGTTTTCTTACCACTATTAAATAAGATAGTCTTTTATAATAAATAAAAGTAATAAGTTTTTGCCATCTCGATATGATACTTTTCACAACTTTAAGTAAAATACAAATACAAATAATTATTATATATTACTTTGAAACTATAAAATAGAAAAATATTTTTCTAAAATATGTACGCTCGTACATATTCGCACTCGTCGAGCAATTACGAAAAAGGAAATTTCGTGCACGACGTACAATACAACTACGTGACGTACAAATACAAATTAATAATCAGTACCAAATTTATTAAAAAATATAGTAGAAATCTAGGAGTTTTACATCCTACCTAACTTAAAAGATTTTGTCCTCGAAATTAAGAATTAGTAGGGTGAGAAGGCACAAGGGGGTATTGGTGAGGAATGTATTCACAACGTTCAAAAACATGCATTAGGAAATCACAATTTCAATAATAACGAGGATAATCATGGGTTAGCACAAGAAGGAAAATGAGTAAGGGTTAAAGTTAAAACAAGATAACAGGCAATAAAGAATATTATGGTAACAAGAGAAATAACTTAGAGACCTTAAAGTTAGGTTCTTGAGAGTAGATTGAGGGGACAAATAGGAGAACGAATTAGATTCACTCCTAATTTAAGTGATTAGGAGGTCGTGATAGTAAATATAGGGCCGATGAAAAGAATGAGCAGTTTATGATGAAGATATAGCAACATCGAGTGATAATGGTCATAATCGATAGGGAGGCTAGATGATGTTCTAGTATAACGCCTTCGTCCTTCTAAAATAGGTGAAGACGAAAGTAATAAGGAGTTTAAAAGACGATATTATCGAGTACGAATACATGGTTCAAAACGACCGAATAATTTCAAAGGAATTGTCAACGCAGTCGTGGATGGGATTCTAAGGCCAAGTTTAATTATGTTCCATCCACGTAGAATAATAGACAAAAGCGAACCAAAGTGCACTTGGTTGATCAGCCATCATGCACCGGTTCTGACTAGACAATATGTTAGTGAGCGGCCGCTCAACAGCATATGCCTTGATCAAGCTCGATAAAAAATTAGCTTACAAAAACTAGGCTACATTAGCATCATTAGTCTAGATAGTAAAAGAACATAGGCACGTGAGATTAGGATTGAAGAAAGCAGAATTAGTTTAAATGATTCTAAGTCATAGCCTGTGTTGGTCTCCATACAGTCGTCCTACAGCCTTCTTGTCCAAGTCCATGGTTGACTAGATGGGTTAGGGGTCCTCTAATTCGAGAATCTAAGTAAATTTGTGAATATAGGTCACAAGGACAAAGGGATTTCTAGGTCACAGGGCATTCTATCCAACTTAAAAGAATTAAACTAATGGTGTTTTAAGACAAAAGAAACATGTCCAACTAGTAGGTGTTACCTGTCTAGCCTATAGCAAACACGAAAGGAAGAAAAGAATAATGATAGAGGGAATCAAGCAAGATGCAATCGACGAGTCGAACGGTAGTTCGAATATGGAATCGAAAAAGAGGTCAAGTATGTGGATGAGATCCTAGACTCTAATCCTATACGCAGGCTTGCTTGGTACGGTAATGTAATCAAATAATTTATCTCAACCTGCATGGGCTACACCAAAAATATGTAACGCCCCAGTCCCAAAATATGTAGGACTAGAAACATAGACATGCCAGCTGTATACATACGAAGTACATGGGCCTCGATGGATACATAAGCTATAAATGCAGTAAACCACAACTAATAAATCTCATCCACAAATGAGAATAAAGATATCATAAATCACTATGAAATTGTCATTTGGTACTTGTAGTTGGGCGGAGACAAATCACTACCAACTATGAAAAGAATACATAACAAAAGAAAGAGTTTGGCGAGCGAAGCGAAGACGATCAAAGTGCAATCATCCTCGAAGAAATGGAGACGACCACGGCCACGGCTAGAACACCTGCGAAAGATAAGAGCACACACCTGGCGAGATAACCAGGTCCTCAGAGGGACGTAACAAGACATATAATATCATGCCAATGTAACTGAATATAAATTGCTCAAATAAATAAGTCAATTGAATTATAACATAGTCCAATACACACCTAGTGTACCATCCCCCAACCAAACAAGGACAGGAGATGGTAAACTAATTCAAGATGACGTATCTTTCCATGCTATGAATCCAATATGGTATTCGGACCCCAACAAGGCTCAATACCTCCTCATCGAAGTAGTAAGTCACACCTACAACCAAATAAGGACAAGATTGACGAACTAATCCGCGACAAGTTATTGTTCCAAGCCACGGTCAGATACAAGTACCCAAACCAAAAGTACTCATACATAACGGATAAGGGTGCCTAACTAATCTAAGTGAATGCATTTTAAGAACAGTTCATGGTCGTATGACTACCGGGTCAAGTCAGGAAAATACCAACGCAGTACAGTACCTCAGTTGAGTCACAACACCATATACTATTTCTCAATATTGAGCGAGTCTATAGCATATAGTCTACCTATCGTTCCTTAGTAGCGAGCGAGTCTATGATAGATAGGGTGGTAGTCATCTTTCAATCATGTTCTCCCTGCCCAAGCCAACTCATAATTGCTAAGTCTTCTAGCATGCAATTCTATTAGCAGTTATTTCCAAATGCACGGCTTATACGTACTGGTGGCCAGCCAATCACGCATGCCCAAGTCCTATATATGACTCACAATAACGTGGTATAAATGTCTCAAGGCCTATGAATGCAACACACAAGGTGGTCCCTTAAATCTAGGTTTAATGTGTAAGAAAAAATACATAGCAGGAAGTATAACTGAACAGTAAGTTCTAACAAGTTACGCCATGTATCACAATTTATTTTGCATAACAAAAACAATGAATAATGCATGAAATATGAGCTAAATAAATAAACAACAAATGACAAGGTGTCTTGCCTGGCAGGACGCCTGCTGTACTACAATGATCAATGTGGTACGAACTGCGACTTCGGGTAACAACTATGCAAGGTGACCTCTGATGGTGGCACGGACAGTTCCATCGGGTCCAGAAGAATCAATTTAGTTAGAGTTGACGTAAGGTAGTTTGGAATTGGCAAGGAATAGGAAGATTGGGATTGGTCATGGACAGGAGGAAATTCAAAAGAAAATGATAAAAATATATATATTCTATTTTTAGAAAAATATTTATAATACTTTAAAAAACTATATTTTTGTTTACTTTAGATAACCATATTCTAGAAAATTATAAACTAATATATCAATATACTTTTTAGTTTTATATATCAGATTTTAAACAGACGTAGGGTCAAGCCCAATATCAAAATACTTATGTATAAACTTATATCTTAAATAATGTATATATAAAAATCCATTTAGAAATTTCCTATAGTTTATATAACATCTACTAAATAATTTATATATATATTTCTTTATTGTAGCATCCACTTTTTCATAGAAGGGTATTTTAGTCTTTTCAGCCATTTTGACCTTTATGTGATTTTCTGAATATGTTGACTCTTGTTTGTGCTAGCAACTGGTTTAACCTTAGTGGACTTGTATAAGGGCCTAACCATGCATTATAATTGTTATTTTTATTTTATAATTTATTTTGTGCATTAGATTATTTTTAAGGCTTTTATCTATTTATTTAGCCTTTTTGCATGTAGGCCTTTGAGCTTTTTGACTTGGGCCCATTTCTAATTGAGTAGGAGATGGCCCAAGTGAAACCCTAACCCCTAGACACCCCTTGGCCGTACAACACAGCAGCACCCCCTCGTCTTTTCATTATTTGTGAAAATTGTGAGCCTCCACCAAGAAACCCTAAAAGATCCATCTCTCCAAAACACCTATTGTTTTCATCCGGAGTCCGTTTCTTCCCAAATGAACTACGTTGCGCTCGTCGAGGAGAGGAGAATCTGCTGGAGCATTTCTGGAGTGGAGACGGAGGATTTTGCTGGAGGGAAATCGGCCGATACGACAACCGAGGAGCCCCGATCATTGAGTTTTGACACTCAATAGGTAAATCCTAATCTACCCTTGTAAATCTGGTTTTTTCTTCATTTTTGCATCCATGTAGGTGCCCTAGCCTTGCCCACGAAATTTTGTGGGATTTTGACTCCGTTTGATGGAGGTATCGAGCCCGTGTCGGTCCCTTACGGCACGTGTTCGACGAAATGCCGCTTAGGATAGAAAGTTATTGTTTTTCATTTCTGTCTTCATGGATGTTTAGATAATATGATTTTGATAAACTTTCATGAAGACAAATTTGGGTTTGACATCATTTCAGCGGCATTTCGGGCAACGGACGCACGTGTACGAATCCCGTGTACGAGGCCGTGCGTGCCCTGCTCTCCGCGTGTGATTGCGCGATGCACAGAGCGTATTTTTACATGAATATTTGTGAGCACGTGGGGGCAACCTCTGACCTTATGCTCATAAAATTTTACGACTGTTTGTTGAGCGAGCGCAGAGATATCGCGCGTACACCGCTCAGCCATTGTGCATTCAGCTTGTCATTTTTGTCGCGGAGACGGACTTCGTTCGCGCCCACGACGCAGCGAAGACCCGTTCCAGGAACCGGACCATGTTGACCTTGACCTAGACTACCCGTAGGGCGAACCCCAAGTCGCGGCGTGGCCCAACGAGGGAGCAGCGAGGCCGGCACCACGCGCACGAGGGCGTGCGGGCGCGCGCGCACGCATAGCAGGCCGTGCGTCTGCGGGGGCTGCGTGCGCCACTTTGGCGTATCGTGTCATCATGTCCTAGACCTACCCCAGGACCCACCCAGCTATGTGCACAAGCACGTGGCATTTTGTTGCGTGTGCGGCGCTCAACGAGCGAGAACGCACGCGTACCACGCGGTATCGGGAAATTCCAATACGCGTTCTGTGGACACGACACGGACACGATGTCGAACCCAAGAGTACACGAACGCATCACGTGGGTCGAGGCCAACGTGTATGCCAAGTTTTGCGGGTTCGTTTGGTGTATTTTTGATTTTGGGTCGTTGGGTGAATTGGGTTGTTTTTCTTTAGTTTTCAATTTTTGAATTAATATGATATTCTGATTTTTTTTCAGCTTCTTAGCTTCTAAATCTGAGTTTACAGGACTTATATGAGATTTCGGATTCGTGGGAACCAACCTTTGGCTTTGTTTCATAATTTTTCCATCATTTATGAATATATGTGTTTCTATATAGCTTTATGCATATATTTAACTATATATATATATAATTTCGTTGAAACCCATTCCTAATGTATATATATCGCGAATGGGTCGAGGGAGATATATTTCCAGATTTTTGACTCTTTATTTATCTCGCATCATTGCGTATCTTCCATTTAAACGTTTGTGTATATATATATATATATATTATATATATATATATATATATATATATATATATATATATATATATATATGTAGTTATTACTTTGTATATATGTATATAAATAGTATATTATTTTGAGTAATTCCATGGTTGCGTTTTACTATTTTTAATCTCAGATTTTACCTTATTTTAGTAAGCACCAGTACACACACACACACACATCATCTTTTGTTAGAAATAAGGTTTGGTTGTATAGTATGAAAAAAAAAAATATATATATATATATATATATATAGTTATTACTTGTATATATGTATATAAATAGTATATTATTTTGAGTAATTCCATGGTTGCATTTTACTGTTTTTAATCTCAGATTTTACCTTATTTCAGTAAGCACCAGTACACACACACACACACATCATCTTTTGTTAGAAATAAGGTTTGGTTGTATTGTATATACACATGTGTGTATATAATATATATATATATATATATATATATATATATATATATATATATATATATATATATATATATATATATATATATATATATATGCTTGTTAATTCTCTTAGATTAGATTGTAATGGTGTATATGACTATAGGAGCCCTAGGACAGATTTGGATATATATATATATATATTTTGCTTGTTAATTCTATTAGATTAGATTGTAATGGTGTATATGACCATAGGAGCCCTAGGACAGATTTGGTTTGTCATTTCGAGCTTAGTTTAGTCGAATTGGCCGACAAGTTGACCAAATTGACAAAAGTCAACTTTGGGTCAAACTTGATCCAATTCAACTCAAACGAACTCCAAATGACCTAGAATTTTGTGTATGACCTAGAAATTAGTAAACGGACTAGTTGACCCAGGTTTGACAAGCGTTGACCAGGTTTGACCAGTGTCACTCCCCGTTCCCAAAATGCGTATTTTTTTATACATGTGCAATTCATGTATATTTATTTAGTATTTACCATGTATTATCCTGTATTTAAATTCCTTTAATTTCATGTTAATTAATTATCTGCATTTTATTCCTACATTTATTTTCTGCTTTTAACCTCTCTGCTTTGCTTTCGGGTTGCCTTGGTTGGGTCCGAACAAACCCGACCCAATAACCCCACCTACCACCCTTCCCTATTTAAAGCTTCCATCTCATTCTCTCTCCTCATAACTTTCATTCTTCACCATTACTTCTTGTTCTTCCTCTCATCACTTCTCCACCTACCAGCAGCAGCAGCAGGCAAGTGCAATCTTGCTTCTTGCTTGGAGAACCATTTTTATGGTTCATTTCTCTTCCTCTCATGATCCTGAGAGAGTTTAGTACTTAGTATTTTGGATTTCGTTGGCTTGTTTCTCCCAGATCTAAGTTTTGTGTTCTCGGTTGACCATGGGTTTGATCTTCCAACTTGGCGTGTATTCTCGGTTGTCCATGGGTTCTGAACCATGGGAACTTCATTTCTGACTTGGGAGGAAGGTTTCTGAGTCACTCACACGTTATTACGTGTCTGCATGTATTTTCAGTCACGCATACGTCTCTACGTGTTTGCATGAATTTTAGTCACGCTCACGTTATTACGTGTCTGCGTGTATTTTCAGTCACACACACGTCTCTACGTATTTGCGTGTATTTTAATCACGCTCACGTTATTACGTGTCTGCATGTATTTTTTGTCACGCACACGTCTCTACGTGTTTGCGTGTATTTTAGTCACGCTCACGTTATTACGTGTCCGTGTGTATTTTCTGTCACGCACACGTCTCTACGTATTTGCGTATATTTTAGTCACGCTCACGTTATTACGTGTCTGCGTGAATTTTCAGTCACGCACACGTTCTTACGTGTCTGCATGTATTTTCAGTCACGCTCACGTCCTTGCATGCGTGCGTGAATTTTTAGTCACGCACATCTTTGCGTGCGTGAATTTTTAGTCACGCACATTTCTACGAGCGTGCGTGAATTTCTTGTCCCGCTTTTCACGCTCACGCTGTGCGTGCGTGAATTTCCCTTGCGTGAATTACTTTTCACGCTCACTCCTACCTACTTGTTGGCGTGACTTTGGGCCTTAAGCCTGGACTTGTTGGCGTGACTTTTGTCCTTAAGCGTAGACTTGTTGGCGTGACTTTTGGCCTTAAGCCTAGACTTGTTGGCGTGACTTTTGGCCTTAGCATAGACTTGTTGGCGTGACTTTCTAATCTGGGTGTTACTATTTGCTCTATAACTTATTCACTTAATGATGGCATGATAAATCTTCTATTATATCCTTACGCCTTTTTGCATAAACTTGATAAATCATGATATGTTAATATTGTTAATACAGATTGTTATGTGGAATGCGCCTTGTGTCTTGATTGGTTTATGGATACCCAGTATGACTAGAACTTAACTCTGAGGAGTTATAGGCTCGACCCCATGTAATACTAATTGACTTTCATGTCTTGTCACCATTGATAATGATTGTGACATTGACTAATAATTGATCATGCGTTCCTAGTTGGAACTAAGAGACTGGCTAGTCGTCTTATTGAATTGAATGAATGAGACACATTCATGTAATGAACTATTGTACTCGATTAGCCGATCCCGAATATTGGCATACAGGCACATGCATGTTTCATAATATTTACTTATTTATTTAGTTATTTATTTATCTTACAAAAATAGCATGTGTACTTTATGGTCAAGGCATGATTACTTCGTGGTTAGATTTGAATGTTGCATCACGCTATGTAAGACCTACAACCTAGCCGCACGGGTATCGTTGTAGAGTTGCGCATATCGTACCCCGTACGAAAGTACTCATTTGAATGACTATGATCCACGGCATAGGATTTCGCTTAACATAGAGGCTTTAAGTTAAATAAAATAATGATGGCATGGAGAGAATGGATTCCCGAGTTCTTACATGGCAGCCCCCTTGGGACTAGTAGTGCCCGACGGGCCGGCTGGTTCCCACAGATACTGTAAATCTGTCACACGGGCAGAGAACGGTATCTGCTTATATTATTAAATTGTACATGCTATATTAACGGCGGGCGTCCCGCTGGGACTCGTCTAATTACATGATTGGCGCAATTGATTGACTGGATAGACTAGCTTTGCTCGTACATAGTAAGAACTGAGGAATCCCTATTTGTATAATTCCAGGATAACTTGGGACTCACAATAGCAAGCCGTAGTAGTTGATTGGCCGTTCAAGATGATTGTTTGTGTACTGTACCTACTCTGTTGCCTAACTGAGATGATCAGAATGTCAGGACATGACGGGCCAACTCCTGTCCTTGTTTGGTTGGGAGGTTGGTTCAAAGTGTCGTGATGTTTTGTGAATCCTAGTGGAAAGCAGAGATCTATTATTATATTCTCCTACTTACTGGTTTAAATCCTTCATATCGTGCTCCCTTGTGGTACTTTCTATTAGAGGTCTAACCTTTCTGGTTTTGCATGGCCAGATTTAGAGCCGGTTCCCGAGGATTCAGCTTACTTCTACCTCCAAGATGGTCAATACTAGGGGAATGATCGCAAGAGGACTCGAGTGGGTTCCTTACTTCACCGCTCGTTTTGTTATTTACTTTATACTTAGCCGTTTGGCACCGACATATTAGTCGGATTATCTTGCACTTACTTTTACATGATTGTAATTAAGTCAGACTATAGCTGATAACAATTGTGTACACTTTGCTACATCATCTGGCTATATTTTGTAAAGCCAGATATCAAGAACATTTTGACTGAGCGTTTGGGACGCCTTACTGCTTTATCTTACATGTTCTCTATTTCTGCTTCTTATTTGAATGATTGAGACAATAGATGTGAAGTGACCATAGTAAGACTTTCTTGTAGTATGCACCCCCTCGTCTGGTTAGACAGCATTGATCGTATTATACGGTATTCATCTACCCGTAATACGTAGCTGGCTGAGTCATTCCCCCGCTCTCCAGTATTCTGGTTCTGGGGCGTGACAAGGTTTTAGTGGTGGCCCATGCAGGTCTGATTTCAGACTTGTGGGGTGTTTTGATTTATAGGATGTCTCAATCACACATATTTCCCCCTTGATCTCATGATTTGTTATTCTCAACCCTTGCTTGACATTCCAGTATCCTTTGACTTTATTGATCCTTCATGTCCGGTTGTTTGATTGTTCTCTTGTCCCTTTTCCTAGGGGCATTTCGTCCGCATCGGTCAGAGCTGGACAACAGCAGGGGCAACATGGGTAACATGACCAGGTTGGTCAGCAACAAGGGCCAGTCTCACCTCAGGAGGCTACCCAGGAAGAAGTGATAGTGGAAGTTGCAGCTGGATCGCAGTATCCGGATGTTCTACCGCCACCAACAGTTCCACCTATCCAAGTGGACACACCAGCCATTCTGGAGATCATGAGAGGAATGATGGCTACTCAGCAACATCAGATGTTGGCCCAGCAGCGCATGCACCCTCAGCTACAAGAGCAGAATGTGTTGCTCAACCAAGGACTGCAGACGGCTTTGGAAAGAGGAGTGAGGACTGATTCAGGAGCATCAGCCAGGTTTTGTAAATACAACCCCCACCGTTTCGAGGGCACAGAGGATGCCATCTCAGCAGATGCATGGCTTAAGGATATTAAGGCTATTCTAACAGCAGCTAAGGTACCGGCCGAAGAACGTGTGGATCTAGTGAAGTTGTTACTTCAGGATCTCGCACGCGATTGGTAGGAATCAGAGGAAGTGGGCATCAGACGTCCTGTAGCTTGGGACGATTTCACTGCAAGATTCAAGACCAAGTACTATGGAGTTGTGGCGCAGTTTGAGCTACAACAGAAGATTATCAACCTCAGGCAGGCCGGCAAGACTGTAGATGCTTATGCAGCGGAGTTCTGCAGATTGAGTAGATTCGCCCCAGAGATGATAGCAACAGAGCGCCATAGGGCTATGAGGTTTCAGCAAGGGTTTCATCTTGAGCTCTTGCAATTGATAGAGGGGCACAATTACCAAACTTTTGACGAAGTATTAACGGCAACTCGAAGGCATGAGATCACCATTCAGAGGCTTGCGGTGAGGACTGGGGGTCAGAAGAGATCCTACAGTCAGATTGAAGGAGGAGGAAGAGCAGCGCCCCGAACAACAGCACCATCCATTGGCATTCGTATCCACGATATGGCGATACGAGGACCAGCACCACCACCCAGGCAGCAGCAACAGCAACAGAGGAAGAACTAGCAACCCCCGGCAGGCTGCACTTATTGTGGGAAGATGGGGCACACTAGAGATGTGTGTCGGACATTGAATGGACTGTGTCTGATATGTGGAAATCCATACCATCGGGTTACCATATGTCCCATAAATTCGAGGTCAGGAGGACCAGGGCAGCAGTTTCCTGCTCTGCCAGCACCAGGGGCAGGCCAGTATCGAGGACCAGCAGTGGCAGTAAGGCCGTTGGCACAGCGTCCGTTTATGCCGCAGGCTCAGATGTTTCGGCAGCAGGGGCCGCCGATGCAGCAACACCAGCATAGACCACCCCAGCATCATCAAGGAAGGGGCCAGCAACAGCATCAGGCTAGGCCGCAGCATGGAAACCAGCAAGGAGGTCGAGGGCAAGCATTCACTCTGTCCTTGGAGGAGGCATTAGCGTCGGGAGATATTGTGGCAGGTAACATTCTCGTCGCCTCATATCCCGCAGTAGCATTGTTTGATTCGGGAGTATCCCATTCATTTATATCTGCACAATTTGCGACACAACTTGGAATGGAGTTCGAGGCATTGCCGGGGAGGTTGAATATACTCACTGGTAATGGGCTCGTAGGAGTTAGTAGAGTTATTTTAGCATGTAGCGTTGTAGTTTGCGGGCATTCCTTACCCGTCCGGTTGATAGAATTTCCTGTTGGAAATTTCGACGTTATCTTAGGCATGGACTGGCTGAAAGATAGTCATGCGACAATAGATTGTCGTAGAGGGAGTGTATCTTTTGATATTCCAGGCATGGAGCGGTTCACCTTAGTCAGATCAGAGGCAACTCAGCAAGAACAGGGAGTAATAGCGACAATGGAAGAAGTTCAGATTCCGAAGGTAGTTGAAGAGTTTCTAGACGTATTTCCCGAAGAACTCCCAGGTCTACCACCGGTTAGAGATATTGAGTTCAGTATAGAATTGGCACCAGGAACTAAACCGATATCAGATCGAGTTTACAGAATGGCAGATTCAGAGCAGGCCAAGGTATACCAGTATATAGAGGAACTGAATGAGAAGAAGTTCATCCAAGCTAGCGTGTCACCATGGGCAGCACCAGTGGTACTTGTGGGGAAGAAGGATGGGTCATCCAGATTGTGCATTGACTACAGGAAGCTTAACGCAGCAACAGTGAAGAACAAGTACCCATTACCCAGGATCGACGACTTATTTGATCAGTTGAGCAAAGCTAGAGTTTTCTCCAAGATAGATCTTCGTTCAGGGTACCATCAGGTGAGGGTTCGGAAAGAGGACATTCCCAAAACAGCATTCAGGTCAAAGTATGGGCATTATGAATTCTTAGTAATACCGTTTGGTTTGACCAATGCTCCAGCAATATTCATGGATTTGATGAATCGCATCTTTATGCCATACTTAGATCAGTTTGTCGTTGTATTTTTTGACGACATTCTCGTATACTCTGCTAGTGAAGAGGAGCATGAAGACCACCTCAGGAAAGTGTTGCAGGTTCTGAGAGAGAACCAGTTGTATGCCAAGCTCAGTAAGTATGAATTTTGGTCGGATCACATTTCATTTTTGGGTCATATCATATCAGGAGCTGGAGTAGCAGTAGATCCCAAGAAGATAGAAGCAGTAGAAAGTTGGCTAGTACCCAAGACCGTAGCAGATGTACAGAGTTTCTTCGGATTGGCAGGATATTACAGAAGGTTTGTGTCAGACTTTACAAGGCTTTCAGCACCCATGACCCGCTTGACCCGGAAGGATGTACCATTCGTTTGGTCGGCAGAATATCAGGCATCATTCGAGACTTTGAAGCAGAAGTTGATATCAGCACCTATTCTTACATTACCAGTTGGACCCGGAGGTTTTACAGTATATTGTGATGCGTCAGGTAAAGGACTTGGATGTGTCCTTATGCAGCATGGGAAGGTGATAGCATATACATCTAGGCAGCTTCGGGACCACGAGAAGAATTACCCAACACATGATTTGGAGTTAGCGGCAGTAGTGTTTGCTCTGAAGCTATGGAGGTATTACTTATATGGTGACCGAGTGGACATGTACACAGACCATAAAAGTCTGAAGTACATCTTTACTCAGAAGGAACTAAACATGAGGCAGAGAAGATGGTTGGAGTTGATCAAGGATTATGACGTGGAGCTTCAGTATCATCCAGGCAAGGCAAATGTAGTAGCAGATGCTCTTAGCAGGAGAGGCGGCACATTTATGTTAACAAAACAGAGGCATATCTTAGAAGACCTTCAGGAGATGGGCATCGAAGTTATACTTTCTAGTGATGTTGGAGTTCTAACAAGTCTGTAAGTTCAATCCGACTTGGTAGACAGGATCAAGGCAGCTCAGGCACAAGACCCAAGGATTCAGAAGCTTAGGGCAGAGTGTGAGTCAGGACTCAGGAAGGAGATGAGAATTCATGAAGATGGTACCCTTAGGTTTGGATCACGTCTATGTGTGCCTAATGGAGATATCAGACAGGAGGTTATGGCAGAAGCTCACAGTTCTCAGTATTCTATTCACCCTGGAGGGACCAAGATGTACCAAGATATCAAGCAGCATTTCTGGTGGAACAGGATGAAGAGGGAGATAGCTAGATTTGTTTCCCGTTGCTTGGTATGTCAGCAAGTGAAGGCAGAACAGCAGAGGCCAGCTGGGTTATTGCAACCGCTTCCTATCCCGGAATGGAAATGGGAGCATATTACAATGGACTTTGTGACCGGTTTACCGAGATCACCAAGTGGTAAAGACGCTATTTGGGTAATAGTGGACCGACTTACGAAGGTAGCACACTTTTTTCCTTTCAGAGTAGGACAATCTACAGAAAAGTTGGCAGAGTTGTATATGCAACAGATAGTCAGGCAGCATGGAGTCCCTGTCAGTATTGTGTCGGATCGAGATACCCGCTTTACATCACATTTCTGGAAGAGCTTACATCATAGTCTGGGTACCAAGTTAAGGTTTAGCACGGCCTACCATCCGCAGACGGATGGGCAATCAGAACGAACGATTCAGACTTTAGAAGACATGTTGCTAGCTTGTACTCTAGATTTTGGAGGGTCTTGGGAGAGTCACCTGCACTTAGTCGAGTTCTCATACAATAATAGTTATCAAGCCAGTATCCAGATGGCGCCATTTGAAGCACTATATGGTAAGAAGTGCAGGTCACCGCTTGCATGGGATGATATCGGAGAGAGGAAGATATTAGGCCCAGAAATGATTGTTCAGACGGTTGAAGTGGTTAAGGAAATTAGAGAGCGACTTCGAGTTGCGCAGGACCGGCATCGTTATTGGGCGGACCAGCATCGTAGGCCGTTGGAGTTCTCTGTTGGAGACCACGTATTCTTGCGGATCTCACCTACTCGTGGGGTCATTAGATTTGGCGTTCACGGGAAATTGAGTCCGCGGTACGTGGGCCCATTTGTTATCCTTGATCGGATAGGCGATGTTGCTTATCGTTTATCCCTTCCACCTTCGTTACGAGAGGTGCATAACGTGTTTCATGTATCTCAATTACGTAGGTATGTATCGGACCCAAGCCATGTCCTCGATCATTCTGAGCTGGTTGTTGGTACCAACCTATCTTACGAGGAACAGCCTGTGTCCATTTTGGACCGAAGAGAGAAGATACTCAAGAACCGAACAATTAGTCTTGTCCGTGTTGCTTGGGGTCATCACTCCTTGGGAAAGTCAACGTGGAAACGTGAGGATGATATCCGATCACGGTATCCATACCTGTTTGACTCACAAGGTATATCTCTTTCTGTATACCTTGATTGTCCTGATTCTTCATGCTTGTCACCTTATGGGTAGAGCTACTTGATATCATCGATTGATGAATTTACATATATAGTACTTGCTTTTGATATGGTAAAAATGATTGCTTGCTCACTAGAATTACTTGTATTAGTTTAGCTCCGATATTTCTACCTGCTTGGATTTGAAATTCTGAGGACGGAATTTTTCTAAGGTGGGTAGAGATGTCACTCCCCGTTTCCAGAATGCGTATTTTTTTATATATGTGCAATTCATGTATATTTATTTAGTATTTACCATGTATTATCCTGTATTTAAATTCCTTTAATTTCATGTTAATTAATTATCTGTATTTTATTCCTGTATTTATTTTCTGCTTTTAACCTCTCTGCTTTGCTTTCGGGTTGCCTTGGTTGGGTCCGAACAAACCCGACCCAATAACCCCATCTACCATCCTTCCCTATTTAAAGCTTCCATCTCATTCTCTCTCCTCATAACTTTCATTCTTCACCATTACTTCTTCTTCTTCATCTCATCACTTCTCCATCTACCAGCAGCAGTAGCAGGCAAGTGCAATCTTGCTTCTTGCTTGGAGAACCATTTTTATGGTTTATTTCTCTTCCTCTCATGATCCTGAGAGAGTTTAGTACTTAGTATTTTGGATTTCGTTGGCTTGTTTCTCCCAGATCTAAGTTTTTGTGTTCTCGGTTGACCATGGGTTTGATCTCCCAACTTGGCGTGTATTCTCGGTTGTCCATGGGTTCTGAACCATGGGAACTTCATTTTTGACTTGGGACAAAGGTTCCTGAGTCACGCACACGTTATTACGTGTCTGCGTATATTTTCAGTCACGCACACGTCTCTACGTGTTTGCGTGTATTTTAGTCACGCTCACGTTATTACGTGTCTGCGTGTATTTTCAGTCACGCATACGTCTCTACGTGTTTGTGTGTATTTTAGTCACGCTTACGTTATTACGTGTCTGCGTGTATTTTCTGTCACGCACACGTCTCTACGTGTTTGCGTGTATTTTAGTCACGCTCACGTTATTACGTGTCTGCGTTAATTTTCAGTCACGCACACGTTCTTACGTGTCTTCGTGTATTTTCAGTCACGCTCACGTCCTTGCATGCGTGCGTGAATTTTTAGTCACGCACATCTTTGCGTGCGTGAATTTTTAGTCACGCACATTTCTGCGAGCGTGCGTGAATTTTTTGTCCCGCTTTTCATGCTCACTTTTCACGCTCACGCTGTGCGTGCGTGAATTTCCCTTGCGTGAATTACTTTTCACGCTCACTCCTACCTACTTGTTGGCATGACTTTTGGCCTTAAGCCTAGACTAGTTGGCGTGACTGTTGGCCTTAAGCCTAGACTTGTTGGCGTAACTTTTGGCCTTAAGCCTAGACTTGTTGGCGTGACTTTTGGCTTTAGCATAGACTTGTTGGCGTGACTTTCTAACCTGGGTGTTACTATTTGCTCTATAACTTATTCACTTAATGATGGCATGATAATTCTTCTATTATATCCTTATGCCTTTTTGTATAAACTTGATAAATCAGGATATGTTAATATTGTTAATACAGATTGTTATGTGGAATGCGCCTTGTGTCTTGATTGGTTTATGGATACCCAGTATGACTAGAACTTAACTCTGAGGAGTTATAGGCTCGACCCCATGTAATACTAATTGACTTTCATGCCTTATCACCATTGATAATGATTGTGACTTTGACTAATAATTGATCATGCGTTCCTAGTTGGAACTAAGAGACTGGCTAGTCGTCTTATTGAATTGAATGAATGAGACACGTTCATGTAATGAACTATTGTACTCGATTAGCCGATCCCGAATATTGGCATACAGGCACATGCATGTTTCAAATTATTTACTTATTTATTTAGTTATTTATTTATCTTACAAAAATAGCATGTGTACTTTATGGTCAAGGCATGATTACTCCGTGGTTAGATTTGATTGTTGTATCACGCTATGTAAGACCTACAACCTAGCCGCACGGGTATCGTTATAGAGTTGCGCATATCGTACCCCGTACGAAAGTACTCATTTGAATGACCATGATCCACGGCATGGGATTTCGCTTAACATAGAGGCTTTAAGTTAAATAAAATAATGATGGCATGGAGAGAATGAATTCCCGAGTTCTTACATGGCAGCCCCTTTGGGACTAGTAGTGCCCGACGGGCCGGCTGGTTCCCACAGATACTGTAAATCTGTCACACGGGCAGGGAACGGTATCTGCTTATATTATTAAATTGTACATGCTATATTAACGGCGGGCGTCCCGCTGGGACTCGTCTAATTACATGATTGGCGCAATTGATTGACTGGATAGACTAGCCTTGCTCGCACATAGTAAGAACTGAGGAATCCCTATTTGCATAATCCAGGATAACTTGGGACTCACAATAGCAAGCCATAGTAGTTGATTGGCCATTCAAGATGATTGTTTGTGTACTGTACCTACTCTGTTGCCTAACTGAGATGATCAGAATGTCAGGACATGACGGGCCAACTTCTATCCTTGTTTGGTTGGGAGGTTGGTTCGAAGTGTCGTGATGTTATGTGAATCCTAGTGGAAAGCAGAGATCTATTATTATATTCTCTTACTTACTGGTTTAAATCCTTCATATCATGCTCCCTTGTGATACTTGCTATTAGAGGTCTAACCTCTCTGGTTTTGCATGGCCAGATTTAGAGCCGGTTCCCGAGGATTCAGCTTACTTCTACCTCCAAGATGGTCAATACTAGGGGAATGATCGCAGGAGGACTCGAGTGAGTTCCTTACTTCACCGCTCGTTTTGTTATTTACTTTATACTTAGCCGTTTGGCACCGACATGTTAGTCGGATTGTCTTGCACTTACTTTTACATGATTGTAATTAAGTCAGACTGCAGCTGATAATAATTGTGTACACTTTGCTACATCATCTGGCTATGTTTTGTAAAGCCAGATATCAAGAACATTTTGACTGAACGTTTGGGACGCCTTACTGCTTTATCTTACATGTTCTCTATTTCTGCTTCTTATTTGAATGATTGAGACAATAGATGTGAAGTGACCATAGTAAGACTTTCATGTAGTATGCACCCCCTCGTCTGGTTAGACAGCATTGATCGTATTATACGGTATTCATCTACCCGTAATACGTAGCTGGCTGAGTCGTTCCCCCGCTCTCCAGTATTCTGGTTCTGGGGCGTGACAACCAGAGTTGACCAAGGGTTGACTTTGACCAAAATGGACCTAAAAGTCTGTAGTCTTGCATTGTAGCTATTTCTCTTGATATTGTAGACTTGGTTGTGACATGTGTGTATTTTAAATAGGTTTACATTGCCCCAGTTTAGTTACACCTCATCATCAGCAGTTCGATTTGCCAGGCGAGTACATTCACTGATCTTTTCATACTTCTTTGGATATGTTCTCTTGTTATAGACTAGTATACTTGATGCTGACACGATGTTAACACGGATTAGTACCCTCTGGATCTTTCCATGTGATGCTATCCCCTCGGATACATCGAGTATATCATGTTTATGTACTTTATCATGGCCATCATGTACTCCATGTATTCATATTTATCCATGTGCACTCATATGTTATTCATGTACACTTATGACCATATGAGCTCCATGTATACAGTAGTTGTTATCCATGTGCAATAACATAACATGCATTGATCCTTGTGTATTGATTGGGGGCAGGGAGAGTGTAGTTGGTTATGTGATCATTATCCCCAGTAGGTATCCATGTGCACTCCATAGCTGTATCTATGTGCAACCCAGACCATTTACATAACCAATTCATGCTCTGATTCACGTAGAAGGTTATATTTCTCTATTGTCTTATATATCTCATTTTATAGTCTCTCTCTTGTTGATTTCCTTTACAGCGATTCATGTATAGTTTTTTATAGCTTGCTTTATATGTTCATTCCTGCTATAAACTGTTGTGAGAGATATGTGCTCGTTCCGTCCTGACTGGGCATATTGAAAATTTTACAGGTATTGTTGAGGAGTACTGCCCTACTTATTATGGCATTGGTTTAGATGACAGTGGCGACGTGGACCCTCAGGAGGATCCCACAGTTGCTGAGGACTTGCCTATAGTCTAGCTGAGACTTAGTACTTTATTTGTATTTCTATTTGAGACTTTATGAGTTGTACTTGAGATTTATTCTGGTGGTTTACACCTAGACTTTTTATCTGTGACTCTTTTGAGATTCATTCTTCTATTCCATCTTAGTATTGTGATTGAGTTACTTATTATTCTACTCTCCATTCGGAGTTTATTTTAGACTGTGTTAGATACTGTGACTCAGGACAATGTTCTACCGCCGACACTGCGGCGTAGGCTGGGCGTACATCACTTCTTGTGCCCTTGCACTGGGTGCGGGTCATGACATTTATATATATGTAACTCTTTGTGATGAAAACCTAAATTAGTTTATACAAGGAACATATATATGTTTTGGAAAATTTTATGAAAATAACCTACCCATATTATAAAAATAGAAATTCAACCTCAATGAGCCCTATATGTATATATTATATTATTTAGAAATAACTATAAAAATGGTAACAATTGTTAATAATATAAAAAATATTAATAAAAATAATAACAAAATAAAACAAGAACTAAAGAGAGAAAAAAATATAAGAAAAAAATAAAAAAAGATAGCAACAGCAGCTTTCTGCTGCTTTATTAAAAGTAGGGGAAGAGAAGACAGTGACAGAGAGAGGGAGAGAGGAGCGTGAGTAGAGAGAGGAGAAGAGTGGAAGCGGAAGGGGGCTCGGAGTGGAGTCAAAGGGGAAAGAAGTCGGCATCGAGGGGTTCGACGCGCGCTGAGGTGGGCGTAAAGGGGCACGTCTCTAGTCGGCTGCGAATCCGGCGACCAGGGTGTCGGATCCGGTCGTGACAGACACTTCGAATCGGGGGCGCACGCGAGGCGGCTACTCCGGTCCCGACGTAGGGCAGCGCCATGGTGGCGTAGGGGAGTCTGTACGGACCATGCGGTGACCGACTCAGCGGCAGCGAGAGCATCGCACAGGGACGACGGTGGTGATGGGAAGCAGCGAAGGACACGTGTGCGCATGGTGGGAGGCGATGGCGAAGGAAGAGGAGTGATCGGAGAGGGTTTCCGACGATGGTTTCGGCGGTGGACGGCGGAGCTCGGCGGAAGAGATGCTGCGGGGCTCGACACGCGGTGGAGGAGAAGGCCACAACTGCGCTGTAGTCGTCGGCTGTAACGCCCCAGTCCCAAAATACGTAGGACTAGGTACATCGACATGCCAGCTATACATACGAAGTATACTCCAATATATGGAAAACCTCGTATGAATACATAAGCTATAAAATGCAGTAAGCCAAGAGTAATCTAATCTCATCCACAAGTCAAGAATAAAAGATATCATATAATCAACTGTAATAAGTCTTTATACAATGCGTTGGGCGAAGACAAATCCACTACCAATAAGTAAGGAAAAATATACATAGAAACGAAAATGATTTGGCTGGAGTAGCAAAGAAAGACCCAAGACACGTCATCTCCGAATGAATAGAGAAGGTCGCGACCTTGGCTAGAACACCTGCAATATCACAGAAGCACACACCTGGAGAGATAACCAGGTCCTCAGAGGGACGTAACAAGATACATAAAGAACATGCCATATAACTGAATATATATACCATGTCATAAATCACAAGTAAAGTAAATAGTCCCACTCGTAACAAGATCCAATACCTCATCATCGAAACAGTGGACTACCCCTACAACCAAATAAGGACAAGGGATAGCACAATATGCCACGATGAGACATTCTTCCAAGCTACTAATGGGACGGGGTGATATGACATTTGATGAGGGTTACCTGACCATTCTAATGTGTTTATGCAACAAGAATAAACCTTCAACGCATGGGCACATTGGCTCAGTAGCAGTAATCTTAGGTACGGTCCCATCAGGATACCAGGGACCTCAAAGCATAACATTCTTCGAATGTCAGAGGCCAGCAGTAAATCAGGTATCAGGATCCAGGACCGTATCTCCCGCGGAGATAACCGGCAATAGGGAAGTGTATACTTGGCCCATACGTTAAAGAACTGTTCTTCCCACCCAATGCCTAACAGAGTCACATCCATGACTCATATACCTCTACTAACTGCTAAGTCTCCTAACATGCCTCTATTAGCAGTTAGCCCTAACGCATGCGCATGGGGGATCAGCCCACACGCAAGAACCTCTACATGCTACTCATCTCACACATCCTCGTGCTACAACTGTGTCAAGGTATATGCAATACACTACAAACGGTAGTCTCTTAACTCTAAGTCCACGTGCAATCAAAGGATAATAACAAAGTATATGTAATATCACTGAGCAGACAGTAAATAAAAACTGGTAAGGACTGAAAATAAATGAACAATGATATGTAATAAAATACAAACTGAATATAAATAGTATAATGGTAAGGTATCTTGCCTGAGGTTATGTGCAAAAGATAATAATCCAGTAGCTCGAACAGATAAATAAACGAAGCAAGAAAAGCCAAATCCCGCAGATGACTCTGGATGCTGCAACAAACATCACGAACGAGTTTGGAATAAAAGATATGCCTATGAAACGCCTGTCCAAAAGTTAAATTCTGGAACAGGGGCAAAATCGTAATTTCGGGTCAAAACGATGTCCGCCGTTGGATCCGCTTTGCACCGAAATGCGTGCCAATATCTACGATCTCTAAAGTCGTCAAACTATATATCTACAGATTTATTTTGATGAGGCGAACCCAACGGTATGTCAATTTTGGATTCCGGTGGGCCGTGCACAAAATCGTCCGTTGAGTGAAAATATGGGCCCGCCAAAATGGCGTCCCGATCAACCTTCTTAGAATTGAACCAAACTTGGCTCACAGGGCAAAAAAAATATTTCGAGTCCAATGGCGCTGGTTTCGTCACGATTTGATGTGTGTACACGAAGTTGTGACTTAATTTGCAAAGGGTCGATACGGGGGTATCTCGACGGATACGCACTGATTTCGTCGCGCACATGCAACGAAATCGGGTTCCGTCAGTTCCTACACGTCGACAACATCCATATGCGTCTTTCGATGTGTATAGTGCGCGACCACGTCGTCCGGTTTGTCGGGATGGACGCCGTATCGGGATATTTTTCTACTTTTTGAAAACAGAATTTTATATTTTTTTGAGAAATTTAACTACGTGTAACTTTTACACACTTGATGAAAAGTGAATCCAGATGGTGCTTTACAATCTCGGTTTTGTTGTCTTTGATTATCTTGAATTAGTTTCTATAAAAGTTTAATGGACAGTGAGAAAAGTGGCCGACAAGTTGGTGTTTTGAAACAGTTTTTAATATTCCAGAAAAGTGGTTTTCTCCAACTTTGCATCGATTTTTCGAGCAAGTTGGATAGGCACATCAAAATCCACCTAGGGGATCTCAAAGAGGGTCATGTGGGCTTTCTACACGAATTTACGGATCTAAAAATGTAGTTAAAATGAGAGAGATATCGATCGGGGAAGTTGAGTACCTTAAAGTGAAAAACTGTTGTGTTGTTTGTTGTAGTTGTTGCCGCTGTCGTCGCGACCGCACGGTCGGACTGCGGCTGCTGGCCTGCTCACCGGAGGGAGGTACGGGGACAGAGGTGAGAGGAGGAAGGAAGGATGGAGAGTGGAGGAGGAGAAATAATGGAGAAGAAATTATGGTATGCTATATATATATATATATATATATTATATATATATATATATATATATATATATATAGGGTTTGCTATATATATATATATATATATATATATATATATATATATATATATATATATATATATATATATATATATATATATATGTGGATGGAGGGGGTTCGGCCAACAAGCTATCTGCTTGTAAGGGGGGTCGCCCCTTAAGTTGCAGCTGCTGCTGCTTTAATCACTTGGGCGCATGTGGTCGGTTCCCACTTGTGGGGCCGACCACATATTCATTTTTTTTTTCTTTTTTTTCCAAAACTCTTTAAACCAAAAGCTTAAATCATTATATGTATATATCTATACAAATATATATATATATCCATATATTCACCATAAAATCTTCAAAATTTTTAAAATAAAAAGTAATATTATCCATCCATATATATAATGTAATTAAAGATATTTATATATATACAAATTCAATTGACCATAAATAGGACAACAAATAATAATGATATCTACTAGTAATGAATATGTATATTTAATCACCATAAAAATAACTTTAAAAATATAAAATAACAAAAATAGTCCTATGGTGGTTTTGGTGAACTTATACCACACACCTTTTCCGAGTTCAAAAATCGTACAACGTTGCAAAATATTTTTAATAATAAAATACCAATAATTGTACAAATAAATAAATAATTAGGAATTGTACATAAAGTTCAAAAATAATTTAGGAAATATTTGTACATATATAAAATATGCCTGCATGGCCACATTTGGTCACACTACCTGCTTACATGGGCTTAAATTTGTTCGGGCCCAGTTCAGACTGAATTGGACAAACCGGGTCATCTAAAAATCAATATATAAAATAATATTTAATTAAAATGATTTAAATAAGTCCATTCACCACTTGGCCTAGTTTTCCTAGTTTGGACATCACCATGGCTAGGCTTCCCCCGACATGACTGGTACACTAGTCAAGGCACACTGCTATATCTTTCGTGCCAAAATTCATGGTAGTCTTGTGTTCCAAAATTCAACAATGGCTAAGGTCATTTCTAATGAAATAAATAATCATAATTTGCATAAATTAATTTTTAAGTCTAATAAAATAATAAAAATAATAAAAAAATAGGGGGTTTTACATCCTACCCAACTTACAAGAATTTTGTCCTTGAAATTTAGGATTAATAGGGTATATAGGGTTGAGGGATAGGAAGAGTTCGTCAATACCAAAATACAATTAAATTTTGGAGGAGGCGATAAAACGACGTTTAAAACCACCATGCAATAGAAAATTGTGGAGTCGATATATCTAAAAATATATCATGGTTATGGAATTCAAATAAGGATTGCTAGTGAAGGTCAAAATTTGAATATCCAATTTTTAGAGAACAGTAAGGAATTGAGTAGACCAAAGAAAATAAATTAGACATATTTAGGAAATGTGATCCCTTAAGGGAGAACTAGATACTAATCGTCTTGGTCAAGGGTTTGATTAAGTGAACGATTAGAATCATTCTCGAGTGCTTAAGAATAATTGGGAGGGCACGATAACAATTCTAGGGTTGAAAAAATGAGGAGTAGTTAAAGGCGAGAATATAGCCACATGAGTCGGTCGGTGGCTATCTACATTTGTGTATAATTAACCGATTGGGCAACCAAAGATGATACCTTGAGTCTATCTTAGCAAGTATAGTACCTTCGTCTTTTTAAAACAAGTAAAAGAAAAGAACAACAAAGGTTTCAAAGATGGTGTTATATATTGAGTACGAATTGCGGGGTTCATAGGCGGCGAAAATAATTCAAAAGAGAATTGTCAAGGCTGTCGCGGATGAGACTCTAAGGCAAGTTTACTATGTCTTCATCCACGTAGAATAATATGTGATAAGTGAACCAAAGTTCAATAGATTGATCAGACCATCATGCACCGATTCTGATTAGACAATATGTTAGTGGGTGCACCCAATAAAATATGTCATGATCAAGCTTGATAACGAAATAAGCTTGCAAAACTGAAGCTACATTAGCAGCATGAGATAGTCAAAATATGAGCAAGGGAGGTACTGATGAAATTTTTTTTAAATAGTCCAAGATCTTTTAAAATCAAGGCTCGCCCAAAGTTTGGGCCTGTACAGTTGGCTTGGTTGAGTAGCTAAGTTAGGGTCCTCTGAAATTATAGTCTGAGCAAACTTATCAACATGGGTCACAAGGACAAAGGCTTTGTTGGGCCGAGAGGTATTCTACCAAACTTACAAAAGTTAAACTAGTAGTGTGATGGGACAATGAGTCAAGCAATCAAGATAAAGCACAAGTTTAAACATTTAAGGAATTTAGTAGAACAAAATCATATATTGGGTCGAAAGAATTGAGTCGAGGTTGAATCCCTATCCGTGGTCGAAAAACATATCGGTATCATGGTAAATATTATAGTTTGGCCATTTTGATCATAAGGTCATATCAAGAAATAAAGTACAAGGAGATGGGTTTTGGTGGGACATGATATATCTACATGAAGGTGGGCTTGTCTAGGTCTTACATATGAAATTTGTTGGAAGGAAAAGTCTAGTATTGTGCTCCAAATATCCTAGTCATGGTAAGGGACGACAAAAGTTATAAAATAGAAAATGGAAGTTCACGAGGTGATAATTAATGCACAATAATAAAGGAGATCAAGTTAAAGCATGGGATAAAATTAATTAAGAAATCTAGTAAAAATAATTTAGGAATACAATTCCGGAGAGAAGATAGTCTCCTAGATGAATACAGTTAAGGAACCATTAACTCATTATTCAAATTGCAAATGGGTTAGAAGGTCGCAATTAAAAGATCTAGAATTGAAGGAAGGTCGAGTAAGTCGAAGTAGAAATACAGTCACATAGCTGGGTAGATGACTAACAACACTTGTGTATATACTACTATCATGGTCATAAGTGACATGGCAATTAGTGTGGAATACTTCTAACTCATTAAGGCTACCTTTGTGGCCTACCATTAATATTTTAACTCATGTTTTCTCTAATAATTTTTGAATAAATATAAAAAATTTAACCACCAAAATTTGTACTCACTCCAAGCCATTCAAATTTATCATGACAAAAATTTAAATCACTTTCATAAATCTCAAAGCAAATTTTATCATGTTACTACTGATTTTTTTAAAATTTTAATTTCCACTCCAACTTTTAAACTCAAGAAACTCATGAATCAATTTTTTTTTATATCACTTCATAACTTTAAACTCCAAAAATTTCTCCAATAACCCTCCAGATAAACTTTTAACATATCACGAATAATCTAAAATTTACACCTCAATATTTTAACGCACTCATCACATAACTTCTATTTCTAAGTCATGATAAATTTCTTTAATCAATCAAAATAACTTTTCACCACATCTTTAGTAACTTTTTCCAAAGATTGTAATATTAGCAATCTAACTTTAAACTCAATATTCAAATGATCTTATCAGTCATCAAATCAAAAAAAATTTTCCAAAATTTTCAATCAATCTCGAATAAACCTTTATTGTGTCACAAATCAAATCTATATATTTTTCTTCTTCTATCATTAATCCAAATCTTAAACTCAAAATTTAAAATAGGAATTATCAATCGTAATTCATACAAAAGTTTAAAGTAGATCCTCAATTTGGTTATATATCCTTCAAAATATTTTTAACCAAAATTCTTAATAGTCTTACTCCAAACTTAAAATTCAAAATTTTACGAACTTATTAATTGGGAACCATACAACCCAATTTAAAACCAAGCTTTATCAACCGCCCTCATAATCTTACAGCAGCATTTAAATTTTAAAAATTCTTTGCAACTAACTTTATATCTATTCAAGGATGTATAGCTATAATCCAATAAATCACAAATATCAAATCTTGAAAATCAATCAATTTCTTAAACCAAGTATGAAATTCTATAAATCCTTTGGTGTTTACTATTTAGAAATTTCAAGGTTAAAACTTTTTGTGGTAATATCCTACTTTACCAATTACTAATCGTTAAATCACACTAAAAAGCCTTTTTAATTCAATTAGAGTCTTGAATGTATTCCAATTGCCAATATAACCATTCTAGCCATGTGCTTAACCTATGAGCATATACTAGTGTAGTCATCTTCCTAGTTGACACTAAGCACGAAAAGAAGAATCAACGGTAGAAAGGAATCAAGCAAGATGCAATTCAAGAAAGTCGAACGACAGTTCAGAATTTGAAGCCAAGGAAAGAGGTCAAGCTGTATGGATGAGATTCCTAGATTCTAATCCTATGTTGCAGGCTCACATCGGTACAATTACGTAACCGAAGTGACAAACTCGACCTACATGGGCCACCACAAAAATATGTAACGCCCCAGTCCCAAAATATGTAGGACTAGGTACATCGACATGCCAGCTGTATACATACGAAGTATACTCCAATATATGGAAATCTCGTATGAATACATAAGCTGTAAAATGCAGTAAGCCGAGAGTAATCTAATCTCATCCACAAATTAAGAATAAAAGATATCATATAATCAACTGTAATAAGTCTTCGTACAATGCGTTGGGCGGAGACAAATCCACTGCCAACAAATAGGAAAAAATATACATGGAAACAGAAATGATTTGGCGGGAGTAGCAAAGAAAGACCCAAGACACATCATCTCCAAATGAATAGAGAAGGTCGCGACCTCGGCTAGAACACCTGCAATATTACAAAAGAACACACCTGGAGAGATAACCAGGTCCTCAGAGGGACGTAACAAGATACATAAAGAATATGCCACATAATTGAACATATATACCATGTCATAAATCATAAGTAATATAAATAGTCCCACTCGTAACAAGATCCAATACCTCATCATCGAAACAGTGGACTACCCCTACAACCAAACAAGGACAAGGGGTAGCACACTATGCCGCGATGAGACATTATCCTAAGCTACTAATGGGACGGGGTGATATGACATTTGACGAGGGTTACCTGACCATTCTAATGTGTTTATGCAATAAGAACAAACTTTCAACGCATGGGCGCTCAGTAGCAGTAATCTCAGGTATGGTCCCATCAGGATACCAGGGACCTCAAAGCATAACATTCATCGAATATTAGAGGCCAACAGTAAATCAGGTATCAAGATCCAGGACCGTATCTCCCACGGAGATAACCGGCAATAGGAAAGTGCATACTTGGCCCATACATTAAGGAACTGTTCTTCCTACCCAATGCCTAACAAAGTCACATCCATAACTCATATACCTCTACTAACTGCTAAGTCTCCTAACATGCCTCTATTAGCAGTTAGCCCTAACGCATGCGCATGGAGGATCAGCCCACATGCAAGAACCTCTACATGCTACTCATCTCACATATCCTCGTGGTACAACTGTGTCAAGGTATATGCAATACACTACAAACGGTAGTCTCTTAAATCTAAGTCCACATGCAATCAAAGGATAATAACAAAGTATATCTAATATCACTGAGCAGACAATAAATCAAGAACGGTAAGAACTGGAAATAAATAAATAGTGATATGTAAAAAAATACAAACTGAATATAAATAGTATAATGACAAGGTATCTTGCCTGAGGTTATGTGCAAAAAAGAATAATCCAGAAGCTCGAACTGACAAATAAACGAAGCAAGAAAAGACAAATCCCGCAGATGACTTCGGATGCTGCAACAAACATCACAAACGAGTTTGGAATAAAAGATATGCCTAAAAAATGCCTGTCCAAAAGTTAAATTCTGAAACAGGGGCAAAATTATAATTTTGGGTCAAAACGATGTCCGCCGTTGGACCGCTTTACACCAAAATGCGTGCCAATATCTACGATCTCTAAAATCATAAAACTACATGTCTACAGATTTGTTTTGATGAAGCAAACCCAACGGTATGCCCAATTTTGGATTTCGGTGGGCCGTGCACAAAATCGCCCGTTGAGTGGGATTGTGGGCCCGCCAAAATGGTGTCCCGATCAACCTTCTCAGAATTGAACCAAACTTGGCTCAAAGGGCCAAAAAAATATTTCAAGTCCAATGGCGCAAGTTTCGTCACGATTTGATGAGTGTACACGAAGTTGTGACTTAATTTGCAAATAGTCGATACGGGGGTATCTCGACGGATACGCACTAATTTCGTCGCGCACATGCAACGAAATCGGGTTCCGTCAGTTCCCACACGTCGGTAACATCCATACACGCCTTTCGATGCATATAGTTCATGACCACATCGCCCGGTTTGTCGGGATGAACGTCGTATCCGGGTGTTTTTCTACTTTTTGAAAACAGAATTTTATATTTTTTGAGAACTTTAGCTACGTTTAACTTTTTACACACTTGATGAAAAGTGAATCCAGAAGGTGCATTACAATCTCGGTTATGTTGTCTTTGATTATCTTCAATTAGTTTCTATGAAAGTTTAATGGACAGCGAGAAAAGTGGCCGACAAGTTGGTGTTTTGAAACAGTTTTTAATATTCCAGAAAAGTGGTTTTTCTCCAACTTTGCCTTAATTTTTCGAGCAAGTTGGATTGTCACGTTGAAATCCACCTAGGGGATCTCGAAGAGGGTCATGTGGGCTTTCTACACGAATTTACGGATCTAAAAACGTAGTTAAAATGAGAGAGATATCGATCGGGGAAGTTGAGTACCTTAAAGTGGAAAACTGTTGTGTTGTTTGTTGTTGTTGTTGTTGCCGCTGTCGTCGCGACCGCGGGGTCGGGCTGCGGCTGCTGGCCTGCTCGCTGGAGAGAGGTATGAGGACAGAGGTGAGAGGAGGAAGGAAGGAAGGAGAGTGGAGGAGGAGAAATAATGGAGAAGAAATTAGGGTTTGCTATATATATATATAACTATATATATATGTGGATGGAGGGGTTCGGCCAACAAGCTAACTGCTTGTAAGGGGGGTCGCCCCTTTAGTTGCAGCTGCTGCTGCTTTAATCATTTGGACGCATGTGGTCGGTTCCCACTTGTGGGGCCGACCACATATTCCTTTTCTTTTTTTTCTTTTTTTTCCAAAACTCTTTAAACCAAAAGCTTAAATCATTATATGTATATATCTATACAAATATATATCCATATATTCACCATAAAATCTTCAAAATTTTTAAAATAAAAAGTAATATTATCCATCCATATATATAATGTAATTAAAGATATGTATATATATACAAATTCAATTGGCCATAAATATGACAACAAATAATAATGATATCTACTAGTAATGAATATGTATATTTAATCACCATAAAAATAACTTTAAAAATATAAAATAACAAAAATAGTCCTATGGTGGTTTTGTTGAACTTATACCACACACCTTTTTCGAGTTCAAAAATCGTACATCGTTACAAAATATTTTTAATAATAAAATACCAATAATTGTACAAATAATTAAATAATTAGGAATTGTACATAAAGTTCAAAAATAATTTAGAAAATATTTGTACATATATAAAATATGCCCGCATGGCCACATTTGGTCACACTACCTGCTTACATTGGCTTAAATTGGTTCGGGCCCAGTTAGGACTGAATTGGACAAACCGGGTCATCTAAAAATCAATATATAAATAATATTTAATTAAAATGATTTAAGTAAGTCCATTCACCACTTGGTCTAGTACACTAGTCAAGGCACACTACATGACTAGTACACTAGTCAAGGCACACTGCTACATCTTCCGTGCCAAAATTTATGGCAGTCTTGTGTTCCAAAATTCAACAATGGCTAAGGTCATTTCTAATGAAATAAAAAAATCATAGTTTGCATAAATTAATTTTTAAGTCTAATAAAATATTAAAAATAATAAAAAAATAGGGGGTTTTACATCGACGACCGAGAGGGGCAGCCCGCCTGACCTGGTGGTGCGGGAAACCACGGCAGAGCTCGCTTGCACGGAGTCAAGCATGGCGGGCGGCGCTCTCGGTGGGTGCTGGAGGTGGGTTCCGGTTGGGCGGCAACTAGGGCACGCCGGCTGTAGAGGATGGGGGCACAGTCGCGATGGCCGTGCTCGCGAGAACCGCTGCGGAGGTTAGTGGTTTGGTTATTTTGGATTTTGCCGGTGGTATTGGTGGCAGATTGGGCAGTTTTCGGCCGGTGGCCATGAGTGTTGGTGGTGGTTTTGTTCTGACGATGACGAGGGTGAGGGAGGTTGTGATGGTCGAGATAGGGATGATGATGACATAGGCAGCGGCGGTGTTATCGTGGCCAGGGACAGGCCGAGGCCAGTGTGTTAGGGACAGGGTGGTAGGGCGGTGGTGTACGGGGGTTCGTCGTTGACGGCCGACGATGGTGGTGGAGTTGGCCGGAGTTGGCCAGGGTCAGAGGCAAGGTCCGGTGGTGGCAGAGTACACTGGAAGTGGTGGTGGCGGCTGCGGGGCATGGTGGTGTTAGGGGTTCTGGCGTGGAGATGCTTTGGTTAGTCGGGGATTCGGGTCAGTGGTGGCGGTGTGGGCCGCTAGCGAGGGGCAGGAGTTCGGTTTGAGTTAGGATTGGTTAGGAATTGGGTTTTAGGTTTAGGACTTGGTGTCGGGGAAGGATAATGACATGTGTCCGTGTGTGGACACGAAGAAGTTGACAATGAAATTGTAATGGAGGAAAATAGTGGAAAAGATGGAGACACGGACACGATGCACACAATGATGTGGGTCGTGGAGAATTTTATGGATGGTAGAATTTTATGGATGAGTACCACTCCTTATATAGGAGGTAGGAATTTCCAGTTGGATAAGGAATAGGATTTAATTTAACCCAATTAGATAATTTAATTATTAAATTTAAATCAATAAAATCAAATTCAAATTCAAATTCAATTTAAATCTAAATAATCTAAACTCAAATTAAATATAAATTCTATCTTTAAATTTAAACTATTTAAATTAAATCAATAAAATCTAATCCAAGATTTAAATTGCCACAATAATTTCAAAATATATTTTTCAAAAATACTAATAAAAATAATTTCAAAAATAATAAATATTTTTAAATATTTTTTTGAATAATAAAATATTAATATTAATAAATTTTGAAAATGAAATTATATACATGAATTCAGGTTCATGTACCTCATATGCAAGGAATATTTGCATAAAAATAGTTTTCTAAATTACCACTATTAAATAAGATAGCCTTTTATAAATAAATAAAAGTAATAAGTATTGGCCATCTTGATACGATACTTTTCACAACTTTAAGTAAAATACAAATACAAATAATTATTATACATATTATTTTGAAACTATAAAAATAGAAAAATATTTTTCTAAAAATATGTACGCTCGCACATATTCGTACTCATCGAGCAATTACGAAAAACAAAATTTTGCGCACGACGTACAATGCTACTACATGACGTACAAATACAAATTAATAATCAGTACCAAATTTATTAAAAATATAGTAGAAATTTAGGGGTTTTACACAGAACTTTCACGATGATGCCCAACTACCGTCCGACTCTTCGATGTATAAAGGTTATTCCTACCATCTAAGAAAAACCCTTCCAAAATACGAAGAGTCCGGAGCTCTCTGATGTTTGTGTCAAGTGTTGCATCTTCATCACGCCAAAAATCGCCGATGCCGGTCCGGGAGAAATTTGCTAGCCAGACCCCTACAAAACATGAAAAAGAGACAGAAAGAAAGTCAAACTCAGGAAACTGCAGAAAAAACTAAGTCCTGAAGACTCCTATACGCCCAAAGGGATATGCGCCCAAAACAAGACATGTGGGCGCATAACACTCGGACAGTACGTGGGCGCATAAACATGCCACTACTTAGAGGGCGCATAATATGGCAACACGTGGGCGCATAACACACCACAAGTGTTGGCGCATGACTTCTGTGGACGCATAATGATACTCACCGAAGTATGTTGCCTTAGGCGCAAGCGCCCAGGCAGGAGAAAAGTCCGAGGGTCACAAATTAACGCTCGAGATTTTGTTTTTGAAGCATGCCCTCACCCAGAATCGGGTCCTGGACTGTCGAGGACGCTGCCGCAGGAGGAGAGCCACTCGGCACAGCCCCCTTGCCCTTCGCGGATCTCTTTGCAACCTTGGGAGACATAATTCTCAAAGAAAGGAGATTAAGAGTTTTCTGAAAAATTTAAAAAGAAGGAAATAATGATCTTTTTCCTCTCCATTCAGGGCCTATTATAGGCACGGGCCACTTCCTATGCGCCCACTTGCTCTATGTGCCCATGCGCCCATCGCATTGTATGCGTCCACAATGGCCTATGCGCCGACGTGAAGAAACAACTTCCTGCACACTATGCGACTGCCACTTGCTGACATGGACAACGTATGAAGGATGGACCGTTTTCAAATTCTATCCTGATGAATCTGTCAGTTCGAATTTCTAGAAAGATCTCAACAGTCGTATCTCTCTGACAGGCTGGCCAAATACTATGCGCGCAAAGGAGAGAGCCGTGCTATGCGCCCATTGCATCATGAGAAGACGATCCATGCTTGTAGCTCCCTTTTTTGAAAATATTTTTTATTATTTATTTGATTTAAATGGTGAATTTTTAAAAAATTTTCATAAATAATTATTACGGTAGATGACTTTAGCCATGGTAGAGTTTTGGAATATCAGATGACTAGATTCATGGCACGGATAGTGCAGTGGCGTGCTTTGACTAGTGTATTAGCCCTGGTAGGAAGACCGAGCCATAGTGATGTCCTAACTAGGAAAACCAGGCCAAGTTGCGACTTAACCCTTACCGAAGATTATTTATTTATTAATTATATTATTGAGTTTTAGGGAACCGGTTATACCAAACAAGTCCAGATTGGACCCAAACCAAGCCCAAGCCTATGTAGACATACTTTTAGGTACGTACAAATATTTCCCAGCTTTTTGGATGGACTTAATGATATTTTCTAAATATTTGGTTATTTATACAAATGGGTATTACTAATATTTAAATAGAGTTTTAGAATATTGGTATAATTTTCTTGGGCCAGATATGTTCACCAAGACTCTTTGGGTTATTTTAGTAGGTTATTGGTATTATGGAGTTTATTTAGATGTAAAGATAGATGTGTGTGTGTATATATATATATATATATATATATATATATATATATATATAACATATGTGTGTAAGTGAATGTGAATATGAATATATATGAAGATATATTATATATGTGTAGGATTATATAAATAGATATTATATATTGTGTATTGTGTACGTACATATAAATATAAATATATATACATGTGAATGTATATGTAAATATATAAATAAAAAAATGTATATGTGAATGTATATGTAAATATATAAATATATATAGGTGTATAAGTGTATATGTATATGAATATATAAATATATATATGTAGATGTATATGTGTACGTGTGTATGTATATATAAATATATATATGTAGATGTATATGTGCATATGGGCGTATATGTGTATGTATATACAAATATACAAATTTATATTTATATATGTGTATGTGTAAAAAAAAAAAAAAAAAAAAAAAAAAAAAAAAAAAAAATATGTGTATGTGTATACATATAGATATATATACACATGTATGTAAATAGGAAATAGAAAAGAAATAAATAAAATACCAAAACCCCCATAAAACCCCGGCCACAGCATGCTAACATCCCAGCCCAGCTCGGGCCCAAGCCAGTTGGCCAGGCCCACATGCCCATCCCAGCAACAAGCTAACAACCCACCCCCTATTCGGTTCACAGCCGAACCAGAGAGTTGTTACACCTATATATATATAGATTGAGACGGAGAGATGGAGGAGTTCGACGAAACCCTAACGCCTCCTCCTCTATTCTTCCCCCCAGGTCTGCGTATGCCGTCCAACGCATCCAGGCCGCCGCACGACCGCCGGACGGCGGCTGAAACCGTACGGAGTCGACAACAATGGCAGTTGCAACGTCATTGGTAGGCAATTACATGGAAGGATTTCTCCGTGTACGAGACATGGTTTTTCGAATCATCTTCACCGGTACATCACCAACCTAACACTCTCTGAATTCCAACTAATAGAGTTGGATATCGCTGATCAACGAGCCCAGAAAATTGACTCAAAGTCGATGGAAAAACCCGTCCAAAATAGGACAGGAACCCGTCCCAAAGACCCAACTTTGAAGATGTTTTATGATCTTTATGTTTGGAATTTTAGAAAACTAATTAAAGGAAGTTACAAACAACATATAGGACTTCACCACCCTTTTTGTGGATTTGAAAATCATCGACTATGCGTTGAGAAATCGAATCCCGAAGTTGACCGAAAAAACTATTTTTAAAACAATAAAATCCTTCGATACGACGTGTGTCCCGCCAATCCGGAAGACGTGGTCGCGAACCAAAAGCATCGAAAGGTGCGTATCGGTTTCTAGGACGTGTGGGCTTTGACAGAATTCAAATTGGTCGCGTGTGCGCGACGAATTTGATGCGTATCCATCGAAATTCACCATATCGGCCTCTGTGTAAATTTTCTAATTGCTTTGTGCACGTTCGTCAGATCGAGACGAAACTTGTGCCAACAGGTTCGTATCATTTTTTGGTCCTGTGTGCCACGTTTGGTAAAATTCTGAGACAGTTGATCGGATCGCCGTTTTGCGGGCCCTACGATCTGATTCAACGAGCGATTTTGTGCATGGCCCACCGGAATCCAACTTAGGACACACTGTTGGGTTCGTATCATCAAAAAAATTCCTAAACATCTAGTTTAACGACTTTAAAGACCATTGACTCTGGCACACTTTTCGGTGCAAAGCGGGTCCAACGGCATATAGCGTTTTTGTCCCTGTGTCCAGAATTGGACTTAAGGATAGGCAATCCTAGCTAATTTGACTATTCTGAGAATGTTGGCAATGTTTGTTTTAGCTTTCGGAGATAGTTGTGATGACTTAGACTTTATGGCTTATCAATTGACTATATATTTATTGGATCTGCGTGCAACCTCCAGGCAAGTATACCTTGTCTTCCTCTACAATTTATTTATATGCATATTGTGATTATTATCTAGTTCTACTAGTTGATTATTTATATGTGATTTGCATATCATGCATGATAGTACATATATTGCCTTGTTCATAGTCAGCTTTGTAGTTCAAATCGGATCTATTTTCCTGTGTATCGTAATTGGATCGTGTCGTGTCATCATCTGTACTTGGACTGAGTCGTATCGAGTCAGAGGATGAAAAAGTCATAACAGAACTGCTGTACCTTGAATTCTTGAAGCTAACCTGCGAGTCCACACTAGGGGTGAGGGTTAGTAGATATCTGTCCGTACTTACAAGCCCACACTAGGGGTGAGGGTAATTTCTTGAAGCTAACCTGCGAGTCCACACTAGGGACGAGGGCTAATAGTTATTGGTCCTCACCTGTGAGTCCACACTAGGGGAGAGGGTTAATAGTTATTGGTCCTCACCTGCGAGTCCACACTAGGGGCGAGGGTGTTTTCCTGAAGCTAACCTGCGAGTCCATACTAGGGGCGAGGGTTAGTAATTGAAGCTAACCTGCGAGCCCACACTAGGGGCGAGGGTTAGTAGTTGATCAAACCTGCGAGTCCACACAAGGGGCTAGGGTTTGAGTATTCTATTGTTTATCCGTTGACATCGTAATATCGTGTTCTCTTGTTCTTCTCCAACAGTTCGTTTATGCGTAGTGGTTCTTCCAGTCGTGTATAGTCATATTTTTGTATTAATTGTTTTTTTTTCATTTATTTCCTGTATTTTTATTATTGTATGATAAACTGTTAGATATAATTTTATGTATCTTGCTATGTCCCCTGAGGACCTGATGATCTCTTCAGGATTAGTGATTGCATGGAGTTAGCTGGTAGTTTTGGATGGCGGATGGGATGATACGCTTGCAGGATTCAGGTATCGTATTACATTTGTTATCCGCTCCTGCTTTCATACCTTATCGCTTGCAGGATTCAGGTAGTTTTGGACTGAGTCGCAATTTCATGGAAGGATTTCTCCGTGTACGAGACATAGTTTTTCGAATCATCTTCACCGGTACATCACCAACCTAATACTCTCTGAATTCCAACTAATAGAGTTGGATATCGCTGATCAACGAGCCCAGAAAATTGACTCAAAGTCGATGGAAAAACCCGTCCAAAATAGGACAGGAACCCGTCCCAAAAACCCAACTTTGAAGATGTTTTATGATCTTTATGTTTGGAATTTTAGAAAACTAATTAAAGGAAGTTACAAACAACATATAGGACTTCACCACCCTTTTTGTGGATTTGAAAATCATCGACTATGCGTTGAGAAATCGAATCCCGAAGTTGACCGAAAAACTATTTTCAAAACAATAAAATCCTTCGATACGACGTGTGTCCCGCCAATCCGGAAGACGTGGTCGCGAACCAAAAGCATCGAAAGGTACGTATCGGTTTCGAGGACGTGTGGGCTTTGACAGAATTCAAATTGGTCGCGTGTGCGCGACGAATTTGATGCGTATCTATCGAAATTCACCATATCGGCCTCTGTGCAAATTTTCTAATTGCTTTGTGCACGTTCGTCAGATCGAGACGAAACTTGTGCCAACAGGTTCGTATCATTTTTTGGTCCTGTGTGCCACGTTTGGTCAAATTCTGAGACAGTTGATCGGATCGTCGTTTTGCGGGCCCTACGATCTGATTCAACGAGCGATTTTGTGCACGGCCCACCGGAATCCAACTTAGGACACACTGTTGGGTTCGTATCATCAAAAAAATTCCTAAACATCTAGTTTAACGACTTTAAAGACCATTGACTCTGGCACACTTTTCGGTGCAAAGCGGGTCCAACGGCAGATAGCGTTTTTGTCCCTGTGTCCAGAATTGGACTTAAGGATAGGCAATCCTAGCTAATTTGACTATTCTGAGAATGTTGGCAATGTTTGTTTTAGCTTTCGGAGATAGTTGTGATGACTTAGACTTTATGGCTTATCAATTGACTATATATTTATTGGATCTGCGTGCAACCTCCAGGCAAGTATACCTTGTCTTCCTCTACAATTTATTTATATGCATATTGTGATTATTATCTAGTTCTACTAGTTGATTATTTATATGTGATTTGCATATCATGTATGATAGTACATATATTGCCTTGTTCATAGTCAGCTTTGTAGTTCAAATCGGATCTGTTTTTCTGTGTATCGTAATTGGATCGTGTCGTGTCATCATCTGTACTTGGACTGAGTCGCATCGAGTCAGAGGATGAAAAAGTCATAACAGAACTGCTGTACCTTGAATTCTTGAAGCTAACCTGCGAGTCCACACTAGGGGCGAGGGTTAGTAGATATCTGTCCGTACTTACGAGCCCACACTAGGGGTGAGGGTGATTTCTTGAAGCTAACCTGCGAGTCCACACTAGGGACGAGGGCTAATAGTTATTGGTCCTCACCTGTGAGTCCACACTAGGGGAGAGGGTTAATAGTTATTGGTCCTCACCTGCGAGTCCACACTAGGGGCAGGGGTGTTTTCCTGAAGCTAACCTGCGAGTCCATACTAGGGGCGAGGGTTAGTAATTGAAGCTAACCTGCGAGCCCACACTAGGGGCGAGGGTTAGTAGTTGATCAAACCTGCGAGTCCACACAAGGGGCTAGGGTTTGAGTATTCTATTGTTTATCCGTTGACATCGTGATATCGTGTTCTCTTGTTCTTCTCCAACAGTTCGTTTATGCGTAGTGGTTCTTCCAGTCGTGTATAGTCATATTTTTGTATTAATTGGTTTTTTTGTTTATTTCCTGTATTTTTATTATTGCATGATAAACTGTTAGATAGGCATATTTTTATGTATCTTGCTATGTCCCCTGAGGACCTGATGATCTCTTCAGGATTAGTGATTGCATGGAGTTAGCTGGTAGTTTTGGATGGCGGATGGGATGATACGCTTGCAGGATTCTGGTATCGTATTACATTTGTTATCCGCTCCTGCTTTCATACCTTATCATGAGATATCCTGTTTCTTGATTTAGCTTTATGGACTCTTGTTATATTCCTTGTAGTCTTATAGGACATTTATGCTAGTGGGCTGCAGACCACGACCCATAGTGTTCATTCATATTTTATATATTATTGTGGATTGAGATACACTGTAGATTAACATATTAGCCATGATACCATGACCTTGACAGCGTTTACGTTTTCGAGTCGGGCTGGAGTCCGCTTGATGCGTAGCTGGCTTGCTCACGAGCTCGCGCCCGAAGAGCGGGTGCGGGTCGTGACAAATTTTGTTGGTGGCCCATGCAGGTTAGAGCATATCGTACCGGTTACGTAACTGTACTGGTACGAACCTGCGACTATAACTAAATCCTTAGAAATTTTAATCCACTCTGCCTTGAAAATTCTTCTAGAAATTCCTTTACGTCCTTGAAATTTCAAAATTGTTCTCGATTTTTCTTCCCTGCCTTCCCGTACCCTTGATTCTCGTCCCTTCCTATTTCGGGGTGACGAATGATCGTGCTGTCTAGAATTCATCAACATTTCTTAAATTATAGTATAATATTGCTTAATTATTTAAATATTTGGTTGTTTAATAGATATGGGGGATTAAAGATACCATATGTCCTAGATATTTTTGGTAGAATTATTAGCCACTAGTTAGAAGGTTATAATATTTTAGTGACTTTATTTTTGAGGAGTAGTGTGACCAAAGGTGGGTAGAAGTCCTCAAGTATTCGGAGTTATAAAATGACTAGAGAAGGTCATAAATATTTTTGGAGAAATTAAATTTGAGGAGATTAAGGTGATAGTAGACTTGGATTTTTGAGGAATAGTTATGAATTAGAATTTCGAGGAAGAAATTATTTTTAAGGTGGGTAGATTTGTAGCTCCCCTTCCCGAAAATTCTTGAAAATATTTTTTATTATTTATTTGAAATAAATGGTAATTTTTTTAAATTTGTTTTTTATAAATAATTATAACGGTAGATAGCCATGGTAGAGTTTTGGAGTACCAGACGACTAGGAATCATGGCACGAATAGTACAATTGCGTGCTTTGACTAGTGTATTAGCCTTGGTAGGGAAAGCCCAGCCATAATGATATCCTAACTAGGAAAAGTAGGCCAAGTTGCGACTTAATCCTTACCAAAGATTATTTATTTATTAATTATATTATTGAGTTTTAGGGGACCCGGTTGTACCAAACTAGTCCAGATTTGACCCAAACCAAGCCCAAGCCTATGCAGACATACTTTTAGGTACGTACAAATATTTCTCAGCTTTTTGGGTGGACTTAATAATATTTTCTAAATATTTGGCTATTTATACAAATGGGTATTATTAATATTTAAATAGAGTTTTAGAATATTGGTACAATTTTCTAGGGCTAGATATGTTCATCAAGACTCTTTGGGTTATTTTAGTGGGTTATTGGTATTATGGAATTTATTTAGATGTAAAGATAGATGTGTGTAAGTGTACGTACATATAATATGAATATAAATATATATGAAGATATGAATTAGAATATGAATATATATGAAGATATATTATATATGTGTAGGAATATATAAATAAATATTATATATTGTGTATTGTGTACGTACATATAAATATAAATATATATACATGTATATGTGAATGTATATGTAAATATATAAATATATATAGGTGTATACGTGTATATGTATATAAATATATTTATATAGGTGTACGTGTGTATATATATATATATATAAATATATATATTCAGATGTATAAGTGCATATGGGAATATATGTGTATGTATATACAAATATACATATGTATTTATATATGTGTGTGCGTATACATATAGATATATATACACATGTATGTAACTAGGAAATAGAAAAAAATAAATAAAATATCAAAACCCCCATAAAACCTCGGCCACAACATGCTAACATACCAGCCCAGCTCGGGCCCAAGCCAGTTGGCCAGGCCCACATACCCATCCCAGCAGCAAGCTAACAACCCACCCCCTGTTCGGTTCACAGCCGAACCCGAGAGTTGTTACACATATATATATAGATTGAGACGGAGAGATGGAGGAGTTCGACAAAACCCTAACGCCTGCCCCTCTATTCCTTTCCCCCCAGGTCCGTGCGTGCCGCCCGACGCAGCCAGGCCGTCGCACGACCGTCGGACGGCGGCTGAAATCGCGTGGAGTCGACAGCAATGGCAGTTGCAACATCATTGGTAGCCGATTTCACGGAAGGATTTCTCCGTCTACGAGACGTGGTTTTTTTAATCGTCTTCACCGATACGTCACCAACCTGACCCTCTCTGATTCCTAACTAATAGAGTTGGATATCCCTGATCAACGAGCCCAGAAAATTGACTCAAAGTCGATGGAAAAACCCGTCCAAAATAGGACAGGAACCCGTCCCAAAGACCCAACTTTGAAGATGTATTATGATCTATATGTTAGGAATTTTTAAAAAAACTAGTTAAAGGAAGTTACAGACAACATATAGGACTTCAAGACCCTTTTTGTGGATTTGGAAATCATCGACTACGCGTCGAGAAATCGAATCTCGAAGTTGACCGAAAAACTGTTTTCAAAACAATAAAATCCTTCGATACGACGTACGTCCCGCCAATCCGGGCGATATGGTCACGAACCGAAAGCATCGAAAGGTGCGTATCAGCTTCATGGACGTGTGGGCTTTGACGAAATTTAAATTGGTCGCGTGTGCGCGACGAATTTGATGCGTATCCGTCGAAATTTACCATATCGGCCTCTGTGTAAAATTTTCAATTACTTTGTGCACGTTTGTCAAATCGAGATGAAACTTGCGCCAACAGGACCGTATCATTTTTCTAGTTCTATATGCCAAGTTTGGTCCAATTCTGAGACAGTTGATCGGATCACCGTTTTGCGGGCCCCACGGTCCGATACAACGGGCGATTTTGTGCACGGCCCACCGGAATCCAACTTAGGACATACGGTTTGGTTCGTATCATCAAAATAAATTCGTAGACATGTAGTTTGATGACTTTAAAGACCATTAACTCTGGCATACTTTTCGGTGCAAAGCGGGTCCAACGGCAGACACCGTTTCTGCCCAAAATTACCGTTTTGTCCCTGTGTACAGAATTGGACTTAAGGACTGGCAATCCTAGCTAATTTGACTATTCTGAGAATGTTGGCAATGTTTGTTTCAGCTTTCGGAGACAGTTGTGATGACTTGGACTTTATGGCTTATCAGTTGACTATATATTTGTTGGATCTGCGTGCAACCTCCCGGCAAGTATACCATGCCTCCCTCTACAGTTTATTTACATGCATATTATGATTATTATCTAGTTCTACTAGTTGATTATTTATATGTGATTTGTATATCATGCATGATAGTATATATATAGCCTTGTTCATAGTTAGCTTTATAGTTCATATCAGATCTATTTTCATGTGTATCGTGATTGGGTCGTATCGTGTCATCACCTGTACTTGGACTGAGTCGCATCGAGTCATAGAATGAATAAGTCCTAACAGAACTGATGTACCTTGAATTCTTGAAGCTGACCTGCGAGTCCACACTAGGGGCGAGGGTTAGTAGTTATTGGTCCTCACCTGCGAGTTTACACTAGGGGCGATGGTGTTTTCCTGAAGCTAACCTGCGAGTCCACACTAGGGGCGATGGTTAGAAGTTGAAGCTAACCTGCGAGCCCATACTAGGGGCGATGGTTAGTAGTTGATCAAACCTGCGAGTCCACACTAGGGGCGAGGGTTTGAGTATTCTATTGGTTATCCGTTGACATCGTGATCTCGTGTTCTCTTGTTCTTTTCCAGCAGTTCGTTTATGCGTAGTGGTTCTTCCAGTCATGTATAATCGTGTTGTCGTGTTGATTGGTCTTTTTTTGTTTATTTCCTGTATTTTTATTATTGCATGATAAACTGCTAGAAAGGTATATTTTTATGCATTTTGCTATATCCCCTGAGGACCTGATGATCTCTTCAGGATTAGTGATTGTATGGAGTTAGCTGGTAGTTCTGGATGTCGGATGGGATGATACGCTTACGGGATTCAGGTATCGTATTATATTTGTTATCCGCTCGTGCTTTCATACCTTATCATGAGATATCCTGCTTCTTGATTCAGCTTTATGGACTCTTTTTAAACTCCTTGGAGTCTTATCGGACATTTATGCTAGTGGGCTGCAGACCACGACCCATAGTGTTCATTCATGTTTTATATATTCTTGTGGATTGAGATACACTGCAGATTACCATATTATCCATGATACCATGACCTTGACAGCGTTTACATATTCGAGTCAGGCTGGAGTCCGCTTGATGCTTAGCTGGCTTGCTCACGAGCTCGCATCCGAAAAGTGGGTGCGAGTCGTGACAATGCTTCTTTCAAAGTATTTCGAACTTGTTCAAGTATCGAAAACTTTGAAGGGGGTCTTGTAGAAGCATGAAAATTTTTCAGCAATAAAGCTCTATTCTTCCAAAGCCAGTGAAGCTCTATGCGCCCAACCAGCCTCCATGCACCCAGTCAATGAAGCTCCATGCGCCCAGCCATTGAAGCTCCATGCGCCAAGTCAGTGAAGCTCTATGCTCCCAGCCAGTAAAGTTTCATGTGCCCAAGACTAGCTCCTCCAAAAGGAGGGCGCATAGTCTGAGACATGGCTATGCGCCCAAGACTGATTCGGTCAAAGCCATGATCAAAACGTGCTGCGAAGCACACGACCACGTCAGTCTCCACGAGAAGTCGTACACCGAAGCATGCGGCCATGTCAATACCACGACCAACCCACGATCTCGTAGCCTGCATGCGTGTACACCCTATGCGCCCAAGACAGGACTATGCGCCCACATAAAAACTAGTGTGTTTCCTTCATGTGGGCGCATAACATCATTCCAGCTCAAGAACGACTATAAAAGGGGGTCTCATCCCTCTCCAAAACACATAACAGAGAGCATTTTCAAGAGCTAAATTGCTGCACTTCTTGCCAGTGAGTCGAGAGCTAGCAATTTTCTTAGGTTTTCTTCCACTTTTGTAATCGAAGTGTCAACGGAGTAAAGGAGCAACTGCCGCTCGATCTCCATCGTCCCATTCTCCAGAATTCTTTTTTTTGTACTCGGGGATCCTCAGCGCAGGATCTCTCAGGTGTACTCGATTTGTGGTGCCTTGCGCCAATAAAGAAAAGACAGCATTTTCTTTTTCTTTTTTGTGTGTGTCCACAGCCCCCTCGTGTATGGCCAATCTAACGCCGGCATCTTCGAAGATCTGATCAGCCGGATCAGAAAAAAGCTTGAAGGATGGCACAATACGATGCTATCGTCGAGAGGCAAGATAATCCTTATCAACCACGTTCCCACATCAATCCCTATTTACACTCTCGCGGCTTGCTCTCCTTTCAAGATTGTCCTCAACTCTATTGAAAGCACATTCAGCAACTTCTTCTGGGGGCACAATGACGGCAACGACAAACATCATTGGGCTAGTTGGGACTCTATGGCCTGGCCGACCGAGGAGGGGGGCCTGGGGTTCACCAAACTTTCCCACATTATTACAATATTTTCGATGAAACTGTGGTGGAAGTTGCGCACCGCTCAAAACTTATGGACCAGGTTCATGAAAGCTAGATAGTTCAAGAACATCCACCCATCCACGGCTATATCCAACAACAGATCTTTTGCAGCATGGCGTCCTATGCTCAACGGCCGGGCTCTTGCCGAACAGGTGATGTGCCTCAGGGTGGGGGACGGCGAATCTCAGGCATTTATGGAACGATGGGTTGGAGATGCCTTACTTCCTATCCACTCTGAAGCCCACAGGTTCTGCATGGTCAAGGACATGTGGGAC